>CM062621.1:33519268-33651768 GCA_025617555.3 Puccinia polysora | reverse complement strand
ATGCTGCAACCACCCTCAAGCCCGTCTACCCTTACACACACCCAGTTTGTCCTTCTCATGACACTGCCCTCTTCCCCGCCCTACTCGGAGCCCCCCGCGTTGTCCATATCTTCCCGGCACGCCGCGTGATTTCCTGCCCTGCGGGTCAGCCTGCTCCTATAGCCCTGATAACCCTGCTCTACCTTCCCAAACTAGCTGCCCACAAACCCAGTTGGGCCAGGTCTATTCTTGGGTCTGTAATGTCCAAGCAGGCCGTGGCCTGCCACATCCAATGAAGCCCAACCCAAGCCCAGTATTCTGAGCCCTGTGGTGCCTACTGCTGAGCCTGCAGAAGCCACTGCTGAGACTGCGCACATCCCAAATGCTGAGCCTGACCTACCAAATGCTGAGTGCGCTGACCGTGGCATGGTTCCCAACCCAAGGCTATATAACAACACCGCACTGTGTATACTGGACATTGCAGGGATGTAGTACCCTCGTGAGTTTAAGGGTAGCACCCGTGAAAAAAATAGTGCCCTTTTTTTTAATCTTTTGAACTTTTAATCTTTTAATATTTTAATATTTTAATCTTTTGATTTTTGTATTTTTTAATTTTTTAATTTTTTAATTTTTTAATTTTTTAATTTTTTAATTTTTTAATTTTTTAATTTTTTAATTTTTTAATTTTTTAATTTTTTAATTTTTTAATTTTTTAATTTTTTAATTTTTTAATTTTTTATTTATTTATTTATTTATTTATTTATTTTTTATGGGTGATGTTAAATTCACGGCTCCAACAGTGTGGTAGTTGTTTAGGGCTCTACACGGCTCAAATGAGCCGTGGGGGCCCAAAGACGACTACAAAGGGCTGTTTCAAACACGCGCAACCCCAAGTGGTTTGTGTAGGAGCCGTGTACCCCCAAACACGGCTCATTTGAGCCGTGTACCCCTGTACACGGCTCAAATAAGCCCTCTTTGGGGGTGCACAACCCCCCGGAAGTTGTGCCAGAATTTTGGGAACCCTCCAGACCACACTTGTGTTCTGTCAACCCAAATTTGGGATTAACACATACTTTTTGGGAATTTTGTTCCACACCTAGCAATCCCAAAGAGAAAGTAAAGTGAAACAAAAGTTGAATTAAAGTGAAAACTGAAATCATAAATCATCTAAAATTCTGCAAAAAATTGTTTCTCAACTCAAAAGTGAGCAAAGTTTGTTTGATCAGTTGAAAGTTGGATTGAATACTGAAGTATGCCATTGCATTTTCTTGCATGGGAACAGTGGCAAGCCCTCCTTCTCCTGACATGGCTGCGTGGAAGGTCTACTTTGATAGTGCTATCAACAAAGCTTTGGAAAAAGAAAAAAAGGATTTGGGTAATGAAACATTGGAAGTCCCAATTGCATCCTCATCAAGGGTGACAATTGAGGAACAAAATGATTCACAAATGGACATGACCTCTGGTGGTGAGTAACATTTTATTTTACTGGTCTTTGCCATATTTAATTTGATTGAAACTGATGGGGTGCATTCCATCAATATAACTATTTAACTATGGCAGATCCACTTGGTCCACCTCCCTTGAGAGCTTTTTGCACTAGGGAAGAGGCAAAAAAACCATTGTCAAAAATGGGCAATGATGCATGGTTACGCTTTAACAGTTTTCAACTCAAAGCATGACCAATATGTGGATTTAGCCTGTGATAGACATGGTTCCTATTCAAGAAATCTTCTTCCCAAATGGTCTAGACAAAGTCACACAAGGAAGTTTGGGTGCAAGTTTATAATCCATGCAAGTTGCACAAAGGCAGACCCCATGTGGCGCCTCTCCTACAAAGAAACCCAAGTTAACCATAAACCATCTGAACATCCCTCTGTGCATCCTCAACTGAGGAGAATCTTGGGGGTAGCCTTAGAAAATCTAGTAGAAGGCATGAATGATGGGCTCAATACGTTAAAACTGAATAGAAAATTGAGCAAGATTGATGGGGGGGATTATGTTGATCAACAAACAATCTATAACACTAAGCGGAATTTCACCCTCCCAGAACTGAAGGGAAAAAGTGTTATGGAGGTACTCTATGAAAAGCTTGAAGAAAGAAGTTGGATTCACCATTCAAAGTTCAGTGGAGAGGGTCACTTGGAGGCCCTGGACTTAGCACATCCAGAGGCAGTAAAGCTTTCAAAACAATTCAATCATATTCCTATGTTGGATTTTACTTATAAGAAAAATAAGTAAAAAACCCCACTATTGCATGTTGTAGAAATGACAGCCAGTTGCAAAAATTTCCCAAAAGCTCTTGTTTTTATAACAAAAGAAACATTTGAGTTCTACAGTTGGTCTGTAAATGCATTAAAGGAGTTGGCTTATGATCCTGAGAGACTTCCAAAAGTCTTGGTGACAGACCACAAAAAAGGTCTGATTTGTGCTATTGAATCTAGTTTCCCTGAGTCATCAAGACAATTTTGCACTTGTCACTTGTCTAAAAACATACAAGCAAACTTTAAAGTGCGCTTTGTTAATGAAATTGAAGGATGGAAAAGCTTTATGACTCTGTGGGCAAAGTATGGAGCCTCAAAGAGCAAGAAGGAGGCAAAGGTCAATGATGCCAAACTCAGAGTAGGTCCAAATCACTGCTTCTTATTCTTCCTAGTTTTGGGTTCTGACTTCTGACTTGTATAGTGTTTCTCAAAAAACTATGAGGATGTACTCAAGTATATGGAAAATAACATTTCCCCTATCAAAGAGATGTTTGTAACAGTGTGAACTTGTATAAACCCAGATTTTGGAAACAAAACAACATCTTGGGTTGAAGGGGCCCATGCAACTCTCAAACAATTCCTTGCAAACTCTTTTGGAAACCTGTTGGATGTTTGCAAAAGCCTTGACGGAACAGTTTCAAATCAAATTAAATCAGATCATGCATCACTTTATAACTCTTGAATTAAGTTAGGGACAGTTCTTCCACCTGAACTGTTACCATTGGGTTACAAATTGTCTTTAGAGGAAATTCATCTTGTTAAGGAACAATTTGAGAAGTTCAAACATGATCATGATGGAAAAGTGGGCACCAAGTCATATTCCAAGAATATGTGTTTTCCCTGTTCCCACCAAATAGGTGACCCTCTAGCATTCAGAGGATTTGTGGTACCCAAAGATTTTCATCCTCAGTGGAGGTTGGACTATGACCCTTGCAGTTCTAGTTCTGTAAGTTGGCTCAAGTTGGATTGTTCAAATTGCTATGTGATTAATGCTTTTTGATTAATGAGTCCTAATTCACTAATGGTTGATCCTTTTGAATTTTTCAAGTGCAATGTCAATGAAATGCTAAGCATTCCTCAGTTACGTTAAAAAGTCAATGCAATGATCTTGGAATCTCCAGATCATGAGCAAAGGGGAATATTGCAGTATATCATTCAGAAGATTACAAAAAATCAATCCAAGCCAAGACTTGAACCTAAAGTCTTACAATCAAGTAGGGGCAGGCCAAAATTGACAGATACGCCGCAAGAACCATCTTGGTTTGAGATTGTTGAAAAACTACTCAAGAGTGAAAAAAGAACTAGAAGGGCTCCAAACAAGAAAAGACGAAAGATTGTAAGTCTTTTCTGTTGGGATATGTTCATTTTTTTGGTTTAATGAACTTAGCTACTAACTAAAGATGAATTTTTAGTCAAAGTCGGCAGAATCTGAATCTGAATTTCATAGTTCAGAGGAAGAGACTGAAAGTGAATCAGGATCACTTATTTTGGAATCAGAATCCTCTTCAGAGGAAGGGAACGTGCAGCAAAGCTCAACCAGAAGCTCACCTTTGGTGAGTATTCATTTCATTGATCCAATTAAAGAAATGAATACTAAGTTAGTTTTAATGATAGGAAAAAAACATGAAATAACTCAATCAAATACCCAAGAAATTACATAAGTTCTTGGGTGAGGTTTGGGATCCAATTGGAGATGTGAATTGCGGATTTAGAGTCATTGCTAAATCTCTTGGTTATGAAGAACATGGTTGGTTTAAAGTTAGGAAGGAAATGATTGAAATATTAGAGAAACATAAAGCATGCTACATTAAGATGCTTGATGGTGCAAAGGAGGTTCAAAAGATCAAAAAAAAGACTTGATGTTGAAGAAATCAATGAAAAGATTCCCTCCTCAAAATGGCTGGCTTAATTAGACATGGGTCAAATTATAGCAGACACATGTTTCAAACCCATATGTTTCATTTCATTGGAGTCATGTGATACTTATATTCAAATGAAAAATGGTGTTACTGATCAATCAGATCCAATTTTCATTTCCTTTGTAAACAATAACCACTGGGTCCTATTAGTACTTGAGGGAGAAATGATTCCAATCCAGCCCATTTTAGCAAAACCACATTCCTTGATTTCTAAAAAAGCCTCTGGTTGGGTTGATCATCTAAAAGATCAACTGCAAATTTATTTTAGATCATAGAGATTATAGACTTTGACTTCATTTCATTGTTGGGTTTCATAAAAATTGTAATTCTAATGCAGCTAACAAGTTCTATTAATATGAAGGGTTATCACATTATGAACCACATTATGGTGAGTGTTTTGAGTTAACATCATTATATTGAGTGTTTTGAATGAGAGTTTAATGGTAAGTCAGTTCAAATTGTGTTGGGCTGATTCCATCACAAGCTTAACTTATTTTAAGCTTGGGATGGAATCAGCTTAAAACAAGTTGAACTTGTTTTTTATTGGTTTTTTTACTTTAGGGCTGGTCAAAAGACTTGTATTTTTTTGGGCACTTTTACTTTAGGGCTGGTCAAAAGACTTCTTTAATTTTTGGGCCCTTTTACTTTAGGGCTAGTTAAGTTGAAATGACTTTAGGGCTTGTCAAGTTAGTTGTATTTTTTTTGTGTTTTTACCTTAGGGCTTGTCAAGTTAATTTCCTTTTTTGGTGTTTTTACTTTAGGGCTAGTCCAGTTACTTGTGTTTTTTTGGGTCTTTTTACTTTAAGGCTAGTCCATATGATATTTAAAGTTTTTTTATTTTGATTTATTTATGGGTGATCAAAATAAAAAACTTTAAATGTTAAATTCACGGCTCCAGTTGTGTGGGAGTTTTGTAGGGCCCCTCAACGCGTGGGGCCCACACACTACTCCATATAATTTATTATTTATTATTATTTATTATTTATTATTTATGCTTGATTATTTATGCTTTATTATTTATGCTTTATCTGTTATTAGTTATTATTTATTATTTATTATTTATTATTTAATATTTAATATTTAATATTTAATATTTAATATTTAATATTTAATATTTAATATTTAATATTTAATATTTAATATTTAATATTTAATATTTAATATTTAATATTTAATATTTAATATTTAATATTTAATATTTAATATTTAATATTTAATATTTAATATTTATTATTTATTATTTATTATTTATTATTTATTATTTATTATTTATTATTTATTATTTATTATTTATTATTTATTATTTATTATTTATTATTTATTATTTATTATTTATTATTTATTATTTATTATTTATTATTTATTATTTATTATTTATTATTCATTATTTATTATTTATTATTTATTATTTATTATTTATTATTTATTATTTATTATTTATTATTTATTATTTATTATTTATTATTTATTATTTATTATTTATTATTTATTATTTATTATTTATTATTTATTATTTATTATTTATTATTTATTATTTATTATTTATTATTTATTATTTATTATTTATTATTTATTATTTATTATTTATTATTTATTATTTATTATTTATTATTTATTATTTATTATTTATTATTTATTATTTATTATTTATTATTTATTATTTATTATTTATTATTTATTATTTATTATTTATTATTTATTATTTATTATTTATTATTTATCATTTATTATTTATTATTTATTATTTATTATTTATTATTTATTATTTATTATTTATTATTTATTATTTATTATTTATTATTTATTATTTATTATTTATTATTTATTATTTATTATTTATTATTTATTATTTATTATTTATTATTTATTATTTATTATTTATTATTTATTATTTATTATTTATTATTTATTATTTATTATTTATTATTTATTATTTATTATTTATTATTTATTATTTATTATTTATTATTTATTATTTATTATTTATTATTTATTATTTATTATTTATTATTTATTATTTATTATTTATTATTTATTATTTATTATTTATTATTTATTATTTATTATTTATTATTTATTATTTATTATTTATTATTTATTATTTATTATTTATTATTTATTATTTATTATTTATTATTTATTATTTATTATTTATTATTTATTATTTATTATTTATTATTTATTATTTATTATTTATTATTTATTATTTATTATTTATTATTTATCATTTTTATATATAATTTATTATTTATTATTTATTATTTATTATTTATTATTTATAATTCATTATTCATGATTTATAATTTATTATTCATTATTTATGATTTAGTGGAGGCTACACAACTTCATTTTAGTTGTTTAGCGCGCAATAAAACTCAAATGGGACGTGTAGCATGCCACACAGCCCATTTGAGTTGTGTAGCATACCACACGGCCCATTTGAGCCTTTTAGCATGCCACACGGCCCATTTGAGCCATGTAGCATGCCACATGGCCCATTTGAGTTGTGTAGGGTGCCACACAGCTCCTTGAGCCATGTACACAACTCAAAGAGCCGTGTACAGAGTTGTGTACACCGCTCAATGAGCCATGAATTTAACATTACCCCCCCCCAAAAAAAACATACCGGGGGGCAAACCAATTGGGTTGGGCCAGGAGCCAGGTAGGAAGGGCCTGGCACCGCCCTTGATGCAGAGGGGGGGGGCAAAGGGGGTTGGCCGCCATTGATGTGGAGGGGGGGGGGCAAGCAACCAAGGAGGGGGTTGGGGGGGCTGCCGAATGCTGGAGGGTCAGCTGGCAAGGGTGGGGCTGCCAACCAAGCAAAAGGGAGGGGGGGGGGGGGCGGGCAAGTGAAAGGGAGCAAGCAAGAAGGGGGTTGGCTGCCATTGACGCAGAGGGGGGAGGCAGGGCCAAAGGGGGGTGGTGGAGGGGGGGGTCCCCAGCTGTCAACGCAGAGGGGGGGGGGGGGGGGGGGAAAGCAACCAAGGAGGGGGTTGGGGGTTGACCAAGGTGAGTGGGGGGGCTGGCGAGTGCTGGGGGGTTGGCTGGCAAGGGTGGGGCTGCCAACCAAGCAAAAGGGAGGGGGGGGGGGCAACCAAGGAAAGGGGGGGGGGGGTGGGAAAGTGAGAGGGGGGGGAGGGGTAATTGTGAGGGGGGGGCAAGGGAGGGGGAGCAATTGAGAGGGGGGGGGGCAAGCAATAGGGAGGAGAGGGGGGGATGCAAAGGTGAGGTTAGAAAGGATGGGTGGGAGGGATGGAAAAGCATGATGAGGAGGATGGGGGGGGCTTACCTGGGAGATCAACCAAGGAGGTGGGGGGGGTCCTGAAGGTGGATGGATCAAAGGACCAGACTTGGATGAGGAGGAGGAGGGGGGGGGGAGGAGCTGACCAGGGGTTCCAACCAAAGGAGGAGGGGAGGTGGTGGGTGAGGTGGAGGTGGTTGGCGAGGAGAAGCGGTGAGGTGGAGGTGGTGGGTGAGGAGGAGGGGTCAGGTTGAGGGACTGGTGGTTTGGTGGGGTGAGGTGGAGGGTGTTTTTTGTCCAAGTCCACCAAAAGAGAAAAAAAAAAAACAAAGTGAGTCAGCCAATGAATATTGGGTGAAAAACCAAAACCAAAAAAATAAGGTGAAGGGATTTTTCACCTATTTTGAAATCAAACATTACTCATCAAAGAAAGCAAGGGTGAGAGGAAGAATTGGCTCTCTCATAGAAGAAGATGAGGGAAAAGATGAGACAGGGATGACTTGAGGTGGATCAGCAATATCATCTTCAAATATTTTGTCCCAATCATCTTTGATTTTGGCCAAAAGGTTGTGAAGGATTACACAAGTGATAATCCAGTTGATGAGGAACTTCATGTCTTTGGGATTTTGAAGCTGGTTTTGAATTTCCCTTAAGCTTTCCCATCTTCCTTTCAGGATTCCTATGGCATGCTCAATCCAAACTTGTGATTGGGAAAGATAATAGTTGAAATTGGCTGAAACATTGGGGTATGCTGGAACCACATATTTCCCACTAGCACAAGCTGAATTGGCCAGAAGGTATTGATCTGGTTCAAAGTAGTTCCCTGGTTGTTGGGAAATTTGCATCCAATTGAACATGTATGAATCATGACAAGAACCTGGAAGGCCAGCATGGAGGGATATGAACCTCTTGTTGTTATCACAAACAGGTTTCAGTGCCACAGAGTATCGAAACAAACAGACAAAACATATTTTGTCAGTGTGTGATCAAAGGTGTTGGAAAAGAAATGAATCAATTGCCTTTCTTTCAATCAAACTAGTTGTTGCCAGCTAGCTTGGATTTTTGACTCAAGGGGATGGTAGTCCCATCAACAAAAACAATGCAACCAGGAAATCTTTTGGTATCCATTACTTGAGATATCTCCTTGCATTCTTCTTTGGTTGGCCAAGAAAGGACTGAGCAACTGAAAGATAGGATAGCAACCATGAATCTTTTGGTGTATGAGTCAATGGTTCCATAACCAACCAAGAACAGATCTTCTAATTGATGAATTGCTGCTCAATTTCCATTTGATCCCAATCTAGAAAGAGCAACAGCCCGTTGGATAGATGGGTTGCTTTGAGTATTCCAAGAATTGTTCTGGAAGATGTGGTGGTCTTCAATCATCTCCAAAAGTTCTATGAATGAAGGCAATAGAGTTTGGAAAAGTTTCTGGAAGCTTAAGTTGGGGAGGAGATGAAGCTTTTGCCTTTCATACATAGGGTTGTGGAGAGTTTGTCTTCTTGGAACCATGTATTGCTTTTGAAATAGAGAATTCAAAGCCAACCAAGGTGATTCCAAATTTGAATCTGAATCAGAGTCTGAATGGGAGTCAAATACTAACAAAATTTCAGTCAGCTTTTTTGCATTTTCAACTTTCTGCCAAGAAGTTTGATGGGACATGTTGAGAAAGATGGTGATTTGATGTAGGGTGATGAGATGATGATAGGATTTATGTTAAGATGGAGATGTGAAGCAATGGAGATGTGTAGCAATATAGATGTGAAGTGACAGAGATGTGAAGCAATGGAGATGTGTAGCAATATAGATGTTAAGTGACAGAGATGTGAAGCAATGGAGATGAGATGTGTGTGATGTGATGGAGATGGCACCAGTATGGATTTGCTGATGTGGATTGGTGTTTTGGATGTGATGGATGGTGGATGGAGGATGATGCATAAATGGACGGTTTAATGGCGGTTTTGATTTTTGAAATCCGCCATTTTGAAATACACCAGTTAGGGGGCATGTGTATTTCAGAAACCCGCCCTTTTTAATGGAGGTTTTTATCAAAAAAAATGGCGGGTTTCTAATGGCGGGTTTGCTAACTCTGATATGCCCTATTATATATATATATACATATATATATATACTTATTTATTCATTTATTTCATTTCAATTTATTTATTTATATTTTTAATTTAATTTAATTAATTTATTTTTTACTTACTTACTTACTTATTTTTTTCATTTTATATATTTATATTTTTTTTTATATTTATATTTTTTTTATATTGATATTTTTTTTATATTTATATTTTTTTTATATTTATATTTTTTTATATTTATATTTTTCATTTGATTGATTAATTTATTTTTGATTTGTTTTTTTGATTAAAATAAAAGAAAGAAATAATAGATAAAAAAAGTAAAAAAAAGTGTAAAAAAAGGTTAAAAATATGTATATATATGTATATAATATAACCATTTGAGACTCAGATGGTTCACAAATTTAGCATTGCCCTTTTTTTAATTTTTCAATTTTTTAATTTTTTAATTTTTTAATTTTTTAATTTTTTAATTTTTTAATTTTTTAATTTTTTAACTTTTCAACTTGTTAATTTTTTAATTTTCTAATTTTTTAATTTTTTAATTTTTTAATTTTTTAATTTTTTAATTTTTTAATTTTTTAATTTTTTAATTTTTTAATTTTTTGATTTTTCAATTTTTCAATTTTTTCAATTTTTCAATTTTTGCAATTTTTTAATTTTTTAAATTTTTAATTCCTTAATTGTTTAATTGTTAAATTGTTTAATTTTTAATTTTTTAATCTCTTAATTTTTTAATTTTTTAATTGGGTGATCATAAATTTGCAACTCCCAGTCTTGCAGGGGTTGTGTATGACCTTAAGAAGCCCAATGGATGCATGAGGGCCCATACACGCTTCTACATGAGTCCATAGTGTTGTTTGAAACACGCGCACACCCCAGGCGGTTTTAGAACCCCCGTAAATGGCATTTCTGGGTTGTGATTTTGACCCATGTTTGGGGGTATAAGACCCCCGGGGGTTTGTGCCAAAGTTTTTGGGAGCCCCTGGACCACATTTGGGTTCCATCAACCCAAATTTGGGATCAACAAATACTATGGGGGACTGTTGGACCACACCTAGCAATTCCAAAAGGAAAATCAACTGAATCCAAATTGAAATAAAGTGAAACTGAAAACCAACTCATTGAAATTCAAGCAAAACTAAGGTAAAACTGTAAACATCACACTAAACTTGATCCTTCTCAACTTGAAGTGAGAAAAATTTGTAGTTTTTCAATTGAAAGTTGGATTGAATACTGAAGTACCATTGCATTTTGTTTGAATTATGGAACAGCAGCAAGCCCTCCTTTTTGTGATGTGGCTGAGTTGAAGAACTACTTTGATAGTGCCATTAACAAAGCTGCTGAAAAGAAGGATTTGGTTAATGAAAAATTGGAAGCCCCAATTGCATCCTCATCTAGGGTAAAAATTGAGGAACAAAATGTTTCACAAATTGGCATGACCTCTGATGGTGAGTAACATTTTATGTTACTCTGGTACTTTCCTCATTTAATTTGATGCAAACTGGAATATGACTATGTAACTATGACAGAGCCACTTCACCAACCTCCTGTGAGAGCTTTTGCTACCAGGGAAGAGGCAAAAAACTATTGTCAAACATGAGCAATGAAGCATGGTTATGCTTCAAAAGTTTTCAACTCAAAGCATAATAAATATGTGGATTTAGCCTGTGATAGACATGGTTCCTACTCTGGGCAATTGCTCACCAAACGTCCAAGGCAAACTCACACAAGGAAGGTTGGGTGAAAGTTTTTAATCTGTGCAAGTCACACAAAGGCAGACTACTTGTGGGAAATCTCCTACAGACATGATCAACATGACCACCAACCATCTCCACATCCTTCAGTGCATCCTCACCTGAGGAGAATCTCTGGAATGGCCTTTATTAATTTAAAATAAGGCATAAATGATGGGCTCAATAATATTCAACTAGAAAGAAAATTGAGCAAGATTAATGGCAGGGAATATGTTGATGACCAAACAATCTATAACACTAAGGGTAAGGTAGCGCTTAAAGAACTAAAGGGAAAAAGTTTTATGGGGGTCCTCTTTGAAAAACTTGGTAATTCAGGTTGGGTTCATTGAGCAAAATCCAGTGGAGAGGGTCACTTGGAGGCCTTATTCTTGGCCCACCCTGAGTCTTTAAAGCATATTAATATCTTGGATTGTACTTTTAAAACAAATAAGTAAAACATCCCCCTATTTCATTTAGTAGGAATTACAGAAAACCAAAGAACTTTTACAAAAGCTCTTTTTTTTATAACAAGAGAAACATTTGAGTTCTACAGTTGGTCTGTAAATTCACTAAAGGAGCTGGCTTATGATCCTGAGGGACTTCCCACAGTCTTTGTGACGGACCGTGAAAAAGCTTTGATTTGTGCTATAGAACAAAGTTTCCCAGAGTCAACAAGACAGTGTTGTCAGTGGCACGTGTCTAAAAACATAAAATAAAACTGTAAAGTGAGCTTTAATAATGATGTTGAAGGATGGCAAAGCTTTATTTATCTGTGGGGGAAGTACGGGGCCTCTAAAACCAAGGAGGGGGAAGAGGTCAATGATGCCAAAATTAGAGTAAGTTCCAAATCACTGCCTCTACTGTTAATATTCCTTTTTTTGGGTTTCTTACATTATGACTTGTATAAAGTGTTTCTTGGCAGACTGTGAGGATGTGCTTGAGTATATGGATCACAAAACTTTCCTTATCAAAGAGAATTTTGTTACGGCTTGGAATTTAAAAAACCCTGACTTTGGAAATAAAACCATGTCTTGGGTTGAAGGGGCCCATGCTACTCTCAAAAAATTTCTTGAAAATTTTATGGAAAACATGTTGGATGTTTGGCAAAACCTATAGGGAACAGTTTCCAAAAAAAAAAAAATTGGTCCAGGCTGCCCTTTACAACTCTCAAATAAAGATAGGAATTTTTCTTTCCACTGAAATGTTACCATTGGGATACAAGTTGTCTTTAGCGGCAATTAAAATTGTTGTGGAACAATTAGAGACGTTAAAGCAGAACCATGATGGGGAAGTGTGCACCAAGTCATACCCCAAGGCTATGGGTTTGCCCTGTTCCCACCAGATAGATGACAAACTAGTATCAAGATGAGCTGTTGTGCCTGAGGATGTTCATCCTCAGTGGATGTTGGATCATGAACCTTGCAGTTCTAGTCCTGTAAGTTTGTTTAATACAATTAATTCTTTTTGATTGATTCTATTTGATAAAGCTTTTTGAATGATGATTCATATTTTACTAATTTTTTATCCTTTTGAATTTTGAAATGTTGATGTTGATGAAATGCTCAGCAATCCTCAGTTACATGAGAAGCTAAATGAAATGATCTTGGGATACCCTGAACAAGATTATTGCGGGCTGTTGGAGAAATTGATCCAGGAGACCCAAAAATATTGATCAAAGCCAATACTTGAACCTAAAGTCTTGCAATCAAGCAGAGGCTGGCCAAAATTGACAGATACCTGCAGAGATCCTTCTTAATTCAAACATGTTGAAAATCAGCTTAAGCGGGAAAAGAGAATTTGAGGGGCACCAAATAAAAAAAGAAAAAAGATTTTAAGTCTTTTATTTTGTGAAATTTTCATTTTTTTGGCTTAATGAACTGTTGGAAAAATGATTTTGGTAGTGGTAGGAAGGCTTGTCATCTGAATTTAATGGTTCAATGAAAGATGATGAAGTTTGAGTGAGGTGCTCCAGTTGAAACTAAGGAAAAGATGGGATGAAGTCTTATGACGCTAAGAGGAGCAGATCCAAGGAGTCAGAGAAGGGAAGTCCGGTTCAATTTTAGTTAGAATGGATGATGAATTTCACTAGATAAGACACTGAGTTAAATAGAGTAAGTAAAATATGGCTGAAAAGTGGTTAAGCAGAAAGAATAGCAATGAATAGAGAATATTAAATACTGAACCTTGGAGTCTGCACTGCTATGAGGACAACATAGGGCAGACTGAGATTTAAAGAAAATAGAGCTGAAACTAGTATGGTTGCACTCAAGATTTAGGCAACATAAATATAAGACTAAAAATCTAACAAAAGATACTGAAATTTCATTAGGGTACCTTCCATTGCAATAAGATTCCTTTTCAATGGAGGAAGACAAAGAAATGGAGGATTCAAACAGAAGCTCATCTTTTGTGATTTTTTTTAATTTAATGAGATTAGAATTTTGGCTAACTAATTTTTTGATTGTAGGAAGTGAATTACCTCAATTAAATACCTGAGAACTTACATGAGTTCTTGGGGGAGATTTGGGATCTGGTTGGTGATGTAAGTTGTGGATTTACATTCATTGCTAAATCACTTTGGTATGATGAGCATGGATTGTTTCAAGTAAGAAAAGAAATGCTTGAAACATTGAGGGAAAATAAAAAGTGCTTTGCCAAGATCCTTGGAGGTAGTAAAGACTTTGAAAAGATAGAAAAAAGACTTGATTTTAATGACATGAATGAAAAGATTCCTTCATAAAAATGGCTTTCAAAGTTGGACATGGGTCAAATAATAGCAGATAATTATGGAAGACCAATATGTTTCATTTCATTGGATTCATTTTTTACTTATATAACTATGAAAATGGGTGAAAAAGAACAATCAGACCCAATATTTATTTCATTTTTTAATAATAACCATGGGGTCCAGCTTGTACTTAAGGGAAATGTAAATCCAATCCCCCCCATAGTTTCCAAAACATGTTTCATGATTTCAAAAAAAGCCTCTTGTTGGGTTGATCACCTCAAACATCAACCTTAGTTGTATTCTAATTTATAGAAATCATTTTAATTTCATCATTTGTGTTTGGTTTCTGATGCTGATCATTTGTGTTTGGTTTCTGATGCTGATCATTTTATTGTATTAATATAAAGCGTTATCAAATTTTGAACATAATTATGTTGAGTGTTTTGAGTTAATTTAATTATGATGAGTGTTTTGAATGAGATTTTTTGGTAAGTCAGTTCAACTTGTGTTGGGCTGATCCCATCATAGGGATTATTTTTAATTCTTGTGATGAGATCAGCTTAACAAAAGTTGAATTTATTTTTTTTTGGTGTTTTTAATTTAGGGCTTGCCAAGTTACTTGTCTTTTTTGGTGTTTTTACCTCAGGGCTTGTCAAGTTACTTGTCTTTTTTTTTGGTTGAACTTGTATTTTTTGGAACTTTTACTTCAGGGCTAGGCAATTTGAGCTTGTATTTTTTGGAACTTATACTTTAGGGCTGCTCCATAGACTGTTTAATTTTTTTATTTAATTTTTGGTTTTTTGGTTGTCTTCAGTATTTTGTTTTATTCTTATTAATTTATTTTTACTTACTTTTATTTTATTTTTTATTTTTTAGTTTTTTTAACCAAAAAATCAACATTTTTTGATTTTTTGGTTGATTTATGCTGTTTTATTTAGTTGATTTCATTTTTTTATTTTTTCATTTTTTGGCCCACAATGCTTGTAGTTGTGTGGAACCAAACATGACTAGGTTTGAGTTTTTTACAGCCCCACACAACTTGAATGTAGTCAGGTGTGGTGCCACACAGCCCGTTTGCTGTGTGGGGGCTGCACAACTACAGTCAAGTCATTTGGAGGCTACACAACCCAATTTTAGTCTTTTAGCGTTCCAAACGGCCCAAATGAGTCATGCACATGGCTCATTTGGGCCTTGAATTTATCATCACCCTTTTTAATTTTATTTTTTATTTTTTTATTTTTGGGCAATGTTAAATTTGCAACCTGGGGGTCGCAAACAGGGGTGAAAAACTATTCACAACCCAAATGAGTTGTGAATGGAGGTACACAACCCAAATGAGTTGTGAACAGAGTTTCAAAACCCAAATGAGTTGTGAATGGAGGTACACAACCCAAATGAGTTGTGAATGGAGGTACACAACCCAAATGAGTTGTGAACAGAGGTTCACAACCCAAATGAGTTGTGAATGGAGGTTCAAAACCTGTGTGAGTTCTGAACAAAAATAAATAAATAAATGAGTAAATAAATAAATAAATAAATGAAGAAACACAAAAATGAAAAAATAAATAAATGAATGAATGAATGAATGAATGAATAAATGAATAAATGAATAAATGAATGAATGAATGAATAAATGAATAAATGAATAAATGAATGAATGAATGAATGAATGAATGAATGAATGAATGAATGAATGAATGAATGAATGAATGAATGAATGAATGAATGAATGAATGAATGAACAAATAAATAAAGAAATGAATGAATGAATGAATTAATAAATAAATGAATAAATAAATAAATAAGTAAATAAATAAAACAAAAATAAAGAAAATATATTAAAAAAACATAAATAAATGAAATATATTAAAAAAATATAAATAAATAAAATAAATCAAAAAATTAAAATGAAAATTGGTGACCCTACAAAACCCATTCACGTCTCAAAATGGGTTTCAAACCGCTCCACAAAACCCATTTTGAGTTGTGAACAGGTTGTGTAGGGTTTCAAATTTGATATTGCCCTTTATTTTTTATTTTTATTTTCTTATTTTTGATGGTTTAATTTTTTTATGATTTTTTTTTTACTAGAGTATTGCCCCCAAATTCAGGTAATGATTGGAATTTAATAATTTGGATGGAATGTGGGTTGATTGGAAAAATGTGAATTTTTTTTTTGAATTTTCCATTGAATCATGTTTAAGGTATTGTCAATTTATTGATTTAAGGAGCAAGTCAAACAAAATATACATTTCAAACAAATTGGTTTCTGGGATTTAATTTGGGTACTAATTGGGCTTGAATAATATTTGGGCCCTGATTGGAAGATAATTCTTAATTTTCAAATTGAATAATGATTGAGTTAAATAATACATTCCATTTTTAATTTTAAATAAAATCAAAATGACACCAATGAATAAATGAAAATTTCTTGATGTACAAGTAACTCAAACACAATATAAATTTCAAATTGATTGGTTTCTGGGATGTATAGCATTTAAAACCTCATTGTAAAAAATGTTATCAGTTTCAAATGAATTTTGGTTGTCAGCTCTATGTGTGACTACTACCCTAGTTGAGTGGCTGGACCTGCTCCTTGAAAATGCTACATATAACTGACCATAGATGAACACTGGATCTTGCAGATAAATATCAAAATGAGAAATTGTCTGACCTTGAGATTTGTTTATTGTCAATGGGAAAGCCAAATTTACTGGAAACTGTTTGCAAATCAAATTGAAAGGGAGGAAAGGTTTATCAGGGTCAGTAACCAAGGGAATGCAGGGAATGGCAAACAGCCTTCCTACTGAATCACCAGTTGCAAGATTTGCAGCTATAAAATTCCTTGCCAATCTGACAACAATAAATCCAGTTGCATTGCAAAGCCCAAGTGTATGGTACATGTTTCTCAAAATAATTAAAGGGGCAACCACTTTCAGAGTCAAGCTATGAGTAGGAAGGTGTATTCCAACAGATAAGGGATTAAAGAAAATCATATATATAATGGAAATCTCAGCGTTTAATTTAAGTGATGGATGGCATTTAAAACCTTACAATAAAAAATGTTGTCAATTTCAAATGAAATCTTTTTTCCAGGTTGCAACCATGTCCTTTTTAAAATTTCTGGATCTAAACCTTGAAAATTCAAATTATAACTACCCATGGGAGGACAATGGATCTTGAATATAAAGACAAAAACTTGAAATTTTATAACCTTTTAATTTGTTATTTTTCAATGAGAATTCTAAATTTCATGGGAACTGTTTGAAAACATTTTGAAATGCAGAAAATATTCATCTGGGTCAGAAATCAAGGTTAACCATTGAAGTTTCACCACTCTTCCTAGGGAATCCATCACCTGTAGCTATCTTGGCAAATATAAACTCTGTTCCCAATCTGACCACAATTAATCAAGTGCAAATTCAAATAAAAAGCTTGGTAATTTTGACAAGTGGAATAAAACAATCAATTAGTTAACTGGTACCAAGGCAATTGTTTTGTAATTTTGGGAAGACAATATTTATTAATCTTTCTTGATCCTAAATTAATCACCACAAAGAACCATTAATTCTCCCTTAACAGATATGACAGAATCTATTAGATCTTGAAGTAGTCTGTTTTTAAAGGTGAGATGAGTTGTTCTTCCACATGGTGGATTCACAGCTGCTATTCCATTTCCAGCACATACAAAAAGGTTTTTCATAATATAATTCATAAGATCTTGAAGTAATCTGTCAAGAAACTAAAGACCTTCAATATGAGTCATAGGTGCTTCATCACAGATGACCAAAGAATAACTTTTGACATATCAATACTTTTTGGAATGCTATGATATTTTTGAAACATAGTTTTGATATCCAAGGGAATTCAAAAGGTGAGATGAGTTGTTCTTAAATTTTGTAGATTCAAGGCTGCTATTCAATTTCCAGCACATAAAAAAAGGATTTTCCTGACCCACCAGGCCATTAGTAAATAATGAAGAGGGTTGAGAGTAATTTTATGCATTAATTAATATGCTTCTGTGCACGATTAAAAACACATATTTTTTGTAAATCTGATTCATTTATAGCAGGTGAAGAGTTAAAAAAAATTGCAACAAAGGACTGACAGAGAAGAAGCAACGGAGAGTGCTGGGTTTACAACCAAGTAAGGAATAGGGATTGAGAGTTCAGTAGCACCATGATGATGGAATGAAGGAAAAGAGTTAATTGGAATAAAAAGTCTCAAAGCTGGACAGAACTTGGAGATGAGTGGCAGGTTGTGAGAGTGGCAGGTTGAGGTTGATAAGGTCAAGATGGAAGTTTAATTTGAATGATATAAATGGGTAATCAAGTTTCTGAGAAAGGTCAGAATTGGAGCTCAAGTGATGGGTTAATCAAGAGAGGCAAAAGATGACAATGTAGGTGTTATTCAAAGTTTAAGTCAAATGAGACCATGTTGGTTAATTCAAATGAGATTTTGCAAGGGAGAAAGGGAGGAAATCAAGGGTGGATGAATGATGAATTGGAGCAGGACAAGGATGATGAGATGGAGCAGAGCAAGATTGGAGGAAATGGAAGAAGGATGAGAATGAATGAGGTTGATGGATTGGGAGTGGAATCAGGGAATGAATTAAGAGAATTTGGATCTTAAGATTTGAATTATCCTCATTCAAGGTTCAAGGGGGAAAGCAGGAGGAATAGGTCAGTCATCTCTCAACATTACACTGTGTCTAGAATGGAGAGCTTTCAAAATTGTTGACATGAGTAGCGTGACAGATGGTTTAATTTCTGGTTTGGTGAGACAGTTGGCCAGCATTTTACAGGAAGGGATGAGGTTGGTAATAAGATGACTGTTTTCTTTTTTTTTGGGCAGCCATCTTATTTGAGTATCTACCTGTTTCAGAGCACCGTGATGAGAGTCATTATTTAAAATGTTGTGTAGAGATTTCTTGTCAATTTTGGCACAGTGGGAGAATTTGATATTTGGATTTGAATCTAGAAGAAGGTTGTCAGCCTGCTACTTAGCACAGAGCAACCTGACAAAGCAACAACAATAATAATATTAACAACATTAAAAGGAACAAAGATAAATGAATAAATAAAATTATTATAAGATGAAGGAGTAGGAAATCCATAAATATTATTGCAGAAATGGATTCCCCACCCAAAATAAGGTAGGGTCACTCACTGACCCCACCCTTGAATTCTTACTCCTTATATTTTTTTAATTTAATACAAAATGGTAAATGACCATGGCACCAGTATGGCACCTTTTAGCCATTTTAATATTTCACATGATATGTCATGTATAGGTTTCACACCTAAATTTCAGTCGAAATCCAGGTGTTGTGTGTAGTTTAGGAGTTACACGGGAAATTGTGTTTTGTCACAATTCCCGCACGCAGCACCGCGTCCCTACAGCGCTGGTCTCCTGCGTACGCAAACTCCCGCACGCAGCCCCGCGTCCCTACAGCGTTGGACTCCTGCGTACGCCAACTCCCGCATGCAGCCCCGCGTCCCTACAGCGCTGGACTCCCGCTCAACTGAATTCCCGCGCAGGTAATCCTGTGACCTAGTCACGCGCGCAGCGGTACAGTCCCCCGCGCGCATCTGAGCAGCGGATCAGTCCCCGCGCGCATTTGAATGGACTGATCCCCGCGCCTCCTATGACATCCAGGTACCGCTCAGAGAAGCTACAATATAGTAGGATCTACACTACATATGTAAAGCTACCACATGAGCATAGATTATGGTTCAAAAACCTTAAAAATCAATTAAAATTAGTTAGTAACTAATTTTTAGTATTTTTTATTAATTAAATAAAGATCCAGACTCACCACGAAATAAGTTGATCAGAACCTTCAAAGACCACGAAACTACATAAGGAGTGGTCGTAAAAATTATTAAAAATTACATACAGGATCAGCAGAGGATGGAGAACCAATAAAAATCTACGTCTGCTCACTTTGAACCAGTAATTACTGTACAAATTGAGGATCAGTGCAGGATCAGCAAAATGACTAATCTATTGATTAACAGATCCTGCAGCTAAAAAGGAGCTGTTCCTTGACAGATCTAAGGCCAGCAGGCTAACAGCACCTTGAGGACGTGCCAATTTTGCCCTGATTGCCCCCCTAGCCTCAGCCCATGGCTAGTACCCCTTCTAGAGGTCCTCAAGCACCCAAAAAAGAATATTTAAACAGGCTCTTTTTGCCCTTCTGTTTCCAATCAGTTAATCAGTTATCAGGAATTATTTATTATCAATCAGACACGGTGTCATTGTTAATCAAGTGCTTATATGAAGGTAAGCAAGTGATTTATGACTTAGTCTGTAGTAGTATTATTTACCTTTATTAACCAATCAACCATTGAAGTTTAGTCAAGCAATCAACCTCATCTGCTCTGAAACCCTTCCAATTATTCCAGGATTTTCGTGGTCAAGTGCTCAGAGTGAGTGTTTCCCTTCCTGTCTAGGCCACTTGTGCTGTTAAGCCCGGCCATTAGTGGAATAAGTCCTTTCTAAGGCACCCATATTTATTCCAAGGTTCTTAAACTGCCTAAGGAGGCCCCTTGAAGAGAGGTTGCTAGTCTGTAAAGATCCCCAGTAGTATAATACTGTGGCCCCTCTTTTTATATTATATTAAAAATATTTATAACCAAACCAAATAAACCTTGCACTTGCTCTTACCATACCATTATTGGAGCTTTAAAGTGTATATTCTTTGGAATATTATTGCTCCAAGTTCTTTTATCACTATCTGTAGCTAAAGGACTGCAAGGTTCCTGGTATCAGAGAGCTGACAACTGGGGGTCTGGCCAGGAAATATCCTTAATAATTAATTTTTTAATTAATTATCTCCTGGACCAGTTATTTATATTTAAAAAAATTATATATATAAGTAGAAATACTTATTATTTATCTTTATCTTTTGATTTATCCAGTGGATTTAAAAACCAACAGAGAATTGATCAATTATTATTTGAATCTTCTTAAACAGAAAAAAGAAGAAAAATTACATAACTTTGTGCCTGTTGTTATAACTCCTGAACAAAAACAAGAGAGACTTCTTTATTATAGACAACAAATCTTAAAAGAAAAGGAACAAGAGTTAGAAAGAATTATTAATTTTAACTCCTTGTTAAGACAGCACAAAGAGTGGAAAATCTATCAAAGAAAGCTTTCTGCTTTTAAGAGAAGGTATCCAAATTATAAAAGTGAGCTTTGATCTCCTTTTTATTTTTTTTTTATAAAAAAAAATCACAAAAACTCGAAAATTATAAAAAAAAAATTATTATAAAATAAATAAATATATAACTTATATTTTTTTTATTACTTTATCCTTTCTAGTGGACTTTGTCTTTGGTGATCTTATTGACCAAGACCTCTTAGAGGACGTCCCAGACTGTGGACCCTTGGATTTGTCCCAAGATTTGATTGGAACCCACTCAGATCCCGTTGGAATACCCTCCAAGGACGGTCCTGACCCCAACAAGGACTTAGTGCCTTTAAACCTTCATATAAGTAAGAAATATATATTTTTTTTAGAAAAAAAAATTACTTGAAAAAATTATTTTTTTTGATTTTTTTTACAAAGTTTCAACAAAAAACTTACATAATCTTTAAAAATGCATCAAAACAGACGCAACACCCGCGCCAGTGGACGCGCCCCGTCATATGGATCTTTGCCCGGAGGAACCCGTGCACGCAAGGATGCCAGTCGCGAACGCAATGCGGATTGAGCCAGTGATTGCTCCAATCCAAGCGACCGTGACAACGACCGCGGCCGCCAACTCTACCAACTCACCGTTGGAGGGCCGTCCCTTGTTGAACGTGAAATCCCAGGAGGATACCGTTCCACCTATGCCACCCCAGCCGGACTCCTCCAAGGAGGACAAAATAAAGGTATTGGTGAAAGAACACGTGGGTCATAGGGAACTGTTCAAACAGGCTCAGACCCAGGAAGACCAGCAGGGTATGAGAAAAGCCATATCTTTGGCAAAGAAGACTCAAATAACCCTCCAAAAATTAATTCCCAAGAGAGAAGTAGAAGGTTACGTGAAGAATTGGAATCCTTGGGACCAATTAGTTACCTTAAGAGGAAACAACAACAACAGGAAGAAGAGATCTCTAGCCCATCAGAAATTAAAGAGTCCCAAAGAGTGGGACAATATAATATCTTTGGCAAGAAAATGGAAGAAAGTGTACCACAATTAGACGTAGAAACTTTCAACTTGTTTTCCATAAATGTTTCTCATAACTTTGATATCATTGGCAAATGTTTTGATAAAGTATATGAGCAATTGGATAAAGTAAATACCAATTTTGGTAAAGTCATGCAATCCCAATCCAACTTGATCAAAATCAATGATTTAGAGGTAAAAAAAATAAGAGACAGCATTAGTTTGAGTAAGGGAGAACTAATGAATTACCTAGAAAACAATACTTCAGCTATCCTAGAAGAAATTCTTCTATCTATTGAACAAATCAAAGGAGGTATTAATAAAACAGACCACACATCACCTACTCATATAATTAATAAAATTGATTCATTAAGTAACAAACTTGACCTGGAATTAGGTATGATTAAGAATGATCTCAGAGATCTAAAGATAAACTTATCTCAACCCATTGCAGACTCTGATGAAATCAGACCTTCCAGGTACCACAGTACTCCCCAACTACCTTCTAAACCTAGACTAACCAGGCATGAATCTTTCAGGCCTAGTCCCACTCCTGAAGTAGAACAAGCATTAAAATTACTTCCCCCTATCACTGAGTGGCCTAAATTCTCCGGAGAAGGAGAATACAATCATGTCAGTTTTATTAAGTTTATTGACTATACTCTGGCCTCTTATGAACTTCCTGATAACATAGCCGTAGTAAGACTACCTAGACTGTTTGAAGGAGTAGCCCTTGACTGGTTCATCAATAAGAGAGAAGAGGTAGGATCTTTGTCATGGAATTCGTGGAAAGACTTGATTAAGGAACAATTTGGTACCAGAATTTGGAAAAGAAAAATGATGAAGACTTTTGAAACTTCCTTGTTTGATCCATCTAAGGACAAACCTCACAAATGGTGCCTTGACCAGAAGAGAAAACTAGACTGCTTCTACCCAAATGCTGATAAAGAAGAAGTCAATGAAAGACTCCTCAACCTATGTCCAGGACAACTTAACCATAGCGTAAGATGCAGAATGCCCATGAACTCTGACCTTTCCACTCTCATAGGAGTATTAGAAGAAACTATTGACATGAATGGCTTAGACAAAAAGCTAAATAAACCCAGAGAACCAACTACTAGGAATAAGGAAGATTATAATAACAAGAATAAAGAACCTCTACCTATCAACTCAGAAGCCAAGAATACTTTGGTGACCAAAGAAAAGACATGTTGGAATTGCAACCAAACAGGGCATGTAAGACCTGACTGTCCTTTACCCAGGAGAAAGATTAATCCTATTGAAGGAGAAGAGGATGACACTAATCCTGACCCCCAACTAGATGACACTGATGGTTCCATCTCTGAGTGTGACCTAATTATCACTAATCCCATTAATGTCATCAAAGGTAACATAGAATCTTCCCTAGATATTAAACCTGTTAATGAAGATAGCAATTTG
Organism: Puccinia polysora; assembly: GCA_025617555.3. NCBI lineage: Eukaryota > Fungi > Basidiomycota > Pucciniomycetes > Pucciniales > Pucciniaceae > Puccinia > Puccinia polysora. The sequence continues at coordinate 33,628,215 of CM062621.1, read as the reverse complement.
GCTCAAAAATGGACACCCAACATGAAAATCCAACATGTTTCTGAAGCTAAGACCTTAACCCTTAAACCTTCTATTGGAAAAGGGTGCACCGGTGGTAAAACTTGTTATGCCACTGGCTTGATACAAGGTTCCCCTGTAAAATTACTTCTAGACAGTGGAGCCTTCTGCTCTTGTGTTGGAACTGACTACTTAGATAAACAGGATTCCAACTGGAAGAAAAACTTACTACCTGTACCTCGAGCTAAGTTCAGCAGCTGTAACTCACCTCTCAATGCTATTGGAGTATGGCCAACAGAAATTGTAATCCCCCACTCTAAAGGATTAATCAAGATAAAGATTGAATTTGTAGTACTTCAAAATGGAGTATGTGATTATTTTATTATAGGAAATGATTCTCTTTGCCTGTACGGGATAGATGTCTTCCAGAGTAAAGGGAGATATTTCACTATAGGAGGAGATTGGAACAAGAAGTTCCAAATATGCCATGTCAATGCTAAAGCTACTGATTCCACTTATGAGAGACACTTAGAAACTTTTAACCAGGAATACTTTTCCCAAGCTGCCTTGAATTCCCAGCTTAGTGAAAACCAGAAAAGAGATATTCTCCAAGCATGCTTTGAGAACCAGAATGCTTTTTGCACCAAAGACCATCCCATTGGTAATATTAAAGGTCATGATATGGTCTTAACTTTGACTATTAAGCCTCCTTACCCTCCTAACCTCAGGAGACCAGCTTACCATTCTAGTCCAAAATCTAGGACTGCTCTAGAAAGCCACATCCAAGAACTAGTTGACTTACAAGTCTTACGGAAAGTAGGGAATAATGAGAAAGTAGACGTAACTACCCCCGTGATAATAGCCTGGCACAATGATAAGTCTAGGATGGTTGGAGACTTTAGAATGCTCAACAACTACACCCAAGCTGACTATTATCCTATCCCAAGGATTGACCACGCTCTACATAATCTTTCTAAAGCTAAGTTCATTACTACTATGGACATGTTGAAAAGCTTTCACCAAATACCTATCAGTCCGGATAGTAGGAAATTTATGAGAATTATATGTCATTTAGGCATATATGAGTATCTCAGAATGCCATTTGGTATTAAAAATGCTCCTTCCCACATCCAAAGAATGATGGATACAGTCTTAGGAATGTTCATCAGACAAGGTTGGATGATGGTATACATAGATGATGTTATCATTTATTCAGACGATTGGGATACTCACATGGATAAAGTAAGGCTAGTGCTTAAAACAATTGCCACAGTAGGATTAAAAGTATCTATGAAAAAGTGCAACTTTGGATACGGAGAACTCAAAGCTCTAGGACACATTGTTTCTGGACTAACTTTAACTGCTGACCAAAGTAAGATAGCCGCAGTAATGAACAGACCTATGCCCCAGAACAAAACGGAACTCTTATCCTTTATAAGCTTCTGCAGCTATTACAGGAAGTACATACCTAAATTTGCTAACCTCACCAAGTGTTTATATGAGATCTGCAACAACAACACTTTGTTTGAAATGACTCATGATAGATTGAAGAATTATGAGGAACTCAAAGTAGCTATGACTACTGCCCCAGTCTTGATACAACCAGATTATTCTAAACCTTTCAAACTTTACATAGATGCTAGCATGGAAGGATTAGGAGCTGCATTACACCAAGAAGTAATAGAAGAAGATAAACCAGTAGAGAAACCTATACTCTTCATATCTAGACAAGTCAAAGATACTGAAAAGAGATATGGTGCCAGCCAAATGGAATGCCTTGCTCTAGTATGGGCATTATAAAAACTCCACTATTATTTGGAAGGTACAAATTTCGTGGTGATCACTGATTGCAATGCTGTTAGAACTCTCATGAACATGAAAACTCCTAGCAGGCATATGTTAAGATGGCAGATAGCCATACAACAGTACAGAGGTCAGATGAAAATAGTCCACCAAGCTGGAGTTAAACATCAGAATTCTGACAGTCTTAGCAGAAATGCTCTACCAAATGATACTAGCAACCCTGCTCATGACCCAGAAGATCATGATATATTTCCTATACTAAACATTAACCTATTTAATCTTGAAGCCCCCATCATAGGAATTCACATATGTGAACTAGATGAATCACTGTTCAGCTCCATAAGAGAAGCATACAACTCTGGCATGAAGAATTTGATTAACATCATAGAAAGTACTTCACCTCCATCTGAACTCATAAACAGTTTACCTGAACCCCTGCTGAAGTCCTATAAAGAAGGAAGATTCACACTGTGGGATGGGATAGTATATTACCTGCATAAACACTCTAGTGTTATAGTCTTGACCAAAGCAGAGCATATCAAACTTGTTTTAGCTGAATGTCATGATAATTGTTCTTTGGGTCACCTGTCTATTGATAGAACCCTAGATAAAGTAAAGCAGACTGCCTGGTGGATCAACTGGAGAGACTCCACTATCAAGTATGTTTCAAGCTGTGAAATCTGTCAGAAGTCCAACAGGACCACTGGGAAAAGGTTTGGACTACTCCAAAGGATAGCTGAGCCCAGGAAAAGATGGGAAGTTATCAACATGGACTTTGTAACAGGACTGCCCCCTGGTGGAGCTTACTCTTACAACTCAGTCCTGGTTATTGTAGACAGATTTTCTAAGAAAGCCAAGTTTCTACCTAACCATAAGAAAGACACAGCTATGGAAGTAGCCTTACTCTTCTGGAACAGACTAATTGCTGATGTAGGAATTCCTAAGATTATTATCAGTGATAGAGACCCCAAATTCACGTCTGAATTCTGGAGAAACCTCCATGATATGTTAGGAACTACCTTAGCCTTTTCTACAGCTTATCACCCTCAGACAGATGGATTAGCTGAAAGAATGATCCAGACTCTAGAGGATATTCTCAGAAGGTTCTGTTGCTTTGGGATGGAGTACAAAAATACAGACGGATATTGCCATGACTGGGTTAGCCTTTTACCTGCACTAGAAATGGCCTATAACAGTAGTAAACACTCTACTACCAAAGAAGCTCCTTACATATTGGAAAGAGGATGGATCCCCAAATTGCCCAAAGATAACCTCAATCAGGAGTTGACTAATATCCATCCAACATCACTGGACTTCAAAAACATGATAGATATGGCAAACAAGCACGCTGCTAAGTGTGTAGAAGATGCTTTTGAATACAACCAACAGAGGTGGGATAAAACTCACAAAGAACCTGATTTCAGAATAGGAGATCAAGTTCTAATTTCAACCGCCAATTTCAATAAGTTGGCTGGAAACAGAAAACTAAGACCAGCCTTTGTTGGGCCTTTCACTATCAAGAAACTCCATGGTAAGAATGCCGTAGAAGTCATCCTCAGTAATGAACTCTCTAGGAAACACCCAGTCTTCCCAGTTAGCCTTGTCAAACACTACCATCCCAGAGAAGGAGAAAAGACCCCTTCACTTGAAATACCAGTCTTAGATGAGCCTGAGAAGGACAAAGGAAAAGTTAGTAAAATCCTTAAAGATAAAAAAGAAAGGATCCAAGGAAAAGATGTTAGACTTTACTTAGTCAGATACAAAGGAGAATCAGCTGATAAAGATGAATGGCTACCTGAAAACAACATTCCAGATGGACCTATACACCTGAGAAACTACAGAGCCAGTAAAAGACACTGAGCCCCAAAAATTTTTTCAGATATAGTCATATCTTGGAGTGGGGGAATGTCAGCCTGCTACTTAGCACAGAGCAACCTGACAAAGCAACAACAATAATAATATTAACAACATTAAAAGGAACAAAGATAAATGAATAAATAAAATTATTATAAAATGAAGGAGTAGGAAATCCATAAATATTATTGCAGAAATGTATTCCTCACCCAAAATAAGGTAGGGTCACTCACTGACCCCACCCTTGAATTCTTACTCCTTATATTTTTTTAATTTAATACAAAATGGTAAATGACCACGGCACCAGTATGGCACCTTTTAGCCATTTTAATATTTCACATGATATGTCATGTTAGGTTTCACACCTAAATTTCAGTCGAAATCCTGGTGTTGTGTGTAGTTTAGGAGTTACACGGGAAATTGTGTTTTGTCACAATTCCCGCACGCAGCCCCGCGTCCCTACAGCGCTGGTCTCCTGCGTACGCAAACTCCCGCACGCAGCCCCGCGTCCCTACAGCGCTGGTCTCCTGCGTACGCAAACTCCCGCACGCAGCCCCGCGTCCCTACAGCGTTGGACTCCCGCGTACGCCAACTCCCGCATGCAGCCCCGCGTCCCTACAGTGCTGGACTCCCGCGCAACTGAATTCCCGCGCAGGTAATCCCATGACCTAGTCACGCGCGCAGCGGTACAGTCCCCCGCGCGCATCTGAGCAGCGGATCAGTCCCCGCGCGCATTTGAATAGACTGATCCCCGCGCCTCCTATGACATCCAGGTACCGCTCAGAGAAGCTACAATATAGTAGGATCTACACTACATATGTAAAGCTACCACATGAGCATAGATTATGGTTCAAAAACCTTAAAAATCAATTAAAATTAGTTAGTAACTAATTTTTAGTATTTTTTATTAATTAAATAAAGATCCAGACTCACCACGAAATAAGTTGATCAGAACCTTCAAAGACCACGAAACTACATAAGGAGTGGTCGTAAAAATTATTAAAAATTACATACAGGATCAGCAGAGGATGGAGAACCAATAAAAATCTACGTCTGCTCACTTTGAACCAGTACTTACTGTACAAATTGAGGATCAGTGCAGGATCAGCAAAATGACTAATCTATTGATTAACAGATCCTGCAGCTAAAAAGGAGCTGTTCCTTGACAGATCTAAGGCCAGCAGGCTAACAGCACCTTGAGGACGTGCCAATTTTGCCCTGATTGCCCCCCTAGCCTCAGCCCATGGCTAGTACCCCTTCTAGAGGTCCTCAAGCACCCAAAAAAGAATATTTAAACAGGCTCTTTTTGCCCTTCTGTTTCCAATCAGTTAATCAGTTATCAGGAATTATTTATTATCAATCAGACACGGTTTCATTGTTAATCAAGTGCTTATATGAAGATAAGCAAGTGATTTATGACTTAGTCTGTAGTAGTATTATTTAACTTTATTAACCAATCAACCATTGAAGTTTAGTCAAGCAATCAAACCCATCTGCTCTGAAACCCTTCCAATTATTCCAGGATTTTCGTGGTCAAGTGCTCAGAGTGAGTGTTTCCCTTCCTGTCTAGGCCACTTGTGCTGTTAAGCCCGGCCATTAGTGGAATAAGTCCTTTCTAAGGCACCCATATTTATTCCAAGGTTCTTAAACTGCCTAAGGAGGCCCCTTGAAGAGAGGTTGCTAGTCTGTAAAGATCCCCAGTAGTATAATACTGTGGCCCCTCTTTTTATATTATATTAAAAATATTTATAACCAAACCAAATAAACCTTGCACTTGCTCTTACCATACCATTATTGGAGCTTTAAAGTGTATATTCTTTGGAATATTATTGCTCCAATTTCTTTTATCACTCTCTGTAGCTAAAGGACTGCAAGGTTCCTGGTATCAGAGAGCTGACAAAGGTTGGTGAGCCAAATATTCTCTTGAGTGGCAAGTACCAAGGATTTGAATTCACCCTTGGTAAAGTAGAGTGAAATGGTGGATTGGAGCTTGCTGTGCCAGGCCATGGGCAGCCGTAGAGAGGAATAACAAAGCTGGTATGACTCCTGCAAGTGGTGGGATTGTTGGCGCCATTAGATTTTCTGAAGAATTTGAGATCATACTTGAAGTTATAGGATTTGAGGAAAAGGGCCAGTTGATGGGTTGAGTTGATGTAAAACCATGCATTTTTCATTTATTCCCAGTGGATTATTCCAGGCTTGGAGTTGAAGCTAGAGAGATTGGATACAGCATAGGATAGATCTGGGAAATTACAGCTAGTGATGAAGTTCAGGTAGGCAGTGGCTGAGAAATAGTTGATTCCAAGCTTTAGGAATTTTTTGTGTTTGAAATTAGAGGCCCCCCTGAGCTTTAAATTGCAAGTCATTGGGGTTGTTATTGGTTTTGCATTGGAAAGTCCCAGTTTGGAGAGAGTGGTTTTGATATGCTTGGCTGGGTGAAGGAGCTTGGAGGTTTTGTCTTGGATGACGTGATTTACCAGAATATTAGTGAGAGGCCCCTCATGAGAGATATTAAAGTTTTTCTTAAGGCTGTGACGGAATTCTTTGGATTTTCCAATGACTAGGAGGTTTTCAATGTAAAAAAAGGCATAGGTGGAGGAGGAGTGATTTAAAAAGAGACAGGGATTTGCAGTGGAAACGGTGCATCCTTGGTTGAGGATACAGGAGCAAAGGGTGTCTGAACAGCTCTTGGGAGCTTTCTTCAACCCATAAAGAGCCTTTTTTAGTTGGAGGTAAGGGAATTTGGAAGGGTATCCATTGGGGCATTTGATGCAAGTTTCTTCTTACAGAGGGGCATGTAGAAATGCAGCTTTTATGCCCATTTGAAAGGTGGGAAGGTCGTGGTGGAAAGCCTAAACTAGGAGGGTTTGCAGAGTTTTTATGGGGCCGGTGGGAGAATAGGTCTTTCTGTATTCAAAAAAATCCAATTGTTTGAATCCTTGGATGCACAAGCAGGATTTGTAGATCACACCATTGCACGTGGGATTGTCCTTGAACCTGAAAAAACAGGTGGTCAAGAGTTCTTGTTTCCCCATAGGGAGAGAGTAGCATCCTTCCCAGACACAAAGCTTGTCAATGTCATTGGTTTTTACTTTCATAGATTTGAGCCAGTTGGGTTTTTCTAGGGACATGAGGACTTTTGGATAGTTTTGAGGAGTAGTTCTAGAAAGAAAATCATAGCCTACAGGGGGTTTGAGAGATCATAGATCCCTGAGGGACCTGGAGGAAGTATTGGTGAGGTTGCAGGAGATCAGATTGTTCTCAGGATTTGAGGAGGAGGAAACATTGGGGGAATCTGCAGTTCCGGCAATAGGAGCAGTTGGAGTTGATTTGTTTGAGTCAGAGCAACCTTCAGGCTGGTTAGCGGTGGAGTTGGTTAGAGTTAGAGAGGATGGTGTATTGGGAAGTGGAGTAGAGGATGGAGAGAAGTGAGAATTTGGAGAGTTGAGCAGTTCAGTCAGTTTTTTTTTGATAGAAAGGAAGGTATTGAATGGACAATCAGGAGGGTGCAAGGAAGGGAGAAGGGTGAGATTTTCAAATATTTTAACGTGTTTGTAGCATATTAAATTGTTGAAAGTGGGACAGAAGAGGTGATAGGATAGTAGTTGTAAGTCAAATAATACCAGAATTCCTTCCATTACCTTTTTGTCAAATTTTGAGGATGGTGGATGAAACTGATTAAAGAAAATGATTTTGGAGCCCAGGACATGGATGAGATTGAGATTTTGGGATGAACGGTTCCATAGTTCAAAGGGATATTTCTTAGTATTGGGAGGGGGAATAAGATTAAAAAAGGCAGAAGCAGCTGGAGATGAATTTTTTCTGGAGTTCCAATGGGATGTTCATGTCTAACATGGATTTTTGAGCAGTTTTGATGAGTGTTTTATTTTGTTGGTCTGGAATTCAGTTGTTCTGAGGTGTGTAAGGTTTGGAGGTTGAATGGAGGGTTCCTTCCTTGTTGAATAAGGTGTTGAGCTTTGAGTTCACAAACGTGCCACAGTTTTCAGATTGAAAATGCTTAAGATTCTTGGAAAAAAGTTTGGAGTGGATACAGATGAATTTCATCATTTCATCTGCAGATTCCAATTTAAATTTGAGAGGAATGCATGTTTTGAAGCAGGAGTGGTTGTTGGTTAGGATTATGAAGTACCAATTTCCTGCTATGGAAAATGGCTGTATGGTTCTGCAGAGATTGGAATGAAGTTCATCAAATCACTTGTCTCTTTGGGGAATGATAACTTTGAAAGTAGAGAAATTAATTTTGCCTTTTTCGCATGAAATGCAGCAAGGATTGTCCCCACAGAGTTTGGGGAAGTTGCAAGAGAGATGTTTGGTGGACTCTGGGTGAGGGTGAGCAAAGCCTTTGTGAAGAGTGGACAGAGAAAGTAAAGAAAAGGCTCCAGGGGTATTAGGTTGCGTTGAATCATCCACAATCAGGATGTTGTCCTGGATTTTAACTTCCAGTACATTCTGATTGTGAAGGGTGACCACAAAACAATTGGGAGAAGTTTTAGTAAGAAAGCATCCTCCCATGATTAGTTGGCCCAGGGAGATGAGCTTGAAGGAAATTTTGGGGGTTATCAGAGATTTTTTTAGGGTGAGAGAGGAGTGGGAGGTGATGATTGAGGCAGAGAATATTCCAGAGGACTGGATCACTGATCCGGATTTTCCTGTTTGGATTTTGGTCTGATTGGTCTCCAGGGAGTAGAAGATGCAGGAACTGTTGAACATGCTTTTGGAGGCACCGGAGTTGAGGATCAGTGGGTCTCTAGACAGGTGAGAGGATTTGGTCATGGAAAAGCTGAAGGCCAATTTTGTGGTTGCTTTATCAGGAGGGTTAGGCTTCTGAGAGGTATTGGAATTTGATGAAGAGGAGTAATTTGGACAAAGATGGGAATAGAGCAAGTAAAAATGGTCTTTTAGGTTTTAAGCTTGCGGATTGTGCCAATTGGACTTGCATCAGAGGGTCTATTGGTGATTGAGCAGTGTGGATGCCTGGGAACCAGTGGCTACCTTGTGATTGACTTGATTGATGTGTTGCAACACAAAATCACCGTTGATCTTTTTGTATCCAGGCAAGTGGGTGATGGTGGTCTTAAGGTGGTCCGATTGAGGTGGAAAATTGTAGAGAATAAGGTAAGCAACTATACTGTTGTCCATTTTTATTGAAATTTTGGCAATTTGGAGCAAGCATGACTTGACTTTGGTGATGAACTTCTCAATTTTTTGGGGGTCAAATTGGAGATTCAGGAAGTGGAAGAAAACACAAGATCAATTTGTGGTTTTTGAGGAGGCAAAGAATTTGTTGATCAATCTCCAAAGGGAAATTCAGTCAGCCAGGTGATTCTCTTTGACAAAATTAACATAAATTAAATTGCCCAATGTTTCCAGGATGTAGCCTAAAATCTCAAGATTCAATTTGGCCAGGAATTTGCTTGGTTTAGAGGAGGTTAGCTAGTGGGATATACCTTTGAGGGAGAAGATGGTGAGGATTTTGATTGCCACAGGGAGAATTTTGGGTAATTGAGATTAGTTATCAAGTCTGTCAGAGTCTTCAGTAGTGAGGAGTTGGAGTCTGCCAGTCCTAGGTTCAAAATTTTGCTTTTTGGCTTTTAACTGTGAAAAGTTAAAAAAATGAATTGCAACAAAGGAAAAACCAAGAAGAAGCATGGGAGAGTGCTGGGTTTACAACCAAGTAAGGAATAGATATTGAGAGTTCAGGAACACCATGATGATGGACTGAAGGAAAAGAGTTAATTGGAATAAAAGGTCTCACAGCTGGACAGAACTTGGAGATGAGTGACAGGTAGTGAAAGTGGCAGGTCAAGGTTGATAAGGTCAAGATGGAAGTTGAAGTTGAATTATAGAAATGGGTAATCAAGGTTTTGAGCAAGGTATGGAAGTTGAAGTTGAATTATAGAAATGGGTAATCAAGGTTTTGAGCAAGGTCAGAATTGGAGCTTGAGTTATGGGTTAATTGAGAGAGGGAGAAGATGAAAATGTTGGTTTTATTCAAAGGTTAAGTCAAATGAGACAATTTTGGTTAAGTCAAATGAGATTTTTGAAGGGAGGAGATAAAGGGTGGGTCAATGATGAAGTGGAGCAGGACAAGGATGATGAGATGGAGCAGAGAAAGATTGGAGGAAATGGAAGGAGGGTGAGAATGAATGAGGTTGATGGATTGGGAGTGGAATTGGGGAATGAATGAAGAGATTTTGTATCTTCAGATTTGAAGTATCCTCATTCAAGGTTGAAGCGGGGAAATAGGAGGAATATGTCATTCATCTCTCAACAGCAGGAAGTTGGGATGGAAGGGGGTTTATATACATGTTCAATGTTCAAAAAGAAAGCTTGAACTACGTGAGAAATCAGTGTTTATTGAATGTGTTGTCAATTTACTGTGTTAAAGTCCTCATTTTCTTGTTACATTTGTTGGCCCTGTATGTGTGTGATAGTACAAAAGACAAATAACAAAAAAATCTTGAACTACATTTCAAAACAGTTTTTATCAAATGTGTTTTCAATGTCCTCTGTTAGTCCTTTTGTCCTTGTTACATTTTTTGGAAATGATAGTACAAAAGAAAAACAAAAAAATCTTGAGCTAAATGAGGAATTAGTGTTTATTACATGTGTTGTGAATGTCCTCTGTTAGTCTATATGTCCTTGTTAGATTTTTTTGCCGTGGTAGTAAAAAATAAAAATAATACCTAGACACAAAGAGGTTTTTTTAAAGTATTAAAAAGAAATAAACACAAACCTTACAGATGTACATACATCACAAAAACACAAATAAATACAAAGAGGCATTTGAAAAATATTCAAAAGAAATAAACACAAAACTTAAATTTGTACATACATCACAAAAAACACAAATACATACAAAGAGGCATTTGAAATGTATTAAAAAAAGAAATAAAAACAAACCTTCCATATGTACATATATCACACAAACCCAAGTACATAAAAAGAGGCAGTTGAAAAGTATTAAAAAGAAATAAACAAAAACATTAAATATTTACATACATCACAAAAACCCGAATACATACAAAGAGGTAGTTGAAAAGTATTAAAAAGATATAAACAAAAACCTTACATATGTACATACAGCACACAAACCCAAATACATACAAAGAGGTAGTTGAAAATTATCAAACATTACAATCTATGTGCACACATTAGTTGAAAAAAGCAGCCTGAAAAAAAAGCAGACAGAAAAAAAAAGCAGACAGAGAAAAAAAAAGTGGAACAAGAAAAAAAAAGTGGACAGAAAAAAAAAGTGGACAGAAAAAAAAAGTAGCTGAAAAAAAAAGAAAAAAAAGAGCACTGGACTGGATGCAAGAGGTGCACCTTAAGATTGGGGAGAAAAATGCCGGCTAATCAATTGCTTTTGAGGGAGGTCTCCCAAGGAGGCCAACGTTGGTATTTGCCTACCCAGGAAAAAGCAATATTATTATATTTATAGATTGGGAGGTGATGAATTCACAACCCTACACAACCCATACACAACTCAAAATGGGTTGTGCGGCACAGATCACAACCTGTTTGAGTTTTTTACGGCTTCCCACAGACCACAGATTTGTGTATGGCTTCCCACAACCCACAGAGTTGTGTACGGCTTCCCATAACCCACAGAGTTGTGAAAGGCTGTTCAAAACTCAGATGGGCTGTGAGCCCTGCCACACAACCAGTTGGAGTCATGTTGTGCCATTTGCAACTGCAGGGTTGTGAGCAAAAAAAAATAAAGTAAATAAAAAAGAAAAAAATAAGAAAAGAAAAGAGAAAAAAAGAAAACAGGAAAAACAAAGAAAAAAGAACAGGAATAAAAAGGAATAAAAAGGAAACCTAAAAAAAACCTAAAAAACCCCCCAAAAAAACCAAAAAAAACCCAACCCCCCCAAAATAAACCAAAAAAACCAAAAAAACCCCAAAACAATTCAAAAAAAAAATAAGAAAAAAAAGAAAGAAAAGAAAAATAGAATCAAATAGAAAAACAAGAAGAAAATAAAAAAATTGTAAAAATTGTAAAAAAACAAACATACAAACAAAACAAAACAAAAGAGAGAAAAAAAGGGTGTGTGATAGATTCACAACACCAGGTTGCACGTGTTGTGAACAAAACCCTCCACTCAAAACTATTTGAGTCCTGAATGGTGTTTCATGCCTGTTCACAGCCCATGGTTGCAAATTTATAACTTCCCTTTTTTATTTTAGTTTTTTTTCTATTTTTCTATTTTTTTAATTTTTTTCAGTTTTCCATTTTTTGCATTTCTCCCATTTTTCCATTTTTTTCCCATTTTCCCATTTTTCATTTTTTTCAACTTTTCCCATCCCTTGCATTTTTCCTAATTTTCCTATTTTGCAGATTTTGAAATCTTTTTGCTCTCTTCAATTTTTTCAATTTTTTTCAATTTTATTAATCCTTTTAAGTTTTTCAAATTCTTTGCAATTTGAAAAATTTTTTTTATTCTATTTTTCAACAAATCAATTTCTTTGATTCAAAGAAATCACTTTATGATTCTTTTATTACTATTGTTGCACTTGATGGTTTTTTGTTGGATTATTTCAAAAAATCTCACTTCATCTCATAAAATTTGAATTCATCTCATAAGATAGGTATATGAAGCTTTTTTATGAAGCTTTTTTTTATGTTTTGTAGAAAATTGTTTATACTTTATCAGCATTATCAATAGGGCATATCAAAGTTAGCAAAACTGCCATTAGAAACGCACCATTTTTTTGACCAAACCCACCATTTTTACTGTTAGGTTTCTGAAATACACATACCCCCTAACTGGTGTATTTCAAAATGGTGGGTTTCAGAAAAATGGTGGATTTCAAACATCAAAACAGCCAGTTATACATCATCCATCCACACATCAACATGTGATCAAGCATCACTCACCCATATCAACCCACTCCTCATCATTTACCAACCAAGAAATTCCTTTTCAACTATTGCTTGACCCAGCTATTTGATCCAAACCATCCTCTCCCACTCATCCTGGGGGTATGAATACTACCTCCATTTGATCTTCTCTCAGCCTCAGAAACTAAAACCTAATTTTCTTCTTTGTATCCATCAATCAACTGATCTCATTATCAACCAGATCATCCATTGATCCATCAAAACTAACTCACCATCTCTCTCATCTCAGCCCTCCAAATCAAGCTCACAATCCACTCTTCACCAATCCCATCCAACAATTGGCACCCTCCTCAAACTCTTCATCCTCTAATCCAGCCATCATTCCCTCAATCCAAGATCCACTCCCTCCCTCTCAACCCCCACCAACTCACTATCCAAACCCTCAACTGTTGACTTGCTCAAAAGGACCTAAGAAATTGGTTCACAGGCGGGATCAGCTCAACTCTCTCTTCAATCCCACCCCAACCAATCATAATCCTCCTGCTTGAGCTACTCCAAACCTGGATTTCACCCAGATGACCAAACACCCCAATCCAATCTCAACCCATCTTTTCAAGTGTTCAAGCAATGGATCAAGCCATCCTCAGGTGTTCCCATCCCTTCAATCACGCACAACCCATCCCACCCATTCCTCAGCCTTCCTGCCTCAGCTCCAATTCAGGTCATCTCCACCATTGACAGGATTGTAATTAGAGCCTTCAGACGGAAGGAGAGGACCAAATTTGGGATAGTAAGATTCAAGACATTTGAAAATGAAAGCCAATGAATGAAATAATCCCAACTTTTGGCTTAATAGTGGCTCTGGATCCTTTGGTGCATTATCAAATGTTTGTTTCTTGTAGCAAAGGTTTTATTGATTGCAACTTGTGTGTTTATTTATTTGAATAAGAAAGATGATGAAATAATAATATCGATTGTGAGAGTAAGAGATGTGGATTAATTGGTGCAACAACCTGGTACAAGTATTGGTTGTCTTAAATAAAAAATAATGGAAACAACAAGATGACACGCGGGTCACAAACTACACCCCAGTGCCAAGGGGTAAGCCCGAAGTGCTTCAGGCACCATTCCCTGGTTGTGACCATGCTAGCCGTATTGCGTACATCGTTGTACCCAGCCACCTTGGTTTGGATAACGACTGGAGGAATTGCCACGTTAGGCTGGGCTGGCTGGTTCATTCTTGGCTGCTTAATTGTTTGTTTTCCTGAAGCGGATGTCATGTCAGTTCTATTTATGGTACACGCCATCGGTCAAGGCCTGAGGAGAGGTTTTTTTCATTTTGAAAACTTAACCAGTAGTAAGGGTTTGCATTCTCGAGCTTCTGTTTTGTATTGATCTCTGGTTGCTTGACGGCTAGGCGTGCCAAAGCACTGGAGCATCCATTTTCACAATGATTTCCAATCAATGTTGGCCAGCCCAAACCCTCTATGCATAAATGATTATCCCTCAGGTGATTAATTAGGATCCCAAGATCAATTGATTTGGTAGTTTAGAAGGAAGAACATTTATGAAGAGACTAACGACATATCAATAATGATGGTTACCTTCTTGATCAAAGGTGGCGTTAACATCAACCGAATGGACTCCATGGAAAAAACGATGTATTCTAACGATGAGAGAAGTGAGAGGGGATGAGCGTTGGTTGATGATAGAGGTCAGAGGCTCTCATAAGTAGGGAGATCATCTGCCCTCTAGATATTGGAAATGGGAATTCCAAGGCGTCTGCAAGCAAGGCTGCACGCGCACTCACGCAGCACAACAGTGATACTCATGGCTGAAACCTATTCTCGGTTCTCCTCTACAGCGACTCTAGCCCGGAGGACAGAGACCCCTTTTTCATTCAGTCATTTACTTACTTGCTTGTATACACTTTGCTCTCTCCTGCCGTCTCTGTCCTCCAGGTAAGCTCCTTCGCGTCACTTGTTCCTTGCTCTCACTTTCACAAGTTCATGTTCTAACACTTCCTCTCCAAATTACACCCTCAAACACTCTAGGTGTGATCAATTCAATCAGGCTCTTGCCCTCATTTGCGTGCTTGTCTAACTAACCGCTCCTTGGTGTTTCATTAGGTCAGATACACTCCTAGAGATTCATTTGTACACAGAGAATGCGACAGGGACCTTTCCTTTTTCATTCAGTCATTTAATTACTTGCTTTTATACACTTTGCTCTCTCCTGCCGTCTCTGTCCTCCAGGTGTGGTCAATTCAATCAGGCTCTTGCCCTCATTCGCGTGCTTGTCTAACTCACCGCTCCTTGGTGTTTCATTAATAGAGTCTTTGGAGATTGATCAGAAGCTTTGTGCAGTCTGAAGTTAATGTAAAAGAACGGTTGGCCATGTCAATTGGTACCTTGTACAGACGTTTTCCCATCCTGAGTCGATGTAAGAATCCTTCTTGATTAAGGTAACCCTCTTCACCCTTTTGGATGATTGAGTAAACACCATATTTGATCCTCCACTTCATACAAGCAGCCATCATGGCCAGGCCAGCCGCTAAGTTCCACTTGCAAGCGTGTAAAAAATTGAGTACGATAACATCTGGATCATTCATCTGAGAGCGCAAGTGTTTTTAATCCAATTGATTGAGAGACATGTGATTCTTTCAGTTTGTTGAGAGGTAATTGCAGTGATGGATTGGATGATGAGGGCTAGAGGGAGGATAAATGGTCACCATGATCATATTCCAAAAGGTCTCGATAAACTGAGTCCTTCCATACTCTTTGGGTGCATCCTTAGCATCTCTGGGTTCCTGTTTGGATCTTAACTTTTCCTTGAGATGTTCATCCTATGATGATGGTTGGAATTTGGGGATGAGGGGAGTGGATGATGGTGATGCTGCTGATGAGCATGGGAAGTCATGCAACGACGAGAGTGTTTTAGACAAGGAATAGGGTTGCAATATTTGGAGGAGGGTAAGGAGGGTGGGGTGGTTGTGGGCACTGGTTTCCTGGTTCATTAAGCAAGATAGTTGGATGGATGATCCATCTGGATGAGATCAAGGAGTTATTTGATGAACAGGTTTGTTGAAATCTCTGGTCACAGATTTTTTATACCATATCTGAAAAAACCCCCTTATTTGCAGGTAACGTTGACACGTCTGATCTGAAAGAATTGTGTTTTTCATTTTTTAATGGTGGGTTTGAAATGGAGGATTTGGGTTGAAACCCACCATCAAAAAATTGCGGGTTTGCTTAACTTTGATACACCCTAATATTTTGATACAAAGAAATATTTTTTTAATTTTTTTATCATTATTCTCTTATCTTGATGAATTTTATGCCGTAGTATTTCAGAATATTTCAATGCACCTTGCAAAATAGGTTCATGTAGCATCTTTCTATGTTTTTTCATGTTTGGAACAAAGGTACCTTCCATCAGGAATATTGATTTTTTTTCCAAGAAATCATGTTTCTAAAAATTTTTATCATGTTTTATTTTTATTAATGGTCCAAATTTATCTAAATTATTTCAGAAATATTCCATCTTTTGAAAGAAAAATGATTTTTTTTCATTTTTTATTATTTCACTTGAGCTTAGATTTCAGTTCCTCAAAAAAAATTATATTTATTATATTTTTACATCTTAAAATATTTCTAGTGATGTATTTAATTGAATTTCTCACAATATGTTAACCCAGAAAGACCCCACAGGGTTTCTGAGGGACTTATTTTAGCCCCCCCTTAATTGATGTTTACGGGCCTTTGTAGGCCTTATTAATCCTCAAAAGGTGTGTTTTTGCACCCAAAGTGCTTGTTTGAACCTTAAAAGACTTAATTTCCTATCCCAGGAAGTTGATTGAGCCTTAAAATGCCTCCAAATTCCATCAATAGGCTTTTTTTCCCACTTCAACAAGGTTTTTCAACCTTGAAAAGGTTTATCAAACCTCAAAACCAATTTTTTCACCTTTTTTTATATTAAAAAATATTTTCAGCCTTAAAGGCCTTCCTTCAGTGAAAAAATATAACAAAGGGTGTGGTCCTAGAATTTTTTTTTGATTTTCACACACCTTGTTTGAAAGAAAGCTTCAATTCAGCAAAAGAAATTTCAAAAATAATGCCTTTTTTCAAAGAATGGCATTAATTTAGGAATTTTGAAGGAAAGGATATTTCCTAAACCTATTTTGTTTTTGAGAATATTGTGTTTAATGTTCAAAATAAAAAAAATATTTTTTCAGTAAAAATGGAAAGAATTGGGAGAGCCTTTGGAATTTTCAAAATTGGTTAAAGGAATCCATTCTCTTGGTGGAAAGAGTTAAACAAATAATTGGGTGTGCATTGGCTATATATGAAAATTTCTTGCTCATATTTTCAATTACTAATTGAAATTATAGCTAAGGGTAAATCTAACAAATATTTCACATTTCATTTCACTTCCAAATCCCATTCAACTGTGGTTATAGATTCTGTAGCTATATTCAATTTAATAGAATCAATATTGAACAAACAACAAGCTTTTATTGAGAAGAATATTTCTATTCCAGCCATTGAAGATTTGGAATTGAATTTGGGGATATGATTCTCAAAGTTTTTTAAAAAAGGTTGATGAATTCATGATTTTTTAGGGAAAAAACATGAATTTCTGGATGAATTCAAGTCATTGAAACATTTTTTTTGGTTTTGAATTAAAAAGGCATAAATAGTGTGGATAAGAGTTAGTCAATCCACCAAATTTTAATGGTATGTTTCTGGAATTCTACAATGGCAGGTTTCAAACCAAACCCATCATGTCAAATAAACCATTAAAAAACTAAAAAAAAACCATGTATCTCACAACAGGAGTGTCCAATTTACCTACAAGTGATTTGGTTCCTTTCCCAATATGATATTGAATTCAACCTCCTTTTCTTATCTTTCTCTTTCTTCTTCTCATCAATAAATTCCACCTTCTCCATTAATCCTAGTACAATTCAAGATATCTGCCTAAGTCAAACCTCAACTCAAATAAAGCATAACCCATCACCCATCATCTTCTTCATCACCATTCTCCAACATTATATCAAAACAATACAAGAATAGCATATCCAGACTGCATTAATTTATGAGAAAAGGGATGAATGGATATGGTAAGTCTTGCCTCTTGCTTGAAAAAAATATTTACTTTTCTTCTTCCTCTCTATAACCACATCAAAGAACCAGGGAGAAGGCACCCAAAATTGTTATTGTCAACCCAATCAAAAATAATGAGCTGACTGATCATAATATTTCCCAATTACTTGCTTCCAAACCATTTATTTTATCATTTTAATCATCCCACATTGAGCCTTGGTTTTTTCTACAGAAGGCAAGTGATTCATTGCAGTATATTCAATAACTCTCAAATATATTTTATAACTTCCTGATCAATGCCAAAAATTACAGAGAGTTTGGGTCACATATTCTGAGGTTAAAGAATACCAAATTTATGCCAATGATCTTGGTTCTTAACAAGGACAATAAGGAAAAAATTTGTGCAATTTATTGTGTGTGTTCTAGACTCATGCCACTCATTATCATTCAATTCTCATAATCAAATAGCTTCAAGTCTCAAACATTGTTTCTCTGTAGCTCCTTCATCAAATACACTCACTCAAGTGCATAAGCAATCCAATTTATGACTCAACTCAATCCTTTATTTACCCTTAATCTTGTTTTTTTTTCAGAAATCAAATCAAAAAAGGATCAGCTGATCCCTTTCACCTATCTGAAAAATTTAGAGAATTAAAAATTTCCATTTCTTTTTTTATTCTACTTTTAATGAATTCCTTTCATCTACACCATGGACCACTCTAATACTGCCTTAAATGTTTTTCTTCTCTTAGGTATTGAAATTTTTGCATTATCAAAAATGGGTTGTCACATAAAGAATAAATTCTTTACACTTTTCTAATTAATATTTTACTCTTGATATTCTGAACAACATTTTATCTGGTAAATTAAAAAATATTTTAATAACTGACCCATTCAACCCTCACCAAAGATATGATCAAAAATCATTTTCAATCATTTTCAGCTTGAGATAACTAGTGATAAATGTGATAAATTTTGCAAAAATCAATGGGAACATGTTTTTTGTACATAAATAATTAGAGAAAAACAGCCTGTGTTTAATTTATTAGATGGGCAATCATCAGGAACTAGTTCAATTTTTTTCCTACAGGTGGATAGTTGCAAAACACTGTTTCATTTAATTCTCTTTTCTTTTCTTTTTTGATTTTTGGGATTTTATACTGACCAAAAGTGGATAATGAAATGTGTGGTAATCATTAACACACTTCAGCAAGAGTCAAGTATGTGGAAAAAAGAGAACCCTTGTTATTCATACTAGGTGGATGATGATTTTACATCCCCCTCAATGCTCAGAAGATAAACCAAATGGGGCCTAAGGTCTAAAGCCTTCCTGTTTCATATAACCCCTCAGCTTGTTTTCAGCCAAGAGGGCTTGCTGAGTTTGACCACCACATTGAATTTCATGATGGAAAACTTTTGATCAAAAGATGGTTTCCTTTGCATATTGCAGGAACCAAAAATTTTTTACCATATGTTGATAGGTGGCAAGAACACCCACCCTGAGATGATGAAAAAGGGATGGTCAGATAGCATTGTAAAGATAGCTGACCATAAAGAATTTATTTTTAATCATCCCCCAGACTAAATTTCCCCTCCTCTAGCCTCCAGAATTGAGTTTTTATCCCAGAATCCTTCTCATCCTTTAGTATTAGGGTTGAGGATAGGTAAAGTTCAAACAAATATAAAAAATTAATGAGTAGGGATTGAATTTAAATTATAGGGTCAGTTTCATCAATCATTTTTTCAAGTTTTCTTCCAATCTCAAGGAAATCTCAAAAATCTTGGAATCCCTATCAATTTTCAGATGAAAATTATACTTCTGGTGTGATCCTTCAGATTTATTTGATGAGTTTTTATGCTCAAGTAAATTAAGAAAACTAAGATGGGTGAATGCAAAATTGAAATGAGGAAAGAGATGAGAAAACAAATATGATATGTATAAATTTTAAAAAGGAGAATTTAAGAATAAAAAAGGAAAGAATGGAATAAAAAATAATAAAAGGACAAGGATATGACTGATGATTCCATGGAAAATCCATGGATGAGTTTCAATTACTGGTGATTCCTTGACAAATTTGCAGATGAGGTTCCTAGAGCAGCATTATTCTGGAATTCCGGGTTTGAAAAGGGACCAGTTCCTTTGATGAGATTTGGGGGAAACCTTGCTCATTTCTTTTTTAGTAACATAAGGAGAGAAAAAGGGTGTGTTGATCAGTTTTAGATATGGGTACTACTAGAAACTTAACATTAAAGTGAGTAGTTATTGAATAATGATTATGAGAATTTAAAAATAAATTTGGCTTACAGATGCCTTCCTTTTATACTCTGTCATTATCTAGACAGAATCAGTTGAAATTATTTGGAATGATGTTTAAATTCTTGGTATTTTTTTGAGCTTGATATTTTTATTGAGGAAACATTTCACTCTATGTTTCAGGTTTTTCAATGAGCCATGGTGAAATGTTTGTTGAGAGCAAATGGGTGTGATGGCTCTAACAACTGAGAGAAGAAAAACCTCAATGCAACAAATGAGGGGGCTTTACTTTGAGGATTTTGATAGGAGGTTAAGAATAGTGGGTTGGAGGAGTAAGATTTTCAAGGGGTGATGATTATAAGAGTGGGTGCAAGGAGGGTGTAAGACATTTTTAATTAAAAATGATGACTGGGGGGATATGAGGAACAATTTTAAGGTAACAGGGAGGGGATTGAGTGGGAGCAAGTTCTAGAGGGGATGATGAGGGGGTTGTCATTGAGGGATGAATAATTGTTTTTGGAGGATGGCTAGATGCATAAATTTTGGTTTCAATGTTTAAAAACTTTCATGTCTATGAAACCTCCCATTTTTGAACAAACAATTTAAGGGTTATTTGTATTTCAGAAACCCACCATTCAAAATGGTGGGTTTTGGTAAAAAGAATGGTATGTTTCTAATGTAAGATTTGCTGACTCTGATAAACACTTATCAATTTCCAAGGCATGAATTTATTCTGGTTTATCAACATTTTCCAGAATATCAGAGAATCAATTTGAATTATTTTTCAGTTATACAAGGAATGGAAAAATTTATATAGATGATGTGAAATTATTTTGGAAATAAATCAAATCAAACAAAAAATAATTGGTTTCAAGTGATTTTATGGATTTTAAATCTTGCCAATCAAGGGTCTGACTAAGCAACCCATAAAAACTAAATAAGATACCAATGCAAAAAAAAAATCAAATTAAATGATGTAATTGGGTGAGAGAAAATGAGTACTCTCCTGTAATGGGGAACCAAAAGAGGAGAACTTCATTAAACTATTTGGCTCCATGAAATTTATTATTCATTGACAATGGTCCACTGTTTCTGTTCATCTTGTATTCTTTTTTCCACCTGAACTCCCCTTTGTCCTTCAAAATCTCATTCCTGTCCTACCCCTATTCAAGCAAGCATTGATGATAAACAAATAATCCTCAATAAATTTGAAATAGGGAGGATTTTGGTACAAATATATGGAATGTAGTAAAAATCTTACTCTTCCCAATTTTTAATGTCTGAATCACTTCCAAATTTTATCATATTTTTTGCTTTTGGTACACTATAATTGTTAAGATAGGGTGATATGGAGACCTTTTGGAAAACCACCTGAGTTAAAGAATGAAAAAAAGAAAAAAAAGAGATGAAGGAAATGGAATGAGGAGCTAGGCTCACCTTTGGGAAAAAAACCCAAGTTAGAGAATGAGATTATGCAACAAAGGAGATGAAGGAAATGGACTGAGGAGAAGAGGTCACCTGATGATGGTGAAAAAAAAACTGGGAAATCAGACTAAAATTGGATTACCAGTCAAGAAAGATATTGATATTATTCAGAAATTTCTGAGATATTGAAAGACAAATAGGCCAAAGAATTGAGAAACAGAAAATGAAAACCAGTTATTCACCTTTGGGAAAACCACCTAAGTTAGAGAATGAGACAATGAAACAAAGGAGATTGAGGAAATGGACTGAGGAGCTAGGGTCACCTGATGATGGTGAGAACAATAACTGGGGAATAAGACAAGAGAAGAAAGGAAAAGGATGTACAGAAGGAGAACAAAATGAGGGCTATTTCAGTGTAGAGTGGAATATGGTCCTGCATGCATGTTCATGATTCCATTCACTTCCCCCTCCTCCCTGGTTGCCAGACTACTCCTGTGGTTCCAAATTATCACATGCACCGTCCTTGATTGGGATTTTTTCTAAGGTGTAAGGTGAAATTTTTTGTTGGCTTAATCAATTAGATTTGGGGAGACAAGCTTGGTGAGCAAGGTGGCCGTTTTTTTGTTTGTGGCAACATACAAGAGGCTGAAATTGTTGTTGTGAATGTGTTTTCAAAGGAAGTGAAGCCACAAATTGATTTTGTGGGTACAATGTTTATAGAGAGTATTTAAAAAAAGATTGATTTCCCCTCTGTTGTTGCAGAACAGAGTGGAGGGGGGATGGGAAGGGAGAAATTGGTAAAAACTTGATGAATGAGTTTCTTGCACCAGACTAAGTCCTGAGTTGTTTTGGTGCAGGCTTGTTTCTCTGCCTCAGTTGTTGACAGAGTGAACACCTGTTTATTTGCGCAATGCCACCCAAGTAGGCCTTTGAGGGCCACGTCACATCCAGAAAAGATCCGTTGTTTGGAGGAGGAGCTGTAATCTGCATCCTTGTAGCCCTGCAGAACCAGAAGTTCTCCTGAGTTGTGACCAAGGTTAAGGCCAAACTGCATCAAGAATTGGAGGTAACGCAGCACATGGTAGAAGCATGATTGGTGGCCAGAGGATGGTGCATTGAGGAATTGAGAAAAGAAGTTGCGGGTTTCCACTAGGTCAGGTCTAGATTTCTGCACTAGGTAACCCAGAATTCCTACTCCATGGCGGTATCTGAAGTCAGGCAAAGGTAGTGAGGATGAAATAAGATCATGGAGGTAGTTGGAGGGCAGTGGTGAGGTAAATTTTTGGAAGTTGAGCATGTTGAACTCCTCAAGCATGTTGTTGATATATTGATCTTGTTTTAGGTTGATGGTTTGTTCTTCCTTGTATCTAGTGATTCACATACCCAATACACACTTGCAAGGGCCCAGATTGTGCATTTTGAATTCTGATTTAAGAGCTTCCTTCACGGGTTTGATTTTTTGGCCAGTGATAACTAGGTTGTGAACTTGTACAAAGATGAGGACCGGATTAGAGGGGTTGGTAGAAATCAAAAGAAATGAGTTTGAGAGTGCGGGTAGGAAGTTGATGCCGGAGAAGAAGGAGGGCAAAGCTTTGTACCAGCAGTGGGTAATCTGATTGAGTCTGTAAAGGGATTTATTTAACAGAAGGACTTGGTTAGGTTTCAGGTCAATTTTCATGCCTTTTGGCGGTTTTCTCAAGATTTTAATGTCTGTGATTCCATTGAGGAATGCACATTTCACCTCCATCTGGTTGAGTTCAAAGTTTCTGAAGGCAGAAATCATCAGCAGCAGTCAGAGAGAGGAGTCCCAACCTGTAGTTGCAAAGTTTTTGTTTTAGTTGATTCCTTAAAAATGCCTGTTTCCAAGCATGCACAATTGTGTCTTCTTCTTGACAACTACACCATTTGCATCCTTTTTGGTTCTATAGACATGTATGGTGTCCAGGGGTTTTTCATGAGGTTCCTTTTTGGCTATTTCCCACACCCCTTGCCTGGTGATGTTGTTCAGCTCTGATTACTCTGCCGCTATCCAGTTTTGATTGTTTGGTTTTCAACAGAATTCTTTTTATGAGATTGGATCAGCCAGGTTGGAAGGTTCCTTGACTAATAGTTGGAATGACACCAACAAGGGTGATTGATGATTTGGTGCAGGCCCACTTGGAGATCAATTTTGTTTAGGCTGTAATCATAGTGCAGAATCTAGGAATTTCCTTTCTGCAGAGGAGGTAAGCCAAAGTTTCACTGGGTGCATTGCTTGCTTTGTCTCATGGCGCTGAAGGAGGAGTCAGATAAATTGAGTTGGCAGTGGTCAATGAGACAACGGATGGCAAGGGTGAGGGTGATGATGGAAGGGCAGAGTTGATGATGGGAGATCATATGTGGGGCTGATCAAAGTCAGATACATTTAGAGGGAAAGAGGAAAAAGGACAGAGAAGATGAAAGAAAGGAAGGCTGGAGCTGAGAATCAGAGGTGGAAGGATGAAGAAGATTTTTAATTTATACTTAAGTAAAAACATTAGTTTTGAAATGGATGTGGTGGAAGACATGAATTTTATTGGCTACTAGGTCCCACACCCTATATGTGTTATTTCCTTCCTCATAGCCAAGAAAAATACATTCTATCCCCAAGGGAAAGAATTTGGAGGATTGCAATTTCTCCTCCCCCAAAAAAAAAGCTCTGCAACCAAAGTGTTTCAGATTGGATAGATCAGCACCTTTTTCAAACCAATTTTTGTAAGGGGTCTTCATTCCAATAGAGATATCAGGAGACCAATTTCACAGTTAGGATGCTTTACTTACAGCTTCCCCCCACCATTTTAGAGGTAGTCCACAGTCAAGAAGCATTTCCCAGGCTATCTCAATGGTGATTTGGATTCCATTTTCTGCAAATGGGTTCTGTTGAAGGGTGTACAGAGCTCAGGTAAGTTGAGTGATTCATTTTTAATTGAAAACATCATCAGAGGCATTGATTAAAAATTAACCATTGTTGTCTGATAAAAAAGATTGTAAAGTTTTGAATGATTTTTTTTTGGAAATATTCAGAAAGCATTGAAAGATATCAAAGGTTTGAGATTCTTTTCCATGGTGAATAAGAATGTTACTTGGAGAAGCCATAAAAAATCTTTCATAATTATTTGTTCCCCCCCTTTGAAGAAGGGTTCATGGTACTGCACAGTTCCATGTGGATGACCTCAAGTGTGGTGGAGGTTTGTGGAAATTTTCCAGAAATCAGTTGTTTGTGCATCTTTGATATGTTGCATGAGGAGTGATTGAGTGACCCAATGGGTAGGTTGGGGTAGGCAGATTTGAGGTATTTCAGACTTTGCTGACCCAGTGCCCAATGAATTTTGGTATCTTTAGAAAAGGTCATCAGCACATGTTTGGTCCAAGTATTGAGAACCAGAAGGTTTTCAATGATGATTCCATTGAATAGGGTTTTGGTTTCCCTGAAGAATTTTAATTCAAATTTGGTTGGGGATAGGTAGTAACACAGCTGCAGATACGTGGATAAAGGGATGAGTGAGTGGGAAAAATCAGGAGAAAGATATGCTTCTTCAATCCAGAGATCCCCTGATTCAATTTTAAGGACAGCTTTTCCAGATCCAATGATTGGAATTAGTGCTCTGTTTGCTCCAAATAGCAACAATGAGTATTTTTAATTGGAGAGACATTGGTTTTGGTCCTTCAGATAGAGAACTTAGGCGCCACTGTCAAGTATGACTGAGTTTGGTAGGAGGGGGGACATGATTCAGAAGCCTCAATGGCCACCGTCTTCCTTGCCTTGAAAAAGCTTCTGCATAATGCTTTGATAGTAAGCAATTGCCTTTTTTTAGTCAATTTGATGACATTGTTCTTTGGAATTAGAGTTGAGTGGTTTTTGTCTCCCATTGGAGCAGAAGGGTTGTCTTTTTGGTTTAAAATTCTTGTAAATGTTGTTTCCAGAAGTGGAAGGAGTTGGGTTTCTGCCCAATAGGGCGGAATTCATACTGTTATACTTTGCCTGCCTCCTCAGTTCAGTCTCTAGGTCTTTGAAAAGAATTTTTAGCTTGATTTTATTGCTATCCTTGAAGCTGGAGTACCAAAGATATTTGAAGAAATGAAACAGTTTGGCTAATTTCTCAAGGATATGATAGGTCTACATTTCTTCAAGAGTGTGACTGTTGAATTTTTTGGCAGATACTTTGCGCAGGAGACTGAAAAGTTCTCTCAATTGGTTTATGGCCGCAGACAGGGTCCCCAAGGTGAAGTCTATATTGTGCATTTTTTCAATGGTGATAAAAATTTTCTCCATGGATTTGGTTGTGTAACGCAAACAGATAGAGTCCCATGGTTGTTTTTGTAATTATTTGTAAGGGTAATGCACAAACATGGTGTAGTTCTGGTGATCAAGATGCATCTGAATGAAGATGGTGGCTTGTTTTAGTTGGAGTGGGTTTGGAGGAATCTTCTTCTTTAATTAGTTTGCCAAGTTGTTTTAATCCTAGTTGGGTTATAATGGCATTCCTCCAGGTTGGAAAGTTTGTTCTGGTCAGCTTAGGGATGCTTGAATGTAAGAATTTTTCTGCCATTTTGCTGGGTGGAGGTGGCTGAGAGGTAGCATTGGTGGTGAGGTGATGTAGGATTATTTCAGTTTTGTCAGAGAGGGTGGAGGAGTAGTGGGAAGATGGAGCCTCTGCGTCATTTTTTTATGGAGTTAGTTGGGGTTAAAAATGAGGGAGAAAAGGGAGATTCCTCAGTATTATCCAGGATTATGATTTTGATTAAGAGTAAACTAGAGGGGTGTTTGATATTTATCCAGGGTTTTCTGAGATCATGAACTGTTACAATAGGGTGATATGGAGAACTTTGGGAAAACCACCTGAGTTAGAGAATGAGGCAATGAAAAAAAGGAGATGAAGGAAATTGACTGAGGAGCTAGTTTCACCTTTGGGAAAACCAACCAATTTAGAGAATGAGATGATGCAACAAAGGAGATGAAGTAAATGTACTGAGGAGCTAGGGTCACCTGATGATAGTGAGGACAATAACGGGGGAATTAGATTATAATTAGATTACTGGTCAAGCAAGTTATTGAGATGATTCAGAAAGTTTTGAGAGATTGAAAGAAAAACAGGCAAAAGAATTGAGAAATAGAAAATGAACACCAGTTATTCACCTTTGGGAAAACCACCCAAGTTAGAGGATGAGAAAATTCAAATAAGGAGATGAAGGAAATTTACTGAGGAGCTAGGGTCACCTGATGATGGTGAGAACAATAACCAGGGAATCAGACAAGAGAAGAAAAGAAAAGAATTGACAGAAGGAGAACAACATGAGGACTATATAAGTGTAGAGCCCACTATGGTATTACATGCATATGCATGATTACATTTCCTTCCCCCTCCTCCGTGGTTTCCAGGCTGCTCCTGTGGGTCTGAATCATCACAATAATTACTTAAATATCCTTATTCCTGAAGCTTTATAGTTGGTCTGGTCAACCTTTTTTTCTTCACTCATATTTTACAGGCTCAGATGATTTCTCTCCTGAGGTATATTTATATAATACTCAAACATCTCCTATTACTTGCCATTTCTGGAAAATGTTTTGTTTTTAATTTCTTTTAGCCTCCATGGTTTCTGTTTTTTTTTTTTTTTTTTTTTTTTTTTTTTTTTTTTTTTTTTTTTTTACTTTTATCTTTGCTACAATAAAGGAAGCTGTTATCATGAATTTTTCATGATTTTGGCAATAATTTTTTATTTTTCTCTGGGTTTATTCTAGTTTTGAATAAAATAATTGGATTTCTTGGAGTAAATTTAACAGGAGATGGAAATTTCTAGTATCATCATGCGCAAAAAGACTATGTATCCGATTTTCCAATCTGTTTGTCAAGATAATTCATTATTTTAGAATTGATTTGAAATTTAACCCAGATGATTGTTTAATTATTTGAGCCAATAAACAGATTGTTAAAAATTAAAAAGTTAAATTAAAACATCAATTGAACTTAATTATATTCTTGTTTTGTAGACGAATCAATTAAAAATGAAGTTCTCCTATTAATTGAGAGAAAGAATAGGATTAGTTCAATCGAGAATTTTCGAATTTGATATCATGTTGAATTTGATCCCCATAAAAGCTGTGGTATTTCAAGTGATTTCCTGAGTCGCGTTTTTCCAAAGATTGATCATTCCTCAGCTCAGCATCAACCATTTCAAAGTCAATTTTGAAATCATAGGCTTTAAGAGCTTCACTTTAGACAGATATCCTTATTCGGTTTCTTGGTTGCCAGTTATTTGTTTGCTTATTGAAATCACAGATTTAGAAGATTTCGCTTTTTTTTTTGAACTAGCGATTGAATTCCACAGATAGTCCCATGCTTCTGCTGCCACTCCCCGATTACCTAAAAACAGCCTAAAATCTTCCAGTTTGGGTTCGTTCCGGTCACTTTTGAAGGCCCAAGTTTTTGAAAGAAAAATTTCCCAGAAATCCATTACCAAAAACTTCCATCATGCTCGTGAACGATTGGGCAGACTTACGGCGCGGTTTCCGCTTTCGCAATCTCAAACTTGAAAGACGAATTAATTTGAAAAATTCAACAGAATGATTGTCGGCACCACCAGGGACCAAGTAAGTGAGATGAACAAGTTAGACGGAGAAGGTCATCGAAGGAAGGCTCATGAGAGTAAGAAAGTATTTAGGCTCACCCACGAAATTGCTTTCAGGTCAGGAACCGCTTTTCTCATATCTTCTGAAAACAACTGCTTTAACCAGTTTAGCTTGATTTCTCTTTCTGAGCCCCCTCCGCGCTCAGGTCGTTTCGTATCAAGGGCCCGGGTATAAGGAGCTGCAGTCTCCGCTAGAACAATCGGTTTCCCTTCACCTTCGGAGCCGTAGATCTACGTGAGCATGCAAATGTTACTGTCAGCTCGATGCTTGAAAGGGACTAAGGAATCAAAGCAAGCAACCCCACATCCGCAAATTCCTTTACTTTCTCTATCGCTTCGTTGCTTTCCGGAACCAAATTTTTACGTTTCGTACCTAAAAGCGTGCCCCGCGGGAAAAAACCTGAGTGACTCTATCCGATAGGACTCCTGGCATCGACTCTCGGAATCAACACAAGCCTTACCTCCAAAATGATAGTAGGAAAGGCCTAAAGACGATCATGGAACGGAAAAAACGCGATTCAGCGGTTTTCAGTCATGACCTCCACAGCCCAGAAAGCGCCACCAACCCGCTATATCCACAAATTCGCGGCCAGGCCAATAGGGCGTGTAGCCCCCCCGAACAGAATCAGTCGAGTCCCCGAATCTGGCATTGGGAGCCCACATCATGTCTTTCATAGACTCTTGATCAGAAATGTCCTTGAGTTTTTTTGATAGTTATTGCAGCAAACGCACATGTGGTGGGAGCGGCCTTTCGCACAGCGATGGCCAAAGCTTGCCACTTGTGCTTAAAAACTGACAATGGTTAAGTTTAGGTTGAGAAATTAAAGTTTCAAAAAAAACTCTAACACTGGAAGGAAAAACTTACGCCATGGCTTCAGACCCCAGTTGTACCACTGCCCGTTCATCTAACGTGCCAAGAAGGTGAACAGGTGTAACGCTCAGCTTTTTAGGTTTTCTTGCTCCGAAGATGAAGGGAACCTTTCTCAAGCAGCAGGCGCGTACCTCATGCGCGAAGCGCAGCCATACTGTCACATTTTTTTGGTTGATCTCCGCCATTTTGGAAGCTATTCGATCAATCTAGAAGGGACCGCTTGGGAGATTCTCAGAATGACGCCACAACAAACTCAAGAAATGCTGTTTCTGGACAGAGTTCTAAGTGCCCAAAATTTTTTGGACTTGGAGGATTAACAGATGCACCACAGACCGACATATCGGTTGAGACGGTGGGAAGCTTTCTCGGCACTAAAGAACCCTCAAATGAAATACCCAAGCCAGCGTTTGATTTTACCGCAGGGGGGAAAATAGCGAAGAGTGTGCTATTATCTAAAAATGAGATATAAAGGGAAAATACTCAACAACAAATGGTGAAACACTCCAAAGACCATGATTCGGCATAACTGCGATTTGGTATACAGGCTTTCCGGGAAGCTTCAACAATGTTTCCAAGTGCTAAGAGGCTCAAAACAACCGAAAATGAAGTATAGAATGAGTTCGGAATTATCATTTTCGACCGTCTCGCAAAAAGGTTATTCCAAGACGATACAGGCTTACCCAATCTATTTTTTTTAGCCCCTGTGCGTTTGAGCCCAGTTCAACGTAATCGCCCATCTATGTGTCGCCGATTCGCGGCAAAGGAGTTATCAGTGGTCTTATGGTATTTATGTCAATTTCTCGGGAAAGACAACTCATATCCCGACTCCTCGAGAACTGTAGGCCGACTTACGATTGATATGGGAAGAGGTAATTTGGAATTGATCTGGGACGGAGTATTAGGATGGACCGGTTCTTTAAAGGCTGGTATAGCACCAAAAGCGATTCCATGTAGATTCAAGTTGGAAGAATTCAGACCCAAGTTGGAAGACTTTTCATGCAGATCTTTGCTGGATTGAGATTGAAGAGGCGACACGTGCGATCTGGATGTGTTGATAACGGACAAGAACACAGATACCTTGAGGGGGAAAAAAAGGACTTTCATTATGGACTGGAAATGTGCTTCAAAGTTAACCAGTTATGGCATGATAAGGCGATGAACCCGTGCCTGTAATCCTGGACGGGACCAAGAGGGATCTATATAGTGATCTCCATGCGCTTCTAACCCTGTTAATGAACGATGGGTTGTTCACGAGAATGAAGGAAACACTGAGCCGCTTTCCGTGCTACAACCATAAGTGGCACATCACGATCATGATTGGATGTGTTCCGAACGAAAAGAAACTTTGTGATTAAATATGTACTTCATTGATACTCTGACTCGAAAGAAGTGAGTTACGTATAACTCTGATAAATCTCTCCTAGCAGCCGATTCTATTTGCAACACACGTAGCTTGACCTCCAAAGTGTGTAATCTCAAAGTGTACCTGAATATCCTCCATTGCGACGAGGCGCAGGAAACATAACTTGGGCTAGAGTTCAAGTCTACAGGAGTACAAAGAGGAGACTTTTCCTCTAGCGCACTGCATGTCTCGTCGCAAATCGGTGCGGCTAAGAGTGCAAACGAAAAACTCGTAGCATTCCCTTTTGATCACCGATGGGAACCAAACAAAGGGGCGCTGATCGGTTTATATCGTGTGTTGAAAGAAAGCGAGCAAGGAGCTTGAAGAAAAAAACCTCTTGGGATTTGAATCCCGAATAATCAGCCGACAGTTTTGATTTTACCATCGGCCCATCTAGCACAGCCTTGTGTCGATAGAGCGTTATACGTCGGCTAATCTAACAGAAAACAGAAGTGGGCATCAGGGGTTGCTTCAGTGGGCATGACAAGGAGCTTCATTTCATACTTTCGAAGCTGGGTATCGGGTTTTCTAGGAGGACTCGGGCGTTACAACGGGTTTTTGGGAGGCTAATCTGGCTGATGCCTATGAAAATTTTACGCAGCTGACATCAGTTCGAGGTATAGATATTTTGGAAATGGAAGCGAACGCCTCCCGATGACCGAATCGCCACAAGACGCGGATCACAACTTCGAGTACTCCTGGTAAACTGGGCAGAACGAAGCGGAAGGGCAATAAAGGCTTCTTGCCTTCCTAATCTTTCAACATTCCTTGCCTCGATGAGGGGAAGGACTCCAGTCCACAGGAAGTATTCAAGCAGGATTGTTCATTCCATGAGGATATACCGCTTGAAGGTGTACTTCGTTGCGGGGACTGTGGCTTGCGCTGTCATCTCAAAGCCGGAACTCACCTGTCGTATCTATTGGCAGGGAACCCGCAACTGATAATACAGCTTGAATCTACTGGTTGATCCCTTCGCACAACGCTTTTGACTGCTCGGTGCCGTGAACGACATCGAATGCCTTTTGTTCAACTTAGCCTGCCCGAACATTCTCAGTTGCACCACTCATGGGAAACACATCGTTGACCACGTCGTGCACGCAAGCTGTTCCGCTTGCTTGTTTTTTTTAACAACGTGGAGAATTTTCAATAAATTCTTGGAAAGTCTCCGCTCCAAAGAATCATCGGAGTTAGTGCGATACCCTTGTGAAATGCCTTGGTGTGCGTCGAGGTTTATTGCCATTTTTTATGGACAGAAATCTGTATGGATTTCCTCCGAGCTCAGTATTTCAATTGACCAAGAAAAATGAAAAAGAATCGAAGAAACCGGAGCATTCAATCCTCCATTACATGCAATCACATCATTTGGATGTTATTTCGGAAACCAGACCGTTTTTTATGAAGATCAGTGCTATCTTACTCAAATTTTCAAACCGAATTTGCACATATTCACCAATGACCACTTGGCTAAACTAAAAGAATCAATTGATATAATTTCAGTTATAACAAAGGTGTTTCCCCCACATTTGGAAACTATTTCAAAAAAAAAGGGCTGCAGTGAGATTTCGATTTGGGTTGATTGAAAAACAATGGAATGGGGCCTCTGCCAGAATCCATGAAACTCAAAAATAAACCACATAAATGGATCAAAAAATCATCAAATATGGGAATAAGTCTCAAGGTTTATATATATTCCCAGAATATCATACTTTTGCATGATTGTATTTATTACTTGATCTTTGATAAGCTGTTTCCGAATAAGTTTTCCCAACAGTTCTATGGGTGAGAACCACTATTATTGAGTTGTTTGATTGGCTACCTCAAAAATCTACGGATACAAAAACCATGGTTGACAATGGGTCTTTGAGACAAAGACCAAGACATAAAATTCCCAATTTTGGGGATTGTTTGAAATAATCTGTGCTGACAAAAAATTGAGATGAGCTTCAATTTCCAGAGGGGATGCATTTTCTGAAATAAACTATAAAAAGCTTCAGGATAAATTCATGCCTTTGGGATTGATAAATTGAAATATTTTTTGATTTGAAAAAAAAGAGCAGCATGAATCTATCAAAAAATAATTAATCCTTGAATTTCTAAACTAAACTACACCACCATTCTTGATCAGCCAATGCCATTTGGATAAATCCATGAATTTTAAGTAAATCCATGCCTTTTTTGATAGAGCAATGTATTATTGGATAAATCCATGCATTTTTTGATGAACCCATGCATTTTTGGATAGGGCTGTGATAAGGTTTAAGCCCTACACAACCCGTACCCAACTTGAAATGGGTTGTGTGGCATATTTCACAACCCATTCAAGTTGTGTACAGCTTCCCACAACCGACAGAGTTGTGAACGGCTGTTCACAACTTAAATTGTTTGTGAGCCATGTCACACAACCCATTTTGAGTTGCAGTGCGCCATTCACAACTCATTCACAACTCCACAGTTGTGAGCCAAAAAAAATTAAAATTAAAAAAAAATAAAAATAAATAAAAAATTAAACAAAAAAAAGTCCTCTTCCTTGAAATATTCTTCTATTTTTCCTCATTTCTTTCAACTTTGTCAATTAAAACATGAGTTAGCACATCCAAAATCTTTGATTGATTTGATTTGATAATTTAAATGAACCAAATAGTATATAAATATCTTCAAGGAGATAGGAAATAAGTTGTAAAAATGATGTTTGAAAAAAATACAAAAGGAAAATGAGTAGAAAAATTGCTTAAATGACCCCCAAAAAACCACATAAGGCTTTTCGTGAGGGCAAGGCTAATTATGGTAAAATAATTGGGTGGAAGGAAAAGAATACTATTCATTCTGCAAAAAATACAAAATTGAAATAAAAAGAAATAAAAAAATGAAGGACCAGGGGAACTTGAAATAGATCTGCAATCCATTTGCAAATTCATTTTTGAGTTATTTAAAAGCAATTCATGTATTAAATGGATGCAAAAGGGGAACAGAGGATATTATCTAGAAGGGTGTGGCTGGGGAAGCCTATCTTTTTCTGGAATATTTGTTCCTTTTTGTGAGTATAAAAAAGAGGAGATAATCATTTGATTAGTGAAAAAAGAAAGAGGTGGGGTTTGTTGGGTGGGAGGGCGGGGGAGGGGGAGGGATGGGAGGGGAGAGTGTGAAAAGTGAGTTCAGTTAACTTGAGGTGTGAATGAATGATCTAGCGGGGGTGTATATTGTGATGATGGTTTTCAATATTCACTGGCTTTGAGTTTGATTAAGTCAATTTTAAGGTGTTTTTTATGGTGGTTTGATGGGGAAGATTAGGAAATGGAAAAATCAAGGGTGAAATTGAGCAGTAATTAATGATTCTTTGCATACCCAAAATTTTCTCAATCCAAAAAATTAAAAAATTCCAAAATATGATAGTAATTTAAGTTCATTGAAAAATGATTTAGGGGAAAGGGTTTGGAAGTGCTTTCATCTATAAGTTCAAAAAAAAATCAAGATGCAAAATGAGCAAGGCTGAGAGGTACAATTTTCTCTCTTGTAGCAAAGGATCAAGGGTGGGAAGGGGCTGGATTTATTTTAGGAGCTCTATGGGTTTAATATTCAAATTGTTTCTCCCAATCATATTTAATTTTTTCCCAATTGATTAATAATACATAAAATGAGCTGGTTTATGAATATTTTCATTTATTTGGAATTTTTTTGTGGTTGATGAATTCATATTAAAATAAACCCTCTTCCTATCAGAAAACCCATATCCTACCCAATTTTCACATATAATTCATCCACAGGATAATTGATTTTTTTCCATGATAATTATGAGGAGAATAATCCTGGTATTCTGGAAGAATAAATTTACCACTGTAATGATATTCATTGGTTGGCAGGAACTGATGTCCATCAAAATAGTGCTGGGCATCTTTTGAAATCAGTATGTAAAAAATTTATGAATTGTGACATGAACCTAGGAGGTCAAAATGGAGTGAAATGGACTTCTTGTTTTTATGAAAAGCAAGTTCAACTGAAAAAGGGTATCTGATAGGACAAAGGCCACAGGCTAGCTTGGAATCTCATCAAAAAAAATTTGATAAGGCACGCACAAGTACTGAAAAGTTTTGTTTGTGGCTCTTTGATTTGTGAACCTCTGTTCAAAACTCAAATTGGTTGTGAATGGTGTTTTGTGCCCGTTCATAACCAATGGCTGTGAATCTATCACTGCCCTTTTGGATAACATTGGGCCTTTAAAAGTCAAAATCCAAAGAAAAAATATGGTTAATCCAGTGATTTTTGTTGGGTTTTCAACTCCCTAAGGTCATGCAAGTTGCCATGGTTGATGGCCTTAAAAAATTGGTTGATGGGGAAATGGCCAAGGGGCCCCATCTTGTAAGTTAGTCAACTTGAAATGATTTTTGATACAATCAGAGCAACAGCAAGAGTTATTTCTTCAATAGTTATCCTCATGAACATTACAACTATCAATATGGTCTCCATAGGCAACATAATTAATGTAAAAGTCTTGGTGGATTCAGTTGACGTTGAAGATGTAATCCTTTTGACGTAAATAAAATGCACAAATATTGTTTATATCAGTCCAAATATTTTACCAAATGAAAGAGTAGATGATTTGTACCATATTGGAAAAAAGAATCATCTAAATATATTTAATAATAGTGAAATTATTAAAGGCTCAACTCCTGTGAAATATCAGACAGGAATGTCACAAATACATAGATTTAAAACAATAAAGTCTGCAGAAGAACATACAGAAATTTGTGATGAAGAAAAGCAAATAAAAAGAACAGATGCAATACATCTATTGCTTATGGATGAAATTCATAAATAGATTATGGAAAAATTGTCTTTGAGTTTAAACCAGAAAGATGGAGCTTTGCTTCCAAGAGGAAGCTGCATTCAAAAGGACAAAATTTCAAGAAGACAAAGGTTACTCCAAGTATAATCAAAGGAATATTCACATTCATATCCAAAAGATGGAAATTTTCACATAAGAGAAAATTTGACAATAACTATAAGATGTAAAAAAACTTTTTTCAATGAAATATTACTTTAAATTTCTAAATCACTTGGTCATAAACATATTTGAATCACCATGTAGAATAAATATTGGATCTAATTCCTATTATGTCTGAATAGAAAACTTCCCAGTTTTACTTGATGGTGAAAATGTAACCCCATCATTGGGGCGTATAAATTTAAGCAAACCAACCATGTTTTAATGGTGGCTTTCAAACCAAGTCTGCCATTTCAAACCCGCCGTTAAAAATAAAAAAACCACTTATTTTAGATCAGAAGTGTCAAAGTTAACATGAAATAAGTGGATTTTTTCAAGTAAAGTATATAAAGGCTTTCACTGGCTCAACCACATGTCATTCCACATCATCAGCCCTGGTTTCAACCTCTGACCTCATCCAAAAAATTATACCTCTAACCTCATTGGAAAAATTTGATTTTCATTGCTCTTATCACTTCATCACTCTCATCTCTTTCTATCCTCTTTGCTTCATGGCTCTCATCCCCTCATTAATTCACCACTCTCACCTTACTTCATCACTGACATCACTTTATCACTTTCATCACATCCATCCTATCATTGCTTCATCCCTTCACCCCTTCACCCCTTCATCCCTTCATCCCTTCATCCCTTCATCCCTTCATCCCTTCATCCCTTCATCCCTTCATCACTTTATCCCCCCTTTCATCACATCCTGACTCTCATTGCATCATTGCTTCATCACTTCATTGCTTCATCCCTTCATCCCTGCTTCCATCACATTTCTTCATCACTTTATTGATTCATCCCTTCACCCCTCTTAGTCTTTTTAAATGTTCCCTCAGCAAAAATTCCCCCACAAGTCCACTCAACCAAAGAAAACATCCCCCAGGGACTCAAAATCCAAAAATACACCCCCCATCAACTTCCAAAGGCTCAAGTCAGCTCAAGAGAGCTGATCACATCATCCTGGTAAACTGGCTCAAAATCCCCTCCAACTATGATGCTTGCTTTGGATCCAACAATGAAACACAAGTTGGCCAACCTCCATCCTCTAAGGTTAATGGTTATCTTCTGATGGGAAAATAAATGAAGAATAGAATCAAATGTAGGCTGGATCTTTCATCCAAACATATGCAGGAGCAATTCAACAACTATTTAAACAAGTACAAAAAAGCACACTAAATGTCAATCTCCACTGGCTTTGGTATCACTGACTCCAATAAAGCAAAGGGAATCAACTTGGTGGTTGATAATTTGGACTCAATTAATTTTATTTGGGTGAGGATCAAGAAGGGATTCAATTCATTGTATGACATTTTGAGGCTTGAAAGCCCAATTTTTTACACATTTCTGTATGTTTGTCAAATAATTTCCTCCAATCTTGTTCCCTCCCATCCCAATACTTCAATTGGGGTGAGGATCAAGAAAGTATTTATAAAATAACTGAATGAGGCAGTGGACCAGGACCACTATTTGATTTCAGAGATAAAATGAAATGAGTGAATGAAACAAATAATCCTACAATTATCTGAAGTAAAGTAAGAATCATACCAGCAAGAAGGCTAAGAGATGTAGGCTCAATAGCTCCACACAGAACTCTCAACTACTTTGATTGGGACACATTTGCAGACACTACAGAGCGGTTGTTCCAACATTAAGAATCATGATTGAAAGAAAGGAAATAAAATGACAACCTGAGAGCCACATACTGGTTAGTGTGGTCTGAGAAGCTGAGTAATCGATCTTGAGAACTTCTGGATAAAGTGACTAGACCTGGAGGATTGAGGTTATTCCATCAGTATGAGGCAGATTGGAGTTTTGAATTAATACTCTGCTTTACCAGCTTTGAGATTATTCCAGACTGGGTGGTGATGAGGTTGATTAACAACAAGGAAGTATTCTAGAGTGAGGGTAAGTTGAAGGGATGAGAGAATGGAAGTGAAGATTAGAAAGGAATAAGGGTTGATTACTGAAGAGCTTGAGGTATTTGACTTGAGGAGACTTGCAAGTATCCAGATTTGGAGTTTATACATCAGTGTGATAGGGCACAAGTGAGAGAGTTAGAGGTGATTTCCAACACCCCCCCTTAATTCAACACACAGATTTAAAACACTAATGTGGTATAAAATTCTTGAGATTGAAGTTTGATTGGCCCTTTTAGTCAAAGCATCAGCCACCATTAAGTCAGAAGTCACAAGTTGGATCTTGATCTGTTCTTCCTTGAGACTGGTGCAAAAGCTTTTTGTTTCTAAGTCAATGAATTTTGTCTTAGAGTTTGAGCCAAAATTTACAATCTTGTTGAGGAGTACTTTGTTTTCTATAATGTGGCAGCTGGAAACTTGTTCACTCCTCCATATTTTGGTTATCATATGATTGATCCATCTTGATTCCAGCTTTCCACTCCTCAAAGCATTCAACTTGGCCTTGGTCAATGAGTGTGTTATGTTTTGCTGGAATTGGCGGGTTCAATAGATAGGGTCTCCTTGGAAAAAAAAAATGAAACCTGTATGAGACTTCCTGGTTTCAGGATTGCTGGCCCAGGTTGCGTTGCTGCAGAATTTCAGACTATCTCTGTCATGCTTCTTTGAGATTTTAAGACACTGGTTCTTACTTCCAGCAAGGTATTTCCAGACCTTGAATACTTTGTTCCAATGTTTGATGCCAGGTTTTTCAGGGAATTGCGCAAGGGAGGAAACTGAAAAACTTATGTTGGGTCAAGCCAATTGAGCAATGAACTTGAGCCTCCCAATCGGAGAGCAGTATTTCATGTTCAGCTGTTTCAGCTTGTTTGTTTCTTCCTCAGTGGCGGGAGTTTTCTGAAGACCGGGAGTGCACAGAGTATTTGAGAATTGAAATTTTGTCATCTTCATCTTTCCAAGGCCCTTCTCTATGTGCGGAAGAAGTGAGAGTTTGATGAAGTGCTTGTCTTGTTCAACTTTCATTACTAGCAGGGTGTTTGGGAGATGAGCTGAGGAGTTGAGAAATTTATTGAGAAAATTTGTTTTGAAAGTCTCAACATTTCCAACCATCAGCAAGTCATCAAAGTGTACAAAGATTGCAGATTTTTTGTTGTTTCCTATATATAGACAGGGATATGCATCAGATGGGGTGAAGCCTTGGAGTTTTATCCTCTCCTTCAGAGTTTGGTACCAATTCTTTGGATCCTGCCTCATTCCATAAATCAATTCCTTTAGCTTGAGAATGGGATTCTTTTTCCTGGACCCCATTGGTCTTCTTATGTAAACATCTTCATCCAGGGGAGCATGTAGAAAAGCTCCATTTATGTAAAATTATAGGATTTGGAGATCCTTCTTGACTGCCAACAGTATTGCCGCTCTGAGAGACGCAACATTTCCCGTTGGCGCGTGATTTTTGAGATACTCAAATCCATAACTTTGATTAAAGCCCTGAAGACAGACTCTTTTGTTGTAGGTTTTGGGTCCATCATGGGTGTTTTTTTTTTTATTTTGAAAGCGTACATCACATTCAGAAAATTTTTGGTCTCTTCTCCAAATTAATCCTCCCACAATTCAAGTTCTTTTTATGTGTTGAGTTCTATTTCAAGGGATCTGTGTGATGGTTTCAATTTTATGGCCTCAAAAATGTTCTTGGGCACAAAAATTGCTGAATAACCATAGATCTGTGGCTTTCTGATGAGGTTACGGTCTCTGAGCATTCTGCTGGATGCTTGGCTGAAAGTGAGCTAATTGATGAAAGTCTCCTTTTACCTTCTGAAGTCTTTGGATTTGGGCTCAGATTTGATTTCATATTCTTTTACTTGAGTGGGTTTCCCATTTTTTTCAAAGTATTCTAGGATAATAGCACAATGTATGGTGTCAGTGTTTGTCCAGTAATTGAATTCTTCAGGCCAGTCATCCAGCAAAGAGGAATTGAACTTGTTTAATATGAAATGCTTGTTCTCTACCATGGCGCCTGACTGAGTGAGCACCCTGTAGGACAGGAGCTTTGGTTGATATCCCATGAGTCTTCAGTGAGATCTTTTTTCTTAAAAATTTTTTGGTTTGTGGTTGTTGATATTTAGATAATTCAGACTCAAACCAATTGGTTTACAATAATAAATTGGAAGTTGGTACTGTGCATGCATTCCCAAGGCATTAATCATGTGTTTTTGGGGATCTGTTTGAGAGATAAAGCACAGCTTCTGATTTTTTCATTCCAGTATGATTGGGGAATTTTTGAGGAGGTGTGCATTGATCACACCAATTCAGCTATTTTTTTGATTTTCTTGTTCAGCATTTCCATTGTGTTGAGGATGGTAGTGTTCTGATATAACACATTTTATGGATTTATCTTCTAGAAAGGCAGGGAGTTTGTTGTTGATGAACTTACCTCTTCCATTTCTACACATTTCCGTGGGGTAAGAACCCAATTGATGATGTTTGTTCTCAATGAAAAATTGAATGAATTTTCCAGCCTTGCTTTTGTGTTTCAAAGGAAAGTAGCCTATATAGGCACCAAAATTGTTGACAAGGTTTAGGACAAATCTATATCCCCCCCTTGCTGTTGGATTGATGGGAACCATGAGATCAAAATGGAGAAGCTGGAAGAATTTGGAGGCTCTAGTTGACACTTCTTTGAAGGGGGACCTGGTGATCTTGGACTTGTTGCAACTCTTGCATTGGAAGGTCCTTTTTATCTCATTGGAAATCAATGATCCCAGGTACTTCTCCATTCAGAAACACTTGTGTGTCATAGTTTAAGGTGAAGCTGCATAATATCATTGGAGGAAGCAAGGTAGGCATGGTCTTTGGGAGCATCATTCATCAGCAAATTGTTGATGGTTTGCCTTTTGAGAATAGTCTGTCCATACTTGGTCAGCTTGAATTGTGGGGGTTGGCAAGTGTGGTTGAATTTTAGGAGGGCTCCCTGACTAAGGAAGGTGCCCATAAATTAGAGATTGATGTTTGCTTTGGGGGTCCAGGAAGCTTCTTTCAGTTTGAGGTTTGATCTGTCAAACTTGAGCCTTTCTTTTCATTGTCCCATTATGGGTAGTCCGGCTCCAGGCTTCCCAGTTTTGATGACGTCTGTGCCATCCTCATCTAACATTTAAGTGAACCTGCTTCTTTTATTGATCATGTGGATCAAGCAGCCAGAATCAATGACAAACCAGCTGACTTTATTGGACTGACTATTTGTGAGACAGTGAAAGTACAAGAAAAAGTTGGCTGATTTGTTTCTCTTCTTTTTGCTTTTTCTGAGTTTGAATTACTTGGGTCTAAGCTCTGAAAATTATATCCAACAATTCTCTTGGGAGTGAGTCTTTACCAATGGCTTGTGAATGCCATTGGTGAACCGTGGATAGTATTTGTAAAGGCTGATTTCAGCTTTTGAAGATGATGTGGGGTAAATCACTTTGGAAAGATATTCATTCTTGAGCTTTATGAGAATATTCAGGACTAATTCAACGGTTATGCCCCTTTTGGAATGAGTGATCTGTGAGGCAATGGCCTTGAGATGAGGAGGGAATTTGAAAAGGAGTAGATAGGCCAGGATGCCTGAAGGCAAGTTGGTATCAACCTCATTTAGTTTGTTAAGCTGAACTTGAAAGTTTGGGACAAATTTTTCTATTTTTTCTTTGCTGAAGGGAAGATATAGAAATGTGTTGAAAACTCTTGCCCTGTTCCCTCATTGAAATGATGCAAATTGCTCTTTTGTGGCAAGCCAGATGATTTTAGAATTACAATCATTAGCCAAATTGATGATGTTGGAGTGAGTGGAAAGTTATAATTTGGAAAGAATGAAAGAAGCCATGTTGTGGTTGCTTTCTGCATTGAGTTTAGAGAAATAATCTGGATCCTCCATGATTTGAAGAATCCCCCTTAGATTGAAAAGACTCTCCATTTTGACTTTCCAAATGGAGTAGTTTTCCTCATTGAGTAATGGGGTCAATTTGATGAGGGTTTTAATTGTTATCACCCTCATGGAGCTTTCCCCATTTTAATTGTTACCACCCTCATGGAGCTTTCCCTGTTTTAATTGCTATCACCATCATGGATCTTTCCCCGTTTTAATTGTTATCACCCTCATGGAGCTTTCCCCC
Organism: Puccinia polysora; assembly: GCA_025617555.3. Taxonomy (NCBI): domain Eukaryota; kingdom Fungi; phylum Basidiomycota; class Pucciniomycetes; order Pucciniales; family Pucciniaceae; genus Puccinia; species Puccinia polysora. The sequence goes on along the minus strand of CM062621.1, from coordinate 33,586,951 downwards.
CCTGGTCCTGGTGTGGGTTCCATTGCACCGGTGTGTTGGTCTTTTATAGACGCAAGTTGGGATTTGCTGCACGCTGTGCTCTCAGCAATGGGTGCGGCTTTTCCGCAGTAAGCCGTGCTTCAGGCTCAGCAGCAGTTGTATTGGGCTCAGCATCTGTAGACGCCGGGTTGATTGGATTGGATTGAGCGGATTGAGCGGATTGCGCGTCTTGCAACACGCAGATTGGATTGCGCATCTTGCAAAGTGCAGATGTACGTTGGATATCTGGAATGGCGCATTGGGAAGATGGGGAAATGCGCGGGGGGCTCCAAGTTGGGCGCGGCGCAAGGGCCGCGTCATGAGAAGGACATAATGGCAGGCGGGAAATACAGATGGGATATGGGGTATGGGATATGGATCATGGGATAGGGTTGGAAGGATAGAGTTGGGCTAGGGTTCTGTACTTTGGGGTTGTATTTCATTATTCTTCTTTGCTTGCGGTTGTACCTAGGTTAGGGTTGAGGGGAAGGCTACTTAAACCACGCCCTCAACCTGGATGTAGAGGACATGAGATCAGAGGATCACCTCAGATCACAGGAGGTTGGAAGAACTCTTTAAACTCATCTCTCTATCTCTCAGTTGTAGGGTGAAAAGTTGCACTCAGGTTTTACAGATGCAAGGGATCAATAACTTCCAAACTGTGGAACCATTAAACAAGAAGTCCTCTTTTGAATTCCACATCTGGGGGTCTGGCCGGAAGTAACCTTTTGTTCCTTGTCTCTCAAAACTAACAAGTGCAATATCCCAGTACCACCAATTGACCATTTTGGGGTCATCTAAGATTACCCCTACTCCTCTTCCTCCTCCTCCTCTGGCTTCTTGGAAGCAACCTCCATTAGGGGTGGGAGACAGTGTCCCTCTCTCTGATGATGGCGCCAATCACAAGCCTGTTTGCATCAGGCTGCGGGACTATCCACACATTTGGTTCAACACTGAGGACATTGAGCGGTTCCTTGCTCAATACAAAGGAATTTCCAACACAGAAGGCGCAACCGTTTTGGATAAGGCTTGTCTCATTTTCCTATTCATTACGGACAAATAGAAGCTTTGGGATGTGGAAGATATGGAAGGATACAAGGAACTTTATTGGCCAAAACTGAAGGCGGAAATCTTGGTGTGGTGGGGGAGGCACAAACCTTGGTTTTGGGAGAGCAACTTTGAGCAACCCGCAGCAGAACCAAGCACAAATGGTGGAGTCTGGACGCAGGCGCAATTGGGGGATTATGTAGCCATGTTTAACCGGATCTACCGCTACCTGCCAAAGAACAAGGTGTTAGCAGGGCAGACGGGTGTGATGAAGAGGGTGTTTTTGGGTGGACTTGGTCCTCGACTCCACGCGCAGGTGCAGCAACACTTGTACGACAACAACCTGGTAAAGAGGTTGTTGGATGGAAGTATTGCCCTTCTCCCAGACATCCTTATCATCCGTCAGGCGGTGGAGAGCAAGTTGGACCTGGAGGAACTGATGGAGGAAATTGCAAGGTTGTTCCCAATGGGGTTGAAGAAGTCTGCTTCTCACCCACTGGCAGCACCAACGCAGGCTCCGGTTGTAGGCCCCTCAAAAATGGAACACGCTCTGGCAACACCACCAACAACAAGGCTAGAGATTAGAGAGATGATGGAATTGATGAAGGATTTACGGATCTTCCTGAGTCAAATGTCATCAGCGCCGCGCAATCTGCCTCCTCACATTGGGGGACCACTTCTGCCGTTGAATTTTCCTGCACTGCGGGGACAAGGGGCATTGGCGGTTGGGCTGCAATGACATGACAAGGGACCTCAAGGCGGGATTGGTTTTGATCTCTGGGAATGGGATTCATGTTCCAAATGGGCAAGCAGATATCCACTGAACCTGGGAACCCAACTGTCATGGAGCAAGTGCGCACGTGAGGTCAGGAATTGGGGGTAACTGCTTGAGCTTTGCTTGGGATTTTCACTGGTCCCAGGGTATGGAAACTGCTGCGCGTGGAAGGGGAAGTGAGGGTACTGGCAACAGAGGTTCTGGCAGCAGTGGAAAGGATGGATGTGGATGCCAAAAAACGGGTACTGCCGGTAGCTCCTAAGCCAGTCACAAGCGTTCCAAAAATGGATGGGCAGCCGGTGAATCCGGTAGGGAAGAAGAAGGCGGTGGAGATTGTGCGCAGAGTGATGGGAAACAAAACAACTATTCCCTTGACCTTGAAGGAGTTGGTGGCAGTGTTGCCGGTGGTAGTGGATGAGATGTCTCAAGCGCTGAAGGATTGCGGACAAAATAGGATCCCTCCAATGGTTCAGCGGGTGAACTTGGCTTGGGATGAGGCGGAGCGCAAGCTAGAGGGGATGAAATTGGTTTCAACTCCGCTGGCTTACATTCTGATGAAGATTGCTGGAAGGAAGGTATGGGTGCTGGTGGATAGAGGTTCTATTGTGAATCTCCTTCTGTCTAGATTGGTTGATGAATTGGGATTTGTTCAGCGGTAATGCGCAATGGGGCTTTGCACGCTTAATGGTGGGGCATGTCGCGTGGATGGGGTTGTGGAGGACAAAGAGGTTGAGGTCGCAAGGGTCCGTAAACCACTTTCTTTTCTATTGGTTGATTTAGGGGAGGCTATTTTAGGACGGCAATTCATGTTTGGGTTCCAAGCGCATATGAAATTTGATCCAGAGGCGGGGACAGAAGCGTTGACGGTGGAAGATTTTTCTGGCAGATGATTTGAAACCAGGATCTGTGATCAAGGGTTGGGGAAGTGGACAAGGGATTTGGCAAGAGAAGAAGAGGAGGACCCCGGTGCAGAGTTGGTTTGCAAGGGTAGGCCGGAGGTGGATTTTGACTAGTCGGCCAAGGTTACCACACAGAGAAAGCTGCGGCTTTGTGCGGGCAGTGGACCAGCAAGGAGCAGGTGGGAAGTGGGGAGGAAGCGCGGGATGTGAAAGTGCTGGAAGTAAGTCCCCTTCCTCAGTATGCATTGCCAGGAGGTACTTTGCAAAAACACTATCATTGTGCCACGCTTGTGAGCAAAGGTATGACTTAGACTGATAGTTATTGAATTTCAACCAGCAAGACTAAAACATGAAGCAGCTCAATGAGAATTGTACAACCATAAAAACAGCCAGACACAAACAGAAGAACAAGAATACAAACACCTTGATGAGGTTTTCCGGGTAGAGTTGGCTATGGCATTGAGAGGAGGCAAGGAGACGACATGACAAAGCTGTACAGTGAAGTGGAGATCATAGATTGGTTGGCATTCAGATGATTGTAAGTGGGGATTGATCTCACCAGTTAGAGATGTAGGGGCTTGACAGATGGTTGATGAGATTGTCAATTGTCTTGATCTGTGCTTGATTTTGAAGATGTTGTTTAAGACATTGAGATTGAGGAGACTGAAAGAGACTGAGAGAATGAAAGTTGAAAAGAAATTGAGAAAGGTAGGAAAAGATGGGAAGAATGACAAAAATTGCTCAACCACAAGGTCCGAGCAGTACAACCAGCATCCAACAATAAGACTCTAAGTTTGAATCACTACCATGTTCTCCCTTTGGAGCATTCACAGCGTTGAGCAAGCTTGCGGGAATCTTTGGGTCTCTGATTGAGTGAGACCTGTCACTCAGCAGTCATGTTTCATCATGACCATTACTCTCTACACACGCCTTAACCGGAGATAAAACCGTAAAGATCATGTCAGAGAGCTTCTGCAGTTGGTCTAGACTGACCACCTTAGTTAAGGGATCAGCCAACATCTTACCAGTTTTGATCAGATGGATGTTCAAAGATCCTTCTTTGAGTTCTTCTCAAAGTCCCTTTGTCTTGAGGTTCATGTGTCTGGTTTTAGCATTTGATCCAAACTTCTTTAGTTTATTGTCTAGGCCTTTGTTGTTGATGAAGTGTTTTGACGACAAGAGTTTTGTTTGGAAGATTTCTCCCAGCAAGTGACAGAGCCATTTGCCTTCAAGATATGAGCCAAGTAGAGGATTCAGTTTGGCTTCAGTGGAGGAATAGGTAATGTTCCTTTGTTTGTAACTATTCCAGGAGAGAGGGGAACCAAAAGATAGGCAGAGGTAGCCTGACTGTGACTTGCCGCTGGTTGGATCTTCACCCAGGACGCATCACTATAACCTTCAATTTGGCCCTTTGATTCATCATAGACAAGAGTGAGTTTCTTCTCTTTGGTGTGATTGAGGTATTTCAACGTTTTTCTGAGTTCCTTCCAATTAGCCAGAACTGGTTTATTTTGGAAACGTGATAAACTGGAGACCAAGTAACTGAGATCTGGGGAAGTTCTATTTGCAATGTAGTTGAGAAGTCCTATTGCAGACTCTTTTCAAAGTCTTCATCCAAGGCTTTGGTGAGTTGGAGATGGGGAGTCAGAGGCGTAGAGGATGGCCTTGATTCCAGCAATCCGAGTTCTTCCAAGCCATGGTTGATGTGTTTGGGTTGGCTTAACAAAATAATGTTTGCCATTCTTTTGAATATCATACCTAGGATGGTATCAGGTTTGTGAGCTAGAGAATTTTTGAATTGAGCATTGAAATTGTTGTCAAAGTTGTTTCCGTCACCCACAAGAATTAGGTTGTCAACATGAAAGAAGAGAAAAGACTTGCTGTTGTCACTTCTGTAAAGGCAGGTGTCACTGTCCGACTCCTTGAATCCAACCAACTTGATCCATTCTGTGAGGGTCCCATACCAATTTTTTGGAGATTGTTTGAGACCGTACAAGCTTTTTTTGAGTCTCAAGTACTGACACTTACGTTGAAATCCTTGTGGTGTTTTGATGATTACTTCTTCTTCTAGTGGCATGTGTAGAAAGTCAGCCTTTACATCATAATTCCGGATATTGAGGTTGTTTTTCAAGGCACATAGAAAAATAGCCCTCAACAAGGCAATTTTTTCAGTCAGAGCAAATTTTTTGTCAAAGTCTAAGCCATGAACTTGGTTGAAAACCTTGACACAAATTCAAGCCTTGTGAATGATCACATTGTTGTGAGAATTGTCTTTGATCTTGAATATCCATGTTGTGTCCAATGGATTCAGAGGAGTATCCCCTTCATAGTCTTCCCAGACTTCAAGTAGCTCACATTGATCAATTTCTTTCTTGATTGCCCCCCCACTTGAAGCTGTCAGCACATCTACTCGCTTGATCAAAGGTTTTAGGCTTGTAGTAGTGGTGAAACCTGTATTGTTGAGGGGGTTTGATTGTAGATTGGTCATGGAGAGCTTGTCTGGGTGGTTCTTTGACCATCGCAGGGGTTGGAGCTCTTGCTTTGGTTTTTGCTACAATGGGATGGGCAGGATCCAAAGAAAAATCACTTCCTGAGCTTGAGTCCGTTTCAGAACTTGATGATTCTTTGTCTGATGAAGCCACCTCTGCTGGCGGATCACAATAATTCATCCAATTTGTGTTATTTTCTTTTGTTGCCGTTGTGGATTTTGTAGTTTCATCTACAATACTGGAATTGAGATCCAAGGTAGAATTGATTCCCAGATGGTCTACCTACTGCTTCAGGAATTGAAAATGTTTAGATTGAATGATCTGTCCATTTGCCATGAGAATCCGGTATGAGAGAAAATCAGGGTTGTAACATAACAGTTTTCCTTCTTGCCCTTTAGGATTGAATTTAGCTCCTTTCACTCTCTTTTGATTCAACACAATGGTTGTGATACCAATGGGTTGAAGGTAATTGGAGGGAAGCTTGTTTTGTTTTATTAGTTCACAAGGAGATTGATCCAGGCCTTCTTTCGGAATTTGAGTGAGGCTGAGGCAGCAGGATTTAAGCACTTCTGACCAGTACTTCTGAGGTAGCTTTGCTGAGCTTAATGAGGACCTCAAAATTTCAACTATGGTTCAATTAGCTCTTTTGGCTCTGCCCTTATGCTCAGGATGATACGGTTCAGTCACCAGATGATTGAAAAATCTATCCTTGAGGTATTTGATTAACTTCTTGTTTACAAACTTGGTACCACCATCCAAACACACTTTTGATGGATAGTATCCACAGATGTTCTTTTGTTTCTCTATCACTTCCATCAGTACTGGAGTTGTATTGTCCTTGCAAGTCAGTGGGATACCCAAGATATAGCTGGAATAGTTTTCCACAAATTTCAGGATATATCTTTCACGTTGATGAGATTCTGGCGTGATTGGACCAATGATGTCTAGATAAATCCATTTGAAAGGTTTGGCCGCTGAGGTGGAGATGGATTTGAAGGGAGATTTAGTGATCTTTCACAGGAGACAGTCTTTACACTCAAATTTCTCCTTGTCAGAGATACTGTATTGGGCGCCCTTGATTTTGGCTAAGAAACCAACAGAAGCGTGACTGTAGGATAGATGAAGGTCTTTTAAAGATCTTGGGTCTTCTTGTTGCATCCAATAGCACTTGTCGTTACCAATCTTGCGCGGCTTATCCAGTGCAAAGAGACTGTTCACAATTGTACCTTGACATATCCTTGTCTCATTTATTTTTAATTCAAAACTCCTAGCTTTGGCCTTCAAAGTGCAGCCCTGTTCAAGAAGCTTTCCCAAACTGATTAGGTTGAAAACAATATCCGGAACGTACAAACAGTTGGAGAGAGTGACATTCTGATTCTTCCATTCCCTTTTGACCATTCCCAACCCGTGAATGGGTAGATTTGCCCCAGCCTTTCCAGTTGTTATGTGTTCTCCTGTACAAGGTTCAAGAATGGTAAAGAATCAATTATCATTGAATATGTGTGAGGTTGCTCTGCTGTCAATCAAGATGTTGTTCTCTGCTCCGACTTTTGATTCTATCCACCTGGTCACAAATGCATGAAAGTGAGCAGTCTCCTGAGACTTCTTTTGCCTTTCCTTCCACTTGCTCTGGTTTTCCCTCCACCACTTGAGGGCCTTTTCCGGATGTAGATGGAAGCACTCGGATTCAGAATGATGTTTGTCTTGCTTTGGATTATGGTACCCTTTGATGCATCTACTTGAAATGATATTCTTGGTCTTGGTCCTCATGGTGGCTAAGGTGGTTTTGGAAGTACTTCACAAAGTCCCTTTCTCGGCATTTTTGGCCTTGATCTTGTTGTGGTATTGAATTAGATGATTACACACAAACTCAACTGAGATCTGCTTGTCGGAGTGCATGAGCTGACATTTGAGATCTTGAAGATTTGGTGGGAATTTGAACATTGTCAGATAAGCCAGGATGTTGTCCGGTAGTTCTATGCCAATGTCAATAATTTTTTTAATTGAATTTTTGATGTCCGTTACAAAGTTAATAACTTTTTCCTCTTTGAAACCAACTTGCAGGAATTTGTTGAAACTTCTTGCTCAATTAGACGCCTGGGTAGACAAAAAGCGTTCCTTGATAGCACACCATATGTCCTTGGCCAAGTTGATGTTGGCTGCACTTATGAGGTTGTTGTGAGTGATGGAGTCGACCTTAAATATGAGAAGCAGCTGGATTTTGTTGTTATCCTGAGGTGAGAGATCTCCAGTGGTTGAATCAAGTACCTCCAATACTCCTCTGAGTTTCAGTAAGGCCATCATCTTGTCCCTCCATATGCCGTAGTTCTCTTTGGTCAGGAGCAGGGTTATTTCCAGAGCCGTTTTGAGAATAGCTTGTTGGAAAGAGTCCGACAAAAATACTGAAATGCTTGCCATATTCCTGGTTCTTGCTTACCAAGGGGAGCTTTCTGCTTTTAACCATATGACTTAGACTGATAGTTATTGAATTTCAACCAGCAAGACTAAAACATGAAGCAGATCAATGAGAATCGCACAACCATAACAACAGCCAGACACAAACAGAAGAACAAGAATACCAACACCGTGATGAGGTTTTCTGGGTAGAGTTGGCTATGTTATTGAGAGGAGGCAAGGAGAAAACGTGACAAAGCTGTACAGTGAAGTGGAGATCATAAATTGGTTGGCATTCAGATGATTGTAAGTGGGGATTGATCTCACCAGTTAGAGGGGTAGGGGCTTGACGGATGGTTGATGAGATTGTCAATTGTCTTGATCTGTGCTTGGTTTTGAAGATTTTGTTTTAGAGATTGAGATAAAGGAGACTGAAAGAGACTGAGAGAATGAAAGTTGAAAAGAAATTGAGAAAGGTAGGAAAAGATGGGAAGAATGACAAAAATGGCTTGACCACAAGGTCCAAGCAGTACAACCAGCATCCAAAAATAAGACTCTAAGTTGGCATCACTACCATGTTCTCCCTTTGGAGAATTCAAAGAGTTGAGCAAGCTTGCGGGAATCTTTGGGTCTCTGATTGAGTGAGACCTGTCACTCAGCATTCATGTTTCATCATGACCATTAATCTCTACAAAAGGAAAAAGCCATGGTTTGGTTTTGACTAGGAACTATGGTAACTCATGCATGCAGATGGCGCGGTGCAATGTTGGGAAGTATAAGCTGGTTTTGCGGAAGGTCTGTCCCTGGAAAGAAGCAATGATGCAGGATCTGAACAGACCACTGCGACCAATCATTTGGTGGTGGGATCCTTGGCAATCTCCGCTGAAGGTGTCAGGATGGGTGATGCAATCAGAGCGGATTATGGATGAGCGGTTCATGGCCCTTAACTTTGGACCTCCGGGTTGGTTCAGCGCGGAGGAATGGTATTTGCTGACGTTGGTACTTTTCCTCCAGGAAAGAGCGCTTGCATTTGAACCTGAAGATCATGGACTCTTGAAGAGAAAGAAAGGAGAACCTTACATGATTCTCACAGTTCTGCATGAGCCTTGGCAGATCAAGCCAATTCTGATTCCGCAGGCAGTTTGGGGGCCCTTTTTGGATCTGGTGCGCAAGCGTGTAGGGAGGGGCATTTATGAGAAATTGACATCAAGTTACTCAAGTCCAATCTTTGCGGTGGTTAAGCAGGATGGGAAGTCATTATGTATTGTTCATGATTTTCAGCGGCTTAATTTGTTTACAATACAAGACACAGGAAAAACTCCGCGCGTGGATGAGTTTCTGGAATCTATGGCAGGGCGCCAGTGCTACAGGTTGGTGGATGTGATGGGCGGATATGATCAGCACAAACTTGATTGGAGCTTGCGGCCGATGACTGCCTTTGAAACTGGATTGGGCAGGATGCAATTGACATGGCTTCTGCAAGGCGCAACTAACTCGGTTGCTGTTTACCAAGCGCAGATGAACTGGATTCTGAAGGACAATCTTTGAGAGGGGGTGCAGATTTTCATTGACAACGCGGGCATCAAAGGCCCAAAGACTGATTACAGGGGGGAAACGCTTATCAACGCTCTGGGAATTTGTTGATTTGTCTGGGAATTTGCACAAACTCTGGAACCAATCTTGTTTTGGATTGAGGAAGCGGGGCTCAGGGTGTTGGGTAAAAAGTTAGCGGTCTGCATACCTGCGCTGGAGGTTCTAGGGCATGTGGTGGCTTCCGACAGAAGGCAGATTGGGGAAAAGAAGCGCAACAAAGTCCTTGAGGGGCCAAAACCAAAGACTGTATTGCATATTCTCCAGTTCTTGGGATTTTGTAGCTATGTATGGATGTTCATCAAGCGGTTTGCATAGCTTGCTAGTATTTTGTGGGCATTAACGCGTAAGGGCGCAGAATGGGCCTGGGGTTTGAAATGTGACAATGCCTTTGGCAAACTGAAGGAGATTGTTGGACGCAATATTGTACTGCAGGACTTGAATTACAACGTTGGGGGAATTAAGTTGGCCATGGATTCAAGCAAGCTTTGCATGGGGGCGGTGCTGACACAGGAGGATGAGGGGAAAGATTTTCCGGTTTGTTAGAAGTCCATTACGTTTGCGCCAAAGGAGAGCCGGTATTTTCAGCCAAAGCTGGAGCTTTGTGGGTCACTAAGATTTTGCGGAGGTTTCAGAATTTGCTATGGGGGATTCACTTCATGCTACTGGTGGATGCAGAGGCGCTGGCACAGATGATCAATTTTCCAACGCTTCCAAACGCGCCTATGACCAGGTGGGTTGCGTTCCTTCAGTTGTTTTTGTTCACGGTGGTACATGTTTGAGGAAAGGCTTTTACAATGCCAGACGCGCTGTCTTGGTACCCGCGCAATGATCAGTACAAAGGTGTGGAACCATTGGATGTGGAGGCTCCAATGGTTAAGGTAGGAGTGGTGGAAGTAGGTGTTTGACTTCTGATCCAGCAGTCCAGGAGGTAAACTGTCCTCAGTTTGTATTTGCGGGATCTTTGGTTTCCAGATGATACGGCAGCCAAGATTGTTAGATGTATTTGGTGGAGAGTGGGAAATTTCTACCTGCAGGAAGGACAGCTGTGGTGGCGGAGCGCACTGGTACGGCTTGTGGTCAGCACATTGAGGGCAGATCAGGAGGTAATCCTGGGGAGTCTGCATGACAATCTTGGCCATCACAGTGAGGTTGAAACACAAAAGCAAGTGCAGGCAAGTTTCTGGTGGCCGGGTTTGTTACACGCGGTGCAGGAGTGGGTAAAGTTGTGCAAAGCGTGTCAGAATCAGAGAGAAACACTGCCTTGAAAAGTTGGTATTCCCACTGGATAGGACGCTTTGTTTGGGCGGGTTTCCTTGGATGTTGTGCACATCAAGGCAGATAAGTTTGCATATCTCCTTGTTGCGTGCAAAAATCTGTTGGGATGGGTGGAAGCGCGGCGGCTAGTGAAACTCTTGGCGGAGAAAGTTGGGCAGTTTCTGTAGGAAGACTGGTTCATGCGTTATGGGTCACTCCGTTTGGTAACGGTCAATGGGGGTGCGGGGTTCTGGGGATGGTTGGCAGATTAAGTGCAAAGTTGCAGAGCAAAGTTCAGGAAAGTGACAGAGTACTATCCAGAAGGCATGGGGATGATTGAGTGCATTCACCAGCCAATCAATAATGCAATGGTAAAAATGTGCAGGGAGGATGGCAAGAGGTGGCAGGAAATTCTTCTGGTAGTCCTCTTTGAAATTGGATTTTGGCCAAGAGATCAACAGGTTATTTGCTGTATGAGCTGCTATTTGGGCAGAAACCCGTGCTGCCAATTGACATTGAGCTGGAAACTTTTCTGGGTATTGATTGGTGGAAGGTTAAGACATCCACAGAAATAGTCAAGGCCCGCGCTGAGAAGCTCCTGCAACAGGAAAAGATGCTGGAGAAAGGGCTTGAAGGCTGAAGGCAACCTGCACAAAGTCCGTCCGCTGCGCCCACAAACTCCAGGATCCGTTGCAGAAGGGGGGCTTGGTTCTGCTTTACAACCGGAGCCTGGAAACTCAATGGGGGAAGTTTTTTGCAAATTGATGGAATGATCCTTTCTGCGTGGCCTCCAAGTTCACTGGAGGAAGTTACCAGTTGGAGGAATTGGATGGAACTCCTCTCAAACAGAAGGCTGCGGCTTTGCACATGAAACAATTCTTTGCGCTGGGCTTGAATTAATTCAACAAGACGGCCAGTTTGGATAGCAACGGGTATGACAAAGCGGATCCTTTGTCCGAGGACAAGCCCATGTGGGCAGTTTGCATCTGGCGGAGTAAACAATTGCATACCGTTGGGGACAGCAGTCACGTTGGGGGGGAACAATGGATGAATAGGGGATATGATTGGATTTGTTGAGGGGGTGCTCTAATTGGTTCACAGATGGAACAACTAGAAACCCCAGAATGTTTTTTTTATTATTTCCTTCTCTCTGGATTGGCTTTTTGGGATTATTGCTGGCTAGTTTATGAGTTTCTTTCAGGTACGGGCACGGCGAAAAGCCGGGTCTGGGGATGAAAGGACAAGCCCTGCATCCGGGAAAAGGAAAACTTCCAAAGGATGATCCAAGGAACTAGGGAAGCGCGTTGTGCAAAACAGATGTGGGTCAAAGAGCCAGGCGCAGGCTTGGAAACGGGTTGGTGCTTAAAAAAAAAAACTCTCTTTTTAGGTTTTCTTTGGTTATCTGATAGATGGAAGGTATGGATGTTTTGGGGTGGATACTTTTTTCTCTTGCTTTCTCTCAAGAATTTGCGCGCGCTGCTGTTTTTCTTTGTGCTCTCTCTCTGTTCTGTAGATGGGTATGGGGAACTGTGAGGCAGTTTGTCTGGGGTGGTCCAAGTATCTTCAGCGGATACTCTCATTTGGCGCGGATTTTTTCTCACTATTGCAAATTTCTCTCAAAGCGCGGATCTTGTGCGTGGTTCTTATTTCTCTCAAGGTTCTCAAAAGCCCAAAGGCTACTTAGGTTGGCGTGGCAAAAAGTCTATTTTCTTTCATGATAGGCTCAGGAATAGAAACACAATAGGAAGAAAGGAGAGGGGGAGAAATCTGCCTATGTTGGCCAAGTCCTCATCACCTCCTCTGCGGCTAGGTTTTGGAATGTTGCCAAAAACTTTTCATTGTGCACCGGTGGTGTGAGCATGGGGAACTGCTAGGAATTGTCAGAGAAGTTTGTCTGCATTGTTCACCATTGCGTTGAACCTTGCAAGTGGAAGTGCCCAAATTATGGAGATCTCTGGAATTTTGGGAGTGATGGCCAGAGGAGCTACAGCAGCCGCAGGTTCCAGTGACAACTCAATGACCACAGGGGTTGGCGGGCGCATGGGTTCTGGTAACAACCTGGGAACTGGTGATGGAGATGGCAGCAGAGAAGTAGGAGTCAGAGGAGCGGGTCTTGGGGGAGTGGGAGGACGTGGTGGCGGTGGAGGAGGAGCAGGTCTTGAGGGAGTGGGAGTACGCAGTGGCGGTGGGGGAGGCGCAGTCAGACGGTTGAAGATCCGTGGGTCTGCCGCTGGTACATTCATCTGTACTTGTGTGGCGTTCCAATAAGCCACAAAATTGGGAAAGTTGTGGCGCCGGGGTGGTCCAGCCCAACAGAATGGCAAGCCCAAGTCATGGCTTTTGTGCAAAGGAGGGTTTGGAGCAGCGCGTCGCGGTTGGTTGCAAGGTGAGCCGGGCGGGGTCCATTCATTGGTGGAGATTTTGTCGTTGCTCAAGACCACAAACAAGTCGCGCCGGTTTGTCTTGCAATGACAACCTTGAGGAAAGGCGCGGGGCATACCATTGGATAGAGAACAGAAACGGTGGCCAGCTTGGAACAGAAAACAGGCGCGTTGGCCAGGAAGAATGATGCAGGAGAGGCCGTTCCGACTGCAGAACGTGCAGGACATGTTGGATTGGGTAGGATGTGGTGTGGTTATTCTTTTTCCTTGGTGTGGTGTATTGGTCCCAAGGGGTAGGATGGGGTAACTGGGGATAGCTGGGGGTAGGTGAGATAGTGGTGGATCTCTGGGGACAAAAATCAAGTTGGGGGGGGGATGTGGTGGTATTTTATAGATTCAAGTTGGAATTGGCTGCGCGCTGTGCGCTCAGCAGTAGCAGCGGGCTCAGCAATGGGTGCGTCTTTGCCGCAGTAAGCCGTGCTGTGGGATCAGAAGCAGTTGTATTGGGCACAGCATCTGGAGATGCGGGGAGGATCAGATCAGATTGGAGGCATCATGCAGATCAGATTGCGCAGATGTACCTTGGATATCTGGAATGGCGTGTTGGGCTGATGCAGACATGCGGGGGGGCTCCAAGTTGGGCACAGAGCAAGGGCCGCGTCATGTAAAGGACATAATGGCAGGCGGGAAATGCAGGGGGGATATGGATCATGGGATGGGGTTGGAAGGATAGAGTTGGGCTAGGGTTCTGTACTTAGGGGTTATATTTCATTATTATTGTTTGCTTGCAGTTTTAACTAGGTTAGGGTTGAGGGGAAGGCTAATTAAACCGCACCCTCAATCCGTATGTAGAGGACATGAGATCAGAGGATCACATTGGATCACAGGAGGTTGGAAGAACTCTTTACACTCATCTCTCTATCTCTCAGTTACAGGGTGAACAGTTGCACTCAGGGTTTACAGATGCAAGGGATCAATAACTTCCAAAATTGGGAACCATTAAAGGAGAAGTCCTCTTCTGAATTCTACACCGGTTGAATCAAGCAGAGGCTTTCAAACATATAAAATTACTGAATGACGAAGTGGACCAGGACAACTATTTGATTTCAGAGATAAAATGAAATGAGTGAATGAAGCAAACAATCCTATGATGAACTGAGGGAAAAGAGTAATCATACCAACAAGAAGGCTAAGAGATGTAGGATCAATAGCTACACACAGAATTCTCAACTAATTTGATTGGGAGACATTTGCGGACACTACGGAGCGGTTGTTCCAACATTAAGAATCATGATTGAAAGAAAGGAAACAAAATGACAACCTGAGAGAGGCATAATGGTTAGTGCGCTCTGAGAAGCTGAGGAATCAATCTTGAGCCCTTCTAGCTAAAGTGACTAGACCTGGAGGATTAGGGTTAGTCCATCAGTATGAGGCAGATTGGAGTGTTGAATTAATACTCTGCTTTACCAGCTTTGCTATTATTCCAGAATGGTTTGTGATGAGGTTGATGAGCAACAAGGGAGTATCCTAGAATGAGTGTAAGTTGAAGGGATGAGAGAATGGAATTGAGGGGTAGAAAATAATAAGGGTTGATTACTGAAGAGCTTGAGGCAGTTGAATTGAGGAGACTTGCAAGTATCCATCTTTGGAGTTTCTGCTTCAGTGAAATAGGGTGCAAGTGAGAGAGTCAGAGGTAATTTCCAACAGGATTCAATTCATTGGTAAAACTTTGAGGATGGTGGGAGTGTTAGAATCCAAAATTTTGTTGCACACTATGGGATCTGAACCCATGACCTCAACATTCATGAGTGATGCTTTTACTGCTAAGCTAAGTGTGCCATTGCCAGATAAACCATTTTCCTGTCAACTCACTTATCAAAATATGTTATCTATCCTCATCATGACCCAGTTCACCATCAATATCCTCTTGGCTACTTATAGATTATCATTCATCACTCAAGACCAATCCAAGACTAATCCTTTAGTCTGACCTCCACAATCCTTGTTGTAATTTGGGTCATAATTTGATCCAAGACCATCCAATCCAAAAAAGGAGTGATCCTACTTGGGTTTAGTGGTTAGAGAAAAGGATAATAATCATGAGGAGGACCTCCTCCTCACCACAATCAATTCCCAGCGGTGGCAAAGGAGGAGCAGGAGGAGGCTGCTGGAAATCAATCAATCAATTGCCGGCAGCAGCAGAGGAGGAGGAGGAAGCAAGAAATCAATTTCTCAGTTGATTGCAAGCGGCGGCAGAGGAGGAGGAGGAGGAGGCCTCTGGCTGCAATCAATTGATTTCCCAAAGCTGCAGAGGAGGAGCAGGAGGAGGTTTCCAGGGACAAATCAACCAATTGCCAGCAGCAGCAGAAGAGGAGGAGGGGGAGGCCCCAGCTGTGATTGATAAATTTATCAATTGATTTCCAGTGGAGGCAGAGAGGGTGGAGGCTGCTGGCCCCAATCAATTAATTGCTCAATCAATTGCCAGAAGGGGCAGAGGAGGAGGAGGAGGAGGAGGCTGCTGCCCAAAATTGATCAATTGATCTCCATCAGCGGCAGAGGAGGAGGAGGAGGAGGAGGGAGGGAGCTTACCTGAAAAATTGAGAAAGGATGTGTGGGGGGACCTAGAGGTTGAATGATCAAAGGATTGGCAACCAATGAGTGACAGGAAGAGGAGAAGGATGAGGAGGAGGGGGGAGGGGCTTACCAGGGGTACCAAACAAAGGAGGAGGGGAGGTGGTGGGTGAGGTGGAGGTGGTGGGTGAGGTGGAGGTGGTGGGTGAGGTGGAGTTTATGGGTGAGGTGGAGGTGGTGGGTGAGGATGTTTGGTGAGGAGGAGGAAGGAGTGGACCGGTGGGAGTGGACCGGTGGTTAAAAGATCAGTCAGCTTTTTTGTGTGTTCAACTTGCTGCCAGGAAGTTTGATTGGACATTTTGAGAAGGATGGTGATGTGATGTGGGGTGATGAGATGATGATAAGATTTGTGTGAAGCAATGTAGATGTGAAATAATAGAGATGTGAAGCAATTTAGGTTTGAAGCAATGGAGATTAGATGTGTGTGATGCAATGGAGATGGGATTGGTGCAGATTTTCTGAGGTGGAGGTGTGGATGGGTGTTTTGTATGGGATGGATTGTGGATGGATTATGGTGCATAAATGGCAGGTTTGATGTTTGAAATCCGCCATTTTCACAAAACCCCCCATTTTGAAATACACCAGTTGAGGGGTATTTGTATTTCAGAAACCCTCCATTAAAAATGATGGGGTTGTTCAAAAGAAATTGTGTGTTTCTAATGGCAGTTTTGCTCACTTTGATACACCCTATCATTTAAGGGATCCATCTCCCCATCCTTAATTCTTTTTCCCACCATCTCTGAATTTAACATCATCATTATGAAATTTTTATCTCATATTTATCAATATAAATCATTATTTAACTCTCTACTATACAAATTGCTAAGTGAAATAGTTGGAAGCAACCATGGCTCAGTTTAAAGGACACAGCATGGGTTTAAAACCTGACCAGTAGTGTTTGGCTAACAGCCACCCAGCTTTGAGCATCTTTGTTTACCACCCAAACAAACTCAGTGGATTGACCAAAAATTTCAATGTTTTGTCAAAAAATATATATACACACCTTTTCACTTGCTTTCCAGCTCAAGGGAGGTGTGATAACTTAATTCAAATTAATATAAAAAAATATTAAGATCTAAATTCAACCTGTGGGAGAGCTGCGATATCCCCCTTGTAAGTGGTTCAGGGGGGGCTTCAGGCCCTCAAAGTCATAAAAAACCTATAAGAAGTTTAAATACTGCTTTTTATGGTCCTTGAAAACTAGAGGGAAGGCCGGGGATTCATTTTTAGATAGCCTGGGAATGTTTTTGTTTTTTTAAGTTTTGACTTTATGCTTCATTCATTTTTTATTTATAATTTATCTATGATTTATTAATTAAATATTTATCCTTTTTAAATATTTATTTGAAAATGATTTAATTTGACCCTAATCAATTTTTCTCCTGTTTTCAATGGGTGAAGCTATTTCAATGCCAAACAATTAATAACAGCATGCCAAGAAATGGTGTTTCACTCAAAAAATAAATAATTCTAGATTCAAAAAGATTAGAAAAAAAATACTTGAACTAATTTTAAAATAAAAAATGGGTATGGAGGATTAAAATAATAATTATATATAACATAATTTAATTCCAAAATTCAATAAAAGGAAGGTGTTGTGCTACAAACCTGTCCTATAGAGATCAGGCTCAAATTTTTTAATATGAATCTAAACCAAAAACTCAAAATAACCCAAGAATTAGATTCTCCACAAAAATAACCTATATCCAACCACCAAAAGTACCCCTCTATCATTCATGGTTGAGACAATACAGCTCAAAGCAACTAGGGAAAAACTCATAACTTAACCAGGTTAAAAAAAATTGTGAAAGGCATATAGAATTTGAAAAAAGGCCTCATAATTTCCCAAAATTTAAAACAAGAGAACCATGTGGAAGATTTTTGATTATAAAAATCATACATAAAACATACAAACCATGAAGCAGCTGAAAGAAGCAGGGGGTGAGTTTTTGCTAAATAAGTTTAATCTTATACCCACCAGGTTACATCCATCAGCCCCAGTAAAACTCAGCAGGACTCTAAAAATTACAAGGCCTAAAAATCATCTCACCATTCACCATGTGTACTTCTTTCATTTGAATTCGATCATAAAAACCCTGCAGCAGCTTATAGAAGCAGGGGGAGCATGTATTCCAAACATCTTTCATATTTCAGAAACCAGAATAAATCTCTCAGATTTGGTAAAGCCCAGCAGTTTTCTATAAAACACAAGGCCTCAGGAGAATTGTTTGTGAATTATTTCCCACAAATTAATTCATACAAGTCATGCAAAAGCTTAAAAAATTAGGAGGTGCATTGATGCAAAGAAATTTCAAAATTTAGCCACAATATAAATTTTTTCATATATTTGTTACTAAATTTACCTCAATAGTACCTAGAGAGGCTCAGAAAATTCCTGAAGTGATCCCTGGGAATAATTTCTGGAAGGATTTTTCTATTTGAGGGAGATCTTTTGCCCTATCCAAGTTTCCCCCCCATGAAATCTGCCTATTTCCAATGATCTACCTAACAATTAATAGAATTTTAGTAAAACAGAAATAATATAATGGGAAATAAAGAATATTTCAAACCCTTATCCTAGAAACTTTGAGCCATCAATTTGGTTTCCTGAATAAGGATTCTTGAGAGGGTGATGTTAAATTCACGGCTCAAACCGTGTGGTAGTTTTGTAGGACCCTACACGGCTCAAATGAGCCGTGGGGGCCCAAAGACAACTACAAAGGGCCGTTTCAAACATGTAAAACCCCCAGGGGGTTGTGTAGGAGCCATGTAACCCCTGTACACGGCTCAAATTGGCCATGTTTTGAGGTGCACAACCCCCTTGAAGCCGTGCCAGAATTTTGGGCACCCCCTGGACCACACTTGGGTTCTGTCAACCCAAATTTGGGATTAACACATCCTTTGTGGGACTGTTGTTCCACACCTAGCAATCCCAAAGAGACATTGAAGCAAAACCCAAGTGAATTTAAAGTAAATAATCATAAATCATATAAAAATCCCCAAACAATTCTTTCTGAACTTGGAAGTGAGCAAAATTTGTTTGATCAATTGAAAGTTGGATTGAATACTGAAGTATACCATTGAATTTTTTTGCATGGGAACAGTTGCAAGCCCTTGTTCTTCTGACATGTCTGCGTGGAAGGTCTACATTGATAGTGCCATCAACAAAGCTTTGTAAAAAGAAAAAAAGGATTTGGGTAATGAAACATTGGAATCCCCAAGTGCATCCTCATCAAGGGTGACAACTGAGGAATAAAATGTTTCACAAATGGACATGACTGCTGGTTGTGAGTAACATTTTATGTTACTGGTCTTTGCCCTATTTAATTTGATTGAAATTGATGGAGTGGATGCCATCAATATGACTATGTAACTATGGCAGATACACTTGACCCACATCCCTTGAGTGCTTTTCCTACTATGGAAGAGGCACAAAACTATTTTCAAACATGGGCAATGAAGCATGGTTACGCTTCAACAGTTTTCAACTCAAAGCATGACCAATATGTGGATTTATCCTGTGATAGACATGGTTCCTATTCAGGAATTCTTCTTACCAAACAGTCTAGCAAAACTCACACAAGGAAAGTTTGTTGCAAGTTTTTAATCCATGCAAGTCATACAAAGGCGGACCCCTTGTGGCCCCTCTCCTACAAAGAAACCAAACATAGCCATCAACCATCTGAACATCCCTCTGTGCATCCTCAACTGAGGACAATAATGGGGGTGGCCTTAGACAATGTAGTAGAAGGCATGAATGATGGGCTCAATACGTTACAACTGAAGATAAAATTGAGCAAGATTGATGGGCGGGATTATTTTGATGAACAAAAAATGTATAACACTAAGCGGAAGTTAACGCTTGCAGAACTAAAGGGAACAAGTGTTATGGAGGTACTCTATGAACAGCTTGAAGAAACAATTTGGATTCACCGGTCAAAATTCAGTGGAGAGGGTCACTTGGAGGCCCTGTAATTAGCAAATCCAGAGGCAGTAAAGCTTTCAAAACAATTCCATCATATTTCTACGTTGGATTTTAAGTATAAAACAAATAAGTACAAAACCCCACTATTGCATGTTGTAGGAATGACAGCCAATTTCAAAACTTTCAAAAAAGCTCTTGTTTTTATAAAAATAAAAACTTTTGAGTTCTACAGTTGTTCTGTAAATGCATTAAAGAAGTTGGCTTATGATCCTGAGAGACTTCCAAAAGTCTTTGTGATGGACCGTGAAAAAGCTCTGATTTGTGCAACTGAAACTAGTTTCCCAGAGTCATCAAGACAATGTTGCACTTGGCCCTTGTCTAAAAACATAAGAAAAAACTGTAAATCACGCGTTGTTAATGACTTTGAAGGATGGAAAAGCTTTATGAATCTGTGGGCAAAGTATGGGGCCTCAAAGACCAAGGAGGAGGCAGAGGTCAATGATGCCAAACTCAGAGTAGGTCCAAATTATTGCTTCTTATTCTTCCTAGTTTTGGTTTCTGACCTTTTAAATTGTATAGCATTTCTTGAAAGACTATGAGGATGTACTTGAGTATATGGAAAGTTACATTCTCCCTATCAAAGAGACGTTTGTAACAGCGTGGACTTGTATAAACCAAAAATTTGGAAACAAAACAACTTCTTGGGTTGAAGGGGCCCATGCAACTCCCAAAGTTTTCCTTGAAAACTCTTTGGGAAACCTGTTGGATGTTTGGAAAAGCCTTGATGGAACAGTTTTGAATCAAATTAATTCAATTCATGCATCACTTTATAACTCTCAAATTAAGTTAGGGACAGTTCTTCCTCCTGAACTGTTACCATTGGGTTACAAATTGTCTTTAGAGGCAATCCATCTTTTTAAGGAACAATTTGAGAAGTTAAAACATGCTCATGATGGCAAATTCTGCACCAAGTCATATTTCAACACTATGGGTTCTCCCTGTTCCCACCAAATAGGTGACCGTCTAGCATTCAGAGGATCCTTGGTACCTGAAGATGTTCATCCTCAGTGGAGGTTGGACTATGACCCTTGCAGTTCTAGTTTTGTAAGTTGGCTTAAGTTGGATTGTTCAATTTGGATTGTTAAAATAACTATGTGATTAATGCTTTTTGATTAAATAATTCACTAATGGTTGATCCTTTTGAATTTTTCCAGTGCAATGTTGATGAAATGCTAAGCATTACTCAGTTACGTGAAAAATTCAATGCAATGATCTTGGAATCTCCAGATCATGAGCAAAGAGGCATATTGAAGTATATCATTCAGAAGATTACAAAGTACTGATCAAAGCCCAGACTTGAACTTAAAGTCTTACAATCAAGTAGGGGCAAGCCAAAATTGACAGATATGTGGCAAGAACCATCTTGGTTTGAGCTTGTTGAAAAACTACTCAAGAGTGAAAAAAGAACTAGAAGGGCTCCAAACAAGAAAAGACAAAATATTGTATGTCTCTTCTTTTGGGATATGTTCATTTTTTTGGTTTAATGAACTTAGTTACTAACTAATGATGAATTGTTGGTCAAAGTTGGCAGAATCTGAATCTGAATTTCATAGTTCAGAGGAAGAGACTGAAAGTGAATCAGGATCACTTACTTTGGAATCAGAGTCCTCTTCAGAGGAAGGGAACATGCAGCAAAGCTCAACCAGAAGCTCATATTTGGTGAGTATTCATTTCATTGATCCAATTAAAGAAATGAAAACTAAGTTAGTTTTAATGACAGGAACCAAACGTGAAATAACTTAATCAAATATCCAAGAAATTCCATAAGTTCTTGGGTGAGGTTTGAGATCCACCTGGAGATTGGAATTGCGGATTTAGAGTCATTGCTAAATCTCTTGGTTGTGAAGAAAATGGTTGGTTTAAAGTTAGGAAGGAAATGATTGAAACATTAGAGAAAAATAAAGCATGCTACATTAAGATTCTTGGTGGTGCAAAGGAGGTTGAAAATATTAAAAAAAGACTTGATGTTGAAGAAAAAAATGAAAAGATTCCCTCCTCAAAATGGCTGGCTAAATTAGACATGGGTCAAATCATAGCAGACACATATTCCAAACCTATATGTTTCATTTCATTGGATTCATGTGATACTTATACTCCAATGAAAAATGGTGTTATCAATCAATCATATCCAATCTTCATTTCCTTTGTCAACAATAACCACTGGGTTCTATTAGTACTTGAGGGAGAAATGATTCCAATCCCGCGCATTGTAGCAAAACCATGTTCCTTCATTTCTAAAAAAGCCTCTGGTTGGGTTGATCATCTCAAAGATCAACTGCAAATTTATTCTAGATTTTCATCAACTTTGACTTCATTCAATCATTGGGTTTCATATAAATTGTAATTCTAATGCAGCTAACAAGTTCTATTAATATAAAGGTTTATCAAATTTTGAACATAATTATGTTGAGTGTTTTGAGTTAATATCATTATATTGAGAATTTTGAATGAGAGTTCAATGGTCAGTCAGTTCAACTTGTGTTTGGCTGATTCCATCACAAGCTTAACTTATGTTAAGCTTGGGATGGGATCAGCTTAACAAAAGTTCAACTTTTTTTTTTTTGGTGTTTTTACTTCAGGGCTTTTCAAAAGACTTGTATTGTTTTGGGCACTTTTACTTTAGGGCTTGTCAAAAGACTTCTTTAATTTTTGGGCCCTTTTAATTAAGGGCTAGTCAAGTTGAAATGACTTTAGGGCTTTTCAAGTTAGTTGTATTTCTTTGGGTGTTTTTACTTTAGGGCTTGTCAAGTTAATTGTGTTTTTTTTGGTGTTTTTAGTTTAGGGCTAGTCCAGTTACTTGTGTTATCTTGGGTCTTTTCACTTTAGGGCTATTCCATTGGACACTACCAGTTTTTTTTGTTTTTTTATTTTTTTATTTTTTTATTTGTTTATTTATTTTTTTTAACCAAAAAATGAACATTCTTTGATTTTTTGGTTGATTTCTGTTCTTTTGGAAGGTTTATTTATTTTATGGGTTGTGTAAGTACACTTTCATTCCTTTTCCTTTTCCTTTTTTTTTTTTTGCTCACCGCGGTCTGGTGCCATGTGGAATGCCACACAACTACATTTGAGCCGTGTAGAACTCCACATGGCTTGAATGTAGTCGTGTGGAAGTCCACACAGCAGCAGACCAGGTTGGGTGGGCCGCATAACTCTGTGAGCCATGGGGGGCTGTATACGGCTTGAATTGGAATGTGTGCCGTGCCACACGGCTCATTTCAAACTGTGTGCATGGCTCAATGAGCTGTGAATTTAACATTACCCTTCTTGAAAATATTAATATTAGGGCCTATGAGAGTTATGGTATTCAAAAATTGAAATGGATGATTTCAGGCATACCCCAATTTTCTTCAATTGAAAAATATCTTTCCAAGAAAAATAAAGTTTCATTCTGAATTTTGGTAAAGAAATATTTTCTAAAAATAAATGGTTTTACCAAAATAAGCCATTTAAAATCTTTCAATTTCTAAATATGATACAACACATCATTAGTCACCTTTTATAATAAAAGGAAAACCCCTGTTTTTAAACCAGTACCCTTGCATAAAGGAAGAGATGAAAAAATCAACCCAAAAACATTTTTGGTATGCCCAGCTCTTGGTAAGAAGAAAAATCCTTGGGTACTCACACTGTTTAAATAAATTGAATGAACAAGCTTAACAATAACCCCTTTCAAATGAAACTGAAATGAAAAAGCCTACAAATCCCATATTATAATTAGGCTGATGATGGATTCACAACTCCCAGTTGTGTGGGAGTTGTGTAGAGCCCTACATGGTCCAATTAACGCATGGGGGACCATACGCTTGAAATGGGTTGTTCCAAACACCATTTTTTTTATTTATCTATTGATTCATTTATTTATTTAATTATTAATTTCTTTATTTATTTAATTATTAATTAATTAATTTATTTATTTATTTCTTTATTTGATTATTCAACAATTTTTTATTTATTTATTTTTTATTAATTAATTGATTTTTTAATTGATTTAATAATTCATTTATTTTAACCAAAAAATCACCTTTTTTTGATTTTTTTGTTGATTTCTGTTTTTATTTATTCTTTATTCAATTTATTCAATTTATTTAATTTTATCTTATTTTAACTTTTTGCCCAAAAATGCCTTTAGTCGTGTGGAACAGAAAAAAACTACATTTGAGTTGTGTACAATGCCACGCAACTCAAATGTAGTCTTGTAGGGTGCCACACAACAGGTTACCATTGTTTGGGAGCTACACAACTACAGTCAAGTCGTGTAGAGGCTAAACAACTCAGTTATACTCTTGTAGAGGCTAAACAAATCAATTGTAGTTGTGTAGAGGCTACACAGCTCAATTGTAGTTGTTTAGCGTACCACAAGGTCCATTTGAGTTGTGTACAGGGATCATTTGAGTTGTGAATTTATAATCACCCTAATAGTTAATATAGGTCTCATCAGATATCTATTCTAAGTATCAAATAAAAAAGCCACTGACTTAGAATAAAAGAGTTTTGCAGACTTATCATGCTACTGAGGGGAAAGCAATTCAAAACCACCTTAGTTAACTAAAAATCTGAAGGAGTAGAAGTAACACCACATCCCCCTTCAACCATTGCAGAAATAATTTTAAAAAATACCCCTGATCACTTTGGAGTATCTCAAACAGTAATTTCTTTTATGTTTTTTCATTGATAGTTGTAAACATTCACTGGCTCCTTCCAAGAGTTGAAAACATATACAAAATAAAATGAAAAATATTTTCAAATAAATTCACAATACATAAAAAATACCTCCTGAATTCAATTTCTAGGGTGAAATATATTTGAGAATAAATTTTGAACTCTGTAGAAAAGAGCCTCATCAAGCCTGTCAGATTGTGGGATTTTATTTGAATTTTTTCAAGAACTAATTTCAGGTTCAAAAAATTAGAAATATAATTAAAAAGAATAGAAATTTGAAAATAACTACATTCTTAGCTTTGATTACATTTTTTGAACTTTAAACTTCTTTCTTTTAGGTAAATTTTCAATTTCCTGGAAGAAAAAAAATAAATTTTAAAAATTCATCAGGAATAAGGCCCAGGATAGCACCATGCCTTCAAAATTGCTAAAATAATGCCTTTTTACAACAGAGGCATGATTCTGGCTTTATTTTTTTTTATAAAATCAAACCAAAAGGAACAATCAGTTTTTTTTCCCAAACCAGGAATGCATGTTATCAAGCGCCAGGAAGTCATTTCATCATATTTCAGCAAGGCATTTTATCACATGCCAGTAAGGCATTTCATGAAATGCCAGTAAGGCATGTAATCACGTGCCAGGAAGGCATGTAATCACGTGCCAGGAAGGCATGTAATCACATGCCAGGAAGGCATGTAATCAAATGCAAGGAAGGCATGTTATCACAAGCAAGGAATTTTTTTTATCACAGGCAAGGAAGGCATGTTATCACATGCAAGGAAGGCATGTTATCACATGAAAGGAGGGCAGTTTATCACATGCAAAGAAGGAATGTTATCACATGCAAGGAAGGCATGTGATCACATGCAAAGAAGGCATGTTATCACATGCAAAGAAGGCATGTTATCACATGCAAGGAAGGAACTTTATAACATGCCTGGAAGGCATGGTACTACATTCCAGGAAAGCATGTTATAACAGGCTATGAAGGTTTGTTATTCCAAACCAGGAAAACGTTTTATACCATTTGAGGAACCTGTGCTTTCCCACATCAGCAAGGCGTATTATCCCATGAAATGGCATGGGAAATTTGAATTCCCACCTTCAACACACCAGGGGGGGGGACTGGCCCTTCCTGCGGCCCAGGCATTTGAAAAGGAGGAGCCCTGTGTTTTGAAAATTCATGCCAAAACCACTCAGTGTCTGAATTTTTGAAAAGGTCATCAAAAATTCCAGAGAACCATGGGTTTCAACCTCACACAGACTTGTCTGAGGCAGTGGAAGTCCTTTCCAAATATATATATATATATATAACAAAGTTTTGATGGGGAAATGATGAGGAAGATAGAGGACAGGGGAAAAAAAGGGATTTAAATATTCAAAGGACACTTTAGGAACAGGAAGAAATAAGGAGGGATGCTTATGAAGAACAGGAAAAGATCAGGAGGGCTGATTTTGAAGAACTGGAAAAAATCAGGAGGGCTTTTAATGAAGCAAATTATGAAAAAACCTAAAGAGAATCTGAAAAACAACAAATTTAAGAGAGGGATGTGAGGGATCTGGAAGATCTGAAGGCCAGAAAATGGTCAAAATAATAACATTCTATTGAAGGCAAGAAAATATTTGGGTTGAAAAATGCTGAAGAACTGAAGGCAAGACAAGATTTAGATCAACACTATGCTAAAAATCTGAATTCCAGTCAAGATTTAGACCAACAAAATAGGCCCAGACTATAAAAAAAAACAAAAAAGTTGCTAAAAACATGCCAATTCACCTCAGAATAGGAAAATCAATTTTAAAATGATGCCAAAAGGCATCAATGGAATCATTATAGAAATCCTTTTTCTATTCTGAAAGCAAATGGAATGCCTTCCAATGCTATGGAATGGGATGATAGGTGACACCGCGCCTAAAGGCGCCAGGGGAGGGGGGAGGCTGGCCCTTCCATCAAAACATCACAGTCTGTGCCTGCACTGTGCTGTTTTGATAGGTTTTTCAAAGCTGCCACAGCATGGATAGTTTAAACAGCCTTGTAAAAAATTCTTCAATGCCCCAGGAGTGGTTTTAAATCCCAACGCAATTGGGTGATGAGGTGGCAGTCCTTTGACCCCCTTCCTTATTTTGTTTTATTTTTTATTTTAATTTTTTAATATTTGACTTTTTCAAATTTCAATTTTTGATTAATTTTAAAAAGAATTAATTTAAAAATATTGAATTTTTTTCAAGCTAGGTCAATAGCTGACACAGACTTTGGTCAGGTGGTGGAAGTCCTCCCCCTCCTGCTCTTTTTTTCTCATATATATATATATATATATATATATATTTAATTTTTTTTATTATTATTATTAAGAAAAAAATATTTCAAAAGTTCAACCCAGACTTGGGTCAGGTGGGGGTGTCATTTCCCCTCAAGATTTTCTTTCTTATTTTTTCTTTCTTATTGTTTCTTTCTTATTGTATCTTTCTTATTGTTTCTTTATTTTTTTTTCTTATTTTTTTTTCTTATTTTTTTTTCTTATTTTTTTTTTCTTATTTTTTTTTCTTATTTTTTTTTCTTATTTTTTTTCTTATTTTTTTTGTTATTTTTTTTTCTCATTTTTTTTCTTATTTTTTTTTCTTATTTTTTTTCTTATTTTTTTATTTATTTTTTTTTCTGATTTTTTTTCTTACTTTTTTTTCTTATTTTCTTATTTTCTTATTTTCTTATTTTCTTATTTTGTTCTTTTTTCTTTTTTTTCGTCTTAATTTTTCTTATTTTTTTTTCTTAATTTTTCTTATTTCTTCATCATGTGTTTTTCTTAGGGATTTGTATTTTTCATGCCCCCAATCCTTGTTTTTGCGTGGTTTTGAAGTCTCAACATCTTCCTGCAACATCCCCAATCTACATGGTGATTCTTCCTTTGACATGGTTTGGTGGGGTGGTAAAATATATATATATATATATATATATATACATATATATAATACAGGAAACTAGACAGGGATTTAAAACCTCCCTTAAAGAAAGATGAAAGTTTTTTGCCAATTTAAAGGCCTTCAAAATTACATTCAAAAAATTGAAAAAACCCACTTTATGCTCAAATATTTTCACATTTTTTAAGAGTGTGATGATAAATCACAACCCCCAGTTGTGTGGAATTTGTTTAGGGCCCTAAACAGCCCATTTGATGCATGGGGGCCCATACAAAACTCCAAAGGGTTTTTCAAAACACGCGCAACCCCGGACAAAACTTGAAAGGGTTGTTTCAAAAATGCGTGACCCCCAGACATGACTGCAAAGGGTTGTTTCAAACAAGCGCAACCACTTGGGAGTTGTATAGCCCCCTTAAATGGCATTGTTGAGTTTTGTACCCCCGTAAACAACTGTTCAGATGCCTTTAAGGGGGTATAAGACCCCCAGGGGTTTCACCAGAATTCTTGGGACCCCTCTGACAACATTTGGGTTCCATCAACCTAAATTTGGGATCAACACATACTATGTGGGAATATTGGACCACACCTAGCAATCATAAAGTGAAACTTCAAACAAAATCATTGCATTTGGAAAACAAAATATTTGAAATTGTCCCTGTCCCACAAAGTACACTCTTGCCTGTTGTACAACAGAAAAGCAAATTTTTAGGGGACGTTGGTTAACTTGATCTTTCTCAACTTGAAAGTGAGAGAACTTTGTGGTTGTTAAATTGAAATTTGGATTGAATACTGAAGTACTGTTGCATATTTTTATGCATTATGGGAACTTTGGCAAGCCCTTCTGTTTGTGAAATGGCTGCGTTGAAGGACTACATTGATAGTTCCATTAACAAAGCTGCGGAAAATAGGATTTGGGTAATGAAAGATTGGAAGCCCCAATTACATCCTCATCTAGGGTTAAAATTAAGGAAAAAAATGTTTCACAAATGGATTTGACCTCTGATGGTGAGTAAAATTTTGTGTTATTCTTTCCTTTGCCTGATTTGATTTGATGGAAACTGATTTGGGGCTGGTAACTATGTAACTATGTAACTATGATTTAACCATTAAACTGGTTCCAGATCCACTTGAACCACCTCCTGTGAAAGCCTTCCTATTATGAAGAGGCACAAAAATATTTTCAAACATGGGAAATGAAGCATGGTTATGCTTTGACAGTTTTCAACTCAAATCTTGATAAGTATGTGGATTTAGCCTGTGATAGACATGGTTCTTACTCTGGGCCATTGCTCACCAAAAAACCAAGGAAAACTAATTCACAAGGAAGGTTGGGAGCAAGTTTTTAATCTGTGCAAGTCACCCAAAGGCAGACCCATTGTAGAGAATCCCCCACATAAATGATCAACATAACCATCAACCATCTCCACATCACTCAGTGCATCCTCAACTCAGGAGGATATCCGGGTTGGCCTTAGAGAATTGAATAGAAGGCATGAATGGTGGGCTCAATACACTTCAACTCAAAAATAAAATTTGGCAAGATTTATGGCAGAAATTATTTTTGATGAAACAATCTATGACACTAAGCAAAAGGTAGCGCTAGCCAAAATCAAGGGAAAATTTTTATGGAGGTACTCTATGAACAACTTGGCAATTCAGGTTGGGTTCATCAGCCAAAATTCAGTGGAGAGGGACACTTGGGGGCCCTATTCTTGGGGCAACCTGATTAATTAAATATTTGAAATCAATTCCATCATATTGCTATGTTGGATTTTACTTATAAAAAAAATAATTACAACATTCCCCTATTGAATGTTGTATGAATTAAAGCCAACCAAAAAACTTTCACAAAAGGTATTGTTTTTATAAAAAAAGAAACTTTTGAATTTAACAGTTTTTCTGTGAATGCACAAAAGGAGCTGACTTATGATCCTGAGAGATTTACAAAAGTCTTTGTGACAGATTGTGAAAAAGATCTGATTTGTGCCATTGAATCTAGTTCCCCTGAGTCAACAAGACAGTGTTTTTTGCGGCACTTGTGTAAAAAAATACAAGAAAACTGTAAATTTTGCTCAAATAATTACATTGAAGGATGGAAAAGCTTTGTTTCTCTGTGGGGGAAGTATGGGGCCTCTAACCCCAAGGAGGATGCAGAGGTCAATGATGCGGAACTCAGAGTAAGGGCCAAATAACTTCCTCTTCTTTTGATCTTCCTAGTTTTGGGTGCTTAAATTATGACTTGTATAGTGGTTTTATTGGAAGACCATGAGGATGTTCTTGATTATGTGGAAAATAACATCTTTGATATCAAAGAGATGTTTTTAACAGCTTGGACTTGAAAAAAACCTGACTTTGGAAAAAAATCATATCTTGGGTGGAAGGGGTCCATGATACTCTCAACCAATTCCTTGCAAATTCTTTGGGCAACATGTTGGATGTCTTGAAAAACCTGGATGGAACATTTTAAAATAAAATTAAATACCTTCAGGCTTTGCTTTACAACTCTCAAATAATGATAGGAATAGTTCTTCCCACTCAACTGTTACCATTGGGATACAAGTTATTTTTAGAGCCAATTAAACTTGTTGTGGAACAATTTGAGAATTCAAAGCAGAACCATGATGGGGAAGTGTGCACCAAGTCATACTAGAAGACTATGGGTTTTCCCTGTTCCCACCAGATAGGTGACCTGCTAGCATCAAGAGGATCCATTTTGCCTGAGTATTTTCATCCTCAGTGGAGGTTGGATTATGACCCTTGCAGTTCTAGTTCTGTAAGTTGGTTTAAGTTGGATTGTTGGATTGTTCAAATCACTTTGGTATTAATTCTTTTTGATTGATTATTCCAAATTTACTGATGTTTGATCCTTATGAATTTTGGAAGGTCAATGTTGATGAAATGCTCAAAAATTCTCAGTTACATGAGAAGCTCAATGCAATGATCTTGGTATATCCTGAACAATATCAATGCAAGCTGCTGAAGTACCTGGCTCAGAAGAGTGCAAATTATCAATCAAAGCCAAGACTTGAACCAAAGGTCTTGAAATCAAGTAGGGGTTGGCCAAAATTGCAAGATACCTAGAGAGATCCTTCTTGTTTTAAACATTTTGAAAAAGAACTTCAGTGGAAAAAGGGAATTAGATGGGCACCAAATAAGAAAAGGAAAATATTTTAAGTCTTTTCTTTTGTGAAATGTTCAATTTTTTGGTTTAATGAACTGATGATGAAATGATTATAATTGTTATTCAAATTCTGCAGGATCAGAATCTGAATTGCAAAGTTCAGAGGAAGAGACTGAAATGGAATTGGATTCAATTCATTTGGACATGTAATACTCTTCAGAGGAAGAATACATGCAGAAAGGGTGAACCAGAAGCTCATCTTTGGTCAGTATTGATGTGATTAATTAATTTTATTGGAATTTTGGCTGAGTGAGTTTTGATAATAGGAACCAAAAGTGAAATAACTAAATCAAATAGAGTCATTGCTACATTGCTTGGGTATGATGATCATTGTTGGTTCAAAGTGAGGAAGGAAATGATTGAAACATTGGAAAGACAGAAAATGCTTCATTAAGATGCTTGGTGGGGCAAAAGAGTTAGAAAATATTCAAAAAACAATTGATGTTGAAGACATCAATGAAAAGATTACCTCTTCAAAATTTCTGGCTAAGTTAGATATGGGTCAAATAATAGCAGAAACATATTCCAGACCTATATGTTTCATTTCATTGGAGTAATTTTGTAGTTATACTCCAATGAAAAAAGGTGTTACAGATCAATCAATTCCTATTTATATTTTTTTTGAAAACAATGACCACTGGGCTGTATTAGTACTTGAGGGAGAAATGATTTAAATCCCGCCAATTGTAAAAAAAACCTCTGCTTTCATTACAATGAAGGCTTCTGGTTAGGTTTATCATCCCAAAGATCAACTGAAATTATAAAATTAAATGATTGACTTCATTTTATCATTTGGTTTCCATATAACTTGTAATTATAATGCAGATAACTTTTACTTCTATTAATATAAAGGGCTATCACATTGTGAACATCATTCTGTTGAGTGTTTTGAGTTAACCTCATTATTTTGAGTGTTTTAAATGAAAATTAATTTGTAACTAAGTTCAACTTGTGTTTGGCTGATCCAATCATAAGCAGTATTTTTACTTCTTGTCATGGGATCAGCTTAACACAAGTTGAAATTTTTTTTGTTTTTGGTGTTTTTAATTTAAGGCTAGTCAAGTTGAACTTGTATTTTTTGGAACTAGTACTTTAGGGCTGCTCCATAGAATTTTTCATTTTTTTTTAATTTTTGGTGTTTTTAATTTAGGTCTAATCAAGTTGAACTTGTATTTTTTGGAACTTATACTCTAGGGCTGCTTCATAGATTCTTTGATTGTTTAATTAATTTCTGCTTTTTTTGCTTTAGGGGTAGTCAAGTTGAACTTGTATTTTTTTTCTTTTTTTTTCTTTTTTAATATTTTTACAATTTTGATAAAAACATTAACTGGTCTTTGATGTTTTGTTTGCCTTCAGTTTTTTCTTTGTTTTTAATTTAATTTATTTTTATTTTTAATTTTTGTTTAATCAAAAAAAGACAATGTTGGCATTGTAACCCTGGGGTCGCAAATGGGGCGCAAAACACCATTTGAAACCCATCTGAGTCCTAAATGGCCGTTTGCAACCCATCTGAGTTGCGCATGGATATATATATATATTTTAATTTTTTTTACTTTTTGTTACCTTATTTTTTTGTTTTATTTTAATAAAAAATAAATAAATAAAAAACAAAAAAAAAAAAAATTAATCCATTAAATTAAAAATATTAATGTAAAAAAATATATATATATATAAAATGAAATAAATAAACAAATAAATAAGAAATAAATTAATTAATAAAATTAAAAATATAAATATAAAAAAAATATAAATAAATCAATTTAAATAAAATGAAATGAATAAATGAATAAATAAATATATCAAAAATAAATTAATCAATTAAATTAAAGTAAAAATAAAAATATAAAAAAATATATATATAAATAAAATGAAATAAATACTTAAATTAAAATTGTTTTTTTCCCATTAACTACCCAAAGTGGGTCGCATAGCGCAGGTTGCAACCCAGAATGGGTTGCAAAAAGCCATTCAAAACCCATCTGATTTTCAAATGGCCGTTTGGAACTAAAATGGGTCACAAATGGCCGTTTGCAACCCAAATTAGGTTGCAAACCGTTTTTGGTAGTGAAAGGGGGTTGCAAGGTTGCAAATTTAACATTGGCCAATCAAAAAATAAACATTTTTTGATTTTTTGGTTGATTTCTGTTTTTTTTTTGTATTTTTATTTAGTTTATTTTAGTTTTTTATTTTTATTTGGTTTATTTTAGTTTTTCTTTTTGCCAACAATGCTTGTAGTTGTGTGGAATGGAACACAAAAAAATTTAAGTTGTGTAAAACCCCACACAACTCAAATGTAGTTTTGTGTGGTACTTCCTAAAGCCAAAGGGTTTTTTGGGGGCTACACAACTACAGAAAAGTTGTATAGAGGCTACACGACTCCATTGGAGTCATGTGGCATGCCACACGGCCCATTTGAGTTGTGTACACAACTCAAATAAGTTGTGCATTTAAAATTTCCCTTTCTAAAATTTTATTTTTATGAATTTGGAAAATCTGAAGAGACAGAAAGTTTTCAATAAAAACAGGAAATTTAAGTATAATATGTTCATTTTGTTAGCACTGCATTTTACCACCAGAAAACAGGATTAAAATAAAAAATAACACATTCTTTCCATTTTTTCCCCCTTATCTTTCCAAAGAGTTTTCCAAATTTTGAGCTTGCATTCTTGTAGTGGGCATTGAAAAAGGCACAAGTTATATTTGAATTTTTTTTAGCTTTCCTTTTCCCAAAAATATTTATAATTGAAAACACAAAATTGGCATTTCTTTCTCTAAATAATTGAGTCAATAATCAGTAGAGAAACAAATATGGCAAATTAGTCAAAAAAAGAAAACAGATAATTCAATAAATTTATATTGTTAATAATTTTTTTCTTTGATGTGTAGACTTTTTAGGAGGAATATAAATCTTTAAACCAAGTTTCATTTTATTTTGAATCAAATATTCCCAATTTTGTCATTCCTGGCTAGAAAACGCCTTCAAAGGGGATCTAATTGGGGAGCTGAAACAGTTCAGAATTATAGTTGAAAGAAAATAAGTGCTGAAAATCTTCCAAAATAATAAAAAATATGGGAGATGTTTGAGAATCCGCAGTTGAAGGGTAGTTGAGGACAAAGAGGTATAAACGTGGTAATTTGAGGTTAGAAATTCAAGGGCTAAATCAAGTTCCAAAGAATATGAAAAAAACATATTTTTGTTATATTTGAAGTGCTTTTCAAAAATATAAACTGAGATTGTCAATAAAACCAATCAAAATAGCATCAAAAATGGCTTCAAAAGACACCCCAAAACAGATAATTCCTGTTATTGTGGTAGATGCATCAATTATTTTTAGGTAAATAATTGATCCTAAAAATACCCAAATGGATTTTTGTGCCCTTTTCAATGCCCACTAGAAGACTTCAAGCTCAAAATATGGAAGAATCTTTGGAAATATAAGGCAAACAAATTGAAAAGAATTTCTTATTATTGATTTTAATCCCATTTTCTGGAAGGAGAATGAATTAATAGGGTGTATCAGAGTTAATCAAACCCGCCATTTTTTAATGGCGGGTTTCAAACCAAATCTGCCATTTCAAACCCGCCATTAAAAATCAAAAAACCCACTTATTTCACATCAGACATGCCAGAGTTACCTGGAAATAAGTGGGTTTTTTCAAATAAAGTATTTAAAGGCTTCCACCACTTGTCCACGTCATCCACCCCTGGCTTCCAACCTCATTGGAAAAAATTGGATTCATCGCTCTTCATCTCTTCATAACTATCCTTATCACTTCATTTCTCTCATCCGTTTATTGCTTTCATCACATCCAGCTAACTCTCATTGGACCACTATCCTTATCACTTCATTGCTCTCACCCATTTATTGCTTTCATCACATCCAGCTAACTCTCATTGGATCACTATCCTTATCACTTCATTGCTCTCATCAGTTCATCTCTTTCATCACATCCATCTAAATCTCATTGGATCACTATCCTTATCACTTCATTTCTCTCATCAGTTCATCTCTTTCATCACATCCAGCTAACTCTCATTGGATCACTATCCTTATCACTTAATCGCTCTCATCCATTTATTGCTTTCATCACATCCAGCTAACTCTCATTGGATCACTGTCCTTATCACTTCATTGCTCTCATCCTTTTATTTCTTTCATCACATCCAGCTAACTATCATTGGATCACTATCCTGATCAGTTCATCACTCTCATCCGTTTATTGCTTTCATCACATCCTAATTCTCATTGCTTTATCTCTCTCATCACTTCATCACTTTCATCTCTTCCTATTCTCTTTTCTTCATTGCTCTCATCCCCGCATCACTTCATCACTCACTTCAAAGAGTGCTTTGCTAGTGCCCAATGGACATCAACTGGACCCGGGCCTTTTTTTTTTGAAATCCATATTGACCCATCAGATCACATTATGGGTCTTGAATACTGCCATGGATGTCAGATGATCCAAGTATTAGGAGTGGCAGTAATCACCTTCTGAGGATCAGTGGTATGGAATGAGAGCTTTTTCAGAGTCTGATTGAATGGTTTTTTCTCCTCCCATTGATGGATGAGACAATGAAGATGCATTTATTAGATCACAGGTCTCAAGAAATCCAGCAGATTTACTCCTGAAATCAACCAAACCCAATCATTGGTTCCTGAAAGTCAGTACAACATGGATGGGTGTGTTATATATTTAGACAAGATAGTGGTATGAATTCATTCCCGACCCAAGCAAGCAAACAACCACCAGAAGGAGAAAAAAACCCACAAGAAGAGTTAGGTAAGTTGAGATAGGAGGCAGGCCTGCTCACATCCCTTTTCACATGGAAAACATAGATGGGGCAGCGGATGTTCAAGAATAGAGTACAATCCTTGGAATCTTAATTCTCTGTGAGGTTGAAAGTTACTCGTTCTACCAAGTTTGTGATAAACCATACCAAGTTTGTGATAAACCATAGCAAGCTGTGATAAACTAAGGATCCGTTGGAAAGGGTGTATAGATGGGGAGCCTCTATGAGTATGATATGCACATGTATCTTTTTTTTCATCATTTATCCCACTGCAAAGTGGCACACAGAGATCATTGTCCGTACCACACCATCATCTCAAAACCCCCAAAAACCCCGAAGAAAGAACCTCATTACCTTTTTCGTCAATCATCATCCGGACACTGATATCTTTGCAACACTCTCTCCCAGGCCATGGCCACCTTCCGCCCCCCGACCCTCCTGGAATGGAGGGGATCTCAGACAATGGAAGAACGCCTGAATGCAATAGCCCCAATCACCCCCCGAACGCCAACCAGCTGAGTGGACTTGCTATTTTTATGACGCGATTGATCGCAGACAAAGGAAATTATAACGCGAACGGCCAACTACTGATAGATCACTCCATGATTGAATTGATTCAGATCCTAATTAACACAGAACAAGACCAGTTGGAAGCTGACAAGAGGCAAGACAATAGGACACAATTGATGGCGAATCAGATGCAGGTAATGTCGGAAAAAATTGGTAACCTGCTCAATCAACAGAAGACAAACCAAATTACTGGACATTCCTTACCAACAAACACACCGAGACAAGCAACTTATGCTGAAAAGGCCACCCACAACATCCCCATAACAGCCCAGAGACCCATGATTGCTCCGCCGACAAAGGAAGGTATAAGAATGTTTCGGCCTGGGAGAGCAGTAATCCACTCAAACCCTCAAAACAACCAACTTGACAAGATCCCAAGAATGCTATTTGTACAGAGAGCTAACAAAGCGCTGTCAAAACTGAATGCCAAGGTCCAAGATGAATTAGTAACAGTCACGGGGGCGCACGTGATGAATTCAGGCGATGTGGTTTTTTACACTAAAAATAAGATACATCAGAGGTGGCTGATGGATAATAAACATCTCTGGTCAAAACAGGTTCACCACGACTTACAAGCGACGCCTAGCACATGGTCGGTACTCGCCCACGGTGTCCCAAAAGAGTTTGATCCAGCATCTGACTACAGCAAAACCAAATTAGCCACCGCAAATGGTTTGAATAAGGAGGAAATAGTGAGAATGAGATGGCTCTCAGACAATATGAAAACGGCCAAGAAAGCGGGATCAATTGTGGTATCATTCGCAAATAAAGAGACAGCAGAAAGAGTAGCTTACACAGGACTATTTTTAGATTACGACTATCACAGGGTTACAAAATTCAAGCCATACCCCGCACAATGCTTCAAATGCCTGAGAATGGGCCATTTTGGGAAATGGTGTAGACAACAACCAAGATGCGAACAATGCAACCGAGATCACATGACAAAGGACTGCCCAGATTGCCCCAAGAACAATGCCGAGATCACGGAATGTGTCCGCTGTAAGGAAGGCTTAAGGAACAAACTTGAAGGTGTAGAAGACACGCATCATTTGGTATTCAGTGTACTATGCCCCTACAAAAGGACATGGTTACAAGCAAAGATGTCCCAATCAATGCCTCTCTCATGTTAAAGACAACATTACCTGACCCACAAACTGATATACCGGACCCATCTCCCTCCCCACCTTTTCCAAACTACTCACTTTCACAGGGGAGCAGAGTGGCCTCCTCAAGAGAGGGCCAGGCCACTGGTAACCTTTCCTTTCTTCAGTTAAATTGCCATTTCTCTAAAGAAATTGTACTCACACTTCTAAATCTTGAGATGATGGAAACAGTTCTGATTCTACAAGAACCATGGGTTAACCCACACACTCTCCTCCCCCCAACACATCCTAACTGGCACATGATAGTGAGCTACAACCATATCCCAACAAATTGGAGGGACCAACACAAAGCATGCGTATATATCCACAAGCTAGTCCCATCCAAGAATATCATTCAATTACCAACTGGATCCAAGCACCTGGTAGGGGCCACGATACAAGGACCGGATGACAAGGAAGTCACAATTGTAAATGTATATAATCCTCCAAGCACCAACGCTGGTCTGAAGGACCTTGAGTGTTGGCTGCCTCTTCATAAAAACAGGAAAAACCCGATGTGCATATTCATGGATGCAAACCTACACCACAGGATGTGGAACCCAGTGGGCTACCACTCCGCGCACAAAGAATTGGCGGACCTAATACGCTTATGTGGTAAACATG
Source organism: Puccinia polysora (assembly GCA_025617555.3). Classification (NCBI taxonomy): domain Eukaryota; kingdom Fungi; phylum Basidiomycota; class Pucciniomycetes; order Pucciniales; family Pucciniaceae; genus Puccinia; species Puccinia polysora. The sequence goes on along the minus strand of CM062621.1, from coordinate 33,549,601 downwards.
GCTTCAAACTTGCATCACCGCACCATATCCCAACTTTCTATACAACTAAAGGCAGGGGAACCACAATCAATCTTATATGGTCTAACCACAAGGCATCAAGGTTAATAGCTGGAATTAAAGTCTCAGATGAAAACTTTGGGTCCAATCATCAGGCCCTAAAGGGGTCATTACACGTCACAGGATTCAAACCTCCCAAACGCTGGGCCAAACCGGAGTGGAGCTCTTTGGAACGGAAACCCATCTGTGATGCGCTAAAAGCGGAAATAGACAAACTAACAAGTAACCAGGATGTTGAACTGGCGGGTGAAAACATCATATCCGTTTTACAGTCCACCCAGAACAAGCTTGGTAAGATGGTAACTGTATGCAAATCCCAAACAAAATCTTGGTGGGACCCCAAAGAACTGAATCCAATCCTGAAGCTAAGAAACTGGGCAAGACAATGGATGCTGATGTCAAAGTCGGAGGAAGCATGCGCATGCTTCAATGACTGGAATACTTACTTCAGGGCAAAAGTCAGGGAAGCTAAGTGGAACCACTCGAAAACCTTTTTGGAATTGTCCAACACTGATGTAAATTTTGACGCCCTTTGGAGGATAAAACCCACGGCCAGTGGCCAAGTCCTACCACTAAAGAGGCCGGACGGAACACTTGCGACAGGAAAAGCTGAACAAGCCCAACTACTTTTTACAGGAACCGCTCTCTTGCAGAACCCCGCTGATCTATCAGACATCCCAATCACTGAGGAATGCAGACCAGAAATTTTTGATGAAATCACGGAGAGTGAAGTCTCCAGAACAATAGACAGGCTGGCGATTGGGAAAGCACTGGGGCCCGACCAAATCAGAAATGAATTCCTGAGGGTAACACAACGGGCAATTGCTCCCTATCTGACGGACTTATACAACAGAGCCTTATTTCAGGGAAAGTATCCGGGGTGCTGGAAGATTGCCACCATGGCAATCATACGGAAAGCCAATAAGCCGGATTATACTAACCAAGGAGCATATTGTCCCATAGCCCTCCTTAACACAGTAGGGAAAATCTTTGAGGCGATTCTAGCCAAGCGACTAGCGGAATGGGCCTCAGAAACAGGACTCCTACCTGACCAGCACTATGGAGGCCGCAAGGGAGTGGGAACCGAGGATGCCATACTATATCTAGACAGGTGGACAAGGGATCGTTGGGCCGAAAAGAAGGTAGTATGCGCACTATTCCTGGATGTACAGTTGGCCTACCCCACAGTGAATCCTGACAGGCTAGTAAGCACACTAATCGCCGGAAAATGCCCGGCTTACCTTTGGGTTATAATAAGGGACTTTTTGAGAGGAAGGAGAACCACTATGCGCCTGGAGGACTATGTATCCCCAGTGGAGCAGGTCCCTTTGGGGCTTCCTCAGGGATCGCCCCTTTCAGTAATTTTATACATAATCTATAATTCAACGCTACTGAAACTGACAAACTTAGCCCACAAAGTGACCACTTCCATAGGATACGTAGATGACATGGTGCACCTTGCTGCAGGTAGAACGTTACAAGAGACGCTCAATGTTATAACAATCTTGGCCAACAAATCGCTTGAATGGGCTCTGAAACACGCGGCAATATTTGACAGACGGAAGGCTCAGATACTGGTTTTATCAAACTCCAGAACCCCACCAACCCCAGCTGACCCCTTCACTTTTGGCAACACACCCATAGAATATGCAAAGACCGTAATGTGGCTAGGATTAACCATAGATCAGAGGCTGACCTATCATTCACCTATAGGAAACATCCTGGCAAAAACCACCTCAAAGATGAGGAATCTTGCCCGTCTAGGCAACTCAAGATGGGGCTTACCTGAGAAGCAACAGGCGAAACTACTGAACATGGTCCTCCTTCCGCGAATCAAATATGCCGCTCATGTGTGGGCAACAAAACGGAACGCAACCCGTTTGGAGAGCGCAGCAAAGAAAGTAGACAGACTCTGTGCTGTATGGTTGAAAGGCATCTTTAAGAATACAGATAACAAATGGATCCAGGCAAACTCAACCCACCGTCTGCTAATGGATGCCATTACGAAGGAAGCCTTCCTCTTTTATACAAGGAAAATCACTCAAACAGGCTTCTCCCAAAGCATCAGAGAAGAGCTGATAGGCAGACTCCTGCATGAGAAGCGCGCAGGCCCATCAGCGGTCAACATGAGTATATGCAGAAACATGCTAATGACTTTCCTTGATTCAAATGTGGAGACCATAACAGTTCAGCTTAGCACCAAGTTAAGGCCGCTAGTGGCAACCGCGTCTTACCTAAACTTGCAAATGTCGAAAAAAGAGGCGATTGCGGCAACGCAAGAGCTGATAAATAAGTATTTGGAGAAAGATGCCCTAATCTTCACCGATGGGTCATATGAAGAGGATAAAGGTGGTGGAGCAGCAGCCATAATGCTCAACACTGACAACAGATCTCTTCTCTGCACAGGGACGGGAGTTGCAATTTCCAACCATGAATGCAAAACTTTGGGCCTAATCGCAGCTTTCCGACTGATGAATAGATTGGACATTGCCCAGTTTGAATGAATCATAATATTCACTGACAACAAGGGGGTGATACAATGCACAATGCAACCAAATCAGGAGAAACCCGGGCAGCATCTCTATTGGGAACTCTCCAATACACTGACTAGGACTGATAACAACCTCCGAATATCTTTTGTGTGGTGCCCTGGCCATGTAGGTATAGAAGGAAACAAGGAAGCAGACAGAAAGGCGTGTGAAGCGGTGGTAAATGGCGACACACTCCCATGCCCCCTTTACGGAAATCTCACAAAAGTCAAGCGGAAAATCCTATACGGAGTAATCGCAAAAGAGAAGACCCTAGCCCGCCAAACCCCAAAATTGGGGATCCAAATGTCGGCTGTGTTAAGCCAACTTGTGTCTGGCTCCTGTAGCCTTAATGGATACTTATTCAAGATAAGGAAAGTATTGGACCCGTCATTTTACCAATGTGGCTGTGCAAAGGAGACAATGACTCATTTTATGAATTACTGTCCCAAGTACAAAGCATCCAGATGATTACTAAGAAAGGATCTGAGGAAGGAATGCATGGCTCATGATGGGAACAACTTGAGTGCGGAATTAAAGAATCTGAAAGCCTGGACGGCAATCGCAAAATTCATTCTCTCAACTGGAAGATTTCCCTTCCTTACACCAAGCCCAAAACTCGCTGAACCGCCAATACCTCGGGAGAGCCCACGCACGCTACCAGCCAGAACACCGTAATCAGACTTAAGACAACAGGTTTTCCCTCCCTTCTTCTTTTTTTTTTTTTTTTTTTTTTCTTTTTCTTTTTCTTCCTTTCTCTTTCTTTTCCTTTTTCTTTTCATGGAATGCACAACCCAAAGACATGGCAGGGGTGGTCTTGATAAGCCCTGTGACTTTTGTATCTCCTCATAAAAAGGCTCTTTGAATATGCAAAGTGGTCCGTGCGCAATGCAAAATCCACTAAAAAAAAAAAAAAAAAAAAAAAAAAAAAAAAAAAAAAAAAGTGGCACAGGTAGAAAAAAAAATTGAGTAAGCCTGTTTAGTGTCCGATCAATCCTCAAACAGCCAGAGTGATCTTCTCTCAACGCTACCTTTGCATGTCTCTTTAAACACCAACATATACATTCGACAAAAAAATGATGAATCAACGGACTTTTAATCATGACTCCAGGTAGTGACTGTCAAAACTAGTGAGGTAGCAGTTGCATCGCGAGTGCAAGGTTGATAACTGAAGAGTCAAGAAGCAGTCGGGGGAAAGTCGCAAGCGAGCAACAGTTGAGGACAGGGGGCCAATCAAAGTTGCAATTGACAGAGAGAGCAAAGGTCGCGGGTGGTACCGGGACTGATATTGGATGATCAAAAGCAACCAACTGGCGGAGATTGAGCGATTGCTGGTGCGACAATAGGCTCAAGGACAAGTAGCAATCCAAGTTGCAAATGGTGCGGGCGGTGTCACAAGTGAGGTCCAATCAAAAACACAGTTGGTGCAATTTTGTCGCGAGCGAGGTGCAATCAAAGTCGCGAGCAAATTTGAAGACAAGCAGCGATTGACGTTGCACTTAGCAGAGCAAGCAAGGCCATGGTCAAGGTGGAGGATGTGGTGATTGAGGTTGTAAGCGTGGTTGCAAGTAAGGTCGCGGATGAGTGTGAATAAAGTCGCAAGGAGAGGAGCAAGTCGCGCCATGGAGTCAGGGGAGGATCTTGTCAAGCTTGATGGTTGGATGATGAGATATTATCGATCTGATCCTGACCTGGGATACTGTAGGATAGGCCGACTTTTTCTTCCAATCCGTCAATGTTTTGGCTGTTGAGGAGGCTCTGGGAGATCAACAAGAGGATTGAAGGTAGAGAGGGTGATGAGAGCTTACGTGTAAACTCAACTAAGTTTCCCATTGTCGTCCGAGCGTTTCAAGAACTGACAAAATGCGGTAGGTTGAGCGGCGCCACACATCTTATGAAGTTCTGCAAGCATTCCAAAGTGAAGGCTCAAGGTGTCGGGATCCTAGAGAAAAAAAAAGGGGGAGGGGAGGGGAGGGGCAAGTTGAGATTGAATTTGATCCATCGAGATGGAGGATATGAGGAGGGGCATGGTGGGAATACCTTCCAAGCGTTAACATCAAACAGATCAAGACCACTGGTCAACTTGGCATGGGGAATTGAGCCTTTAAGGAGTCAAACAGACCGGTGGATGAACAAAAGTCGGGGATGTTGGCAGCAGTTGAGATTCCGGCACCTGGGAGTGAGTGAGATTTTAGAGATGATTTAGATGAGTGGATTGGATTGGATTGGATTGAAGGGAGAGAGAGAGAGAGAGAGGGCTGACCAACGACAACGGCAACCTTCTTGGCACTCAAGACGGCCTGAATGGGAAGACAACAAGTTGAGTGAGGTGTCAATTGGAAGGGTAAGATGAGGAGCAAGGGTTGGGGAATACATATGAGCCATATCTTGCCATGTCTCTGTATGTTTTTCAAATCATCTCCTCCCATCTTGTTCCCTCCCAGGCAAATACTCTGCTTGGGGTGAGGATCAACAAGGGATTCTAATCATGTATAAAATTTTGAGGGTTGTGGGAGAAGTGGTGGTATAGAAAGGTGTGTGTGAAGCAATGGAGATGCAATTGGGATGGATTTGCTGAGGTGGAGGGGTGGATGGGTACTTTGCATGTTGATGGATGGTGAATGGATGATGATGCATAAATGGCAGGTTTAATGGCAGTTTTGATGTTTGAAATCCCCCATGTTCATGAAACCCACCATTTTGAAATACACCAGTTAGGGGGTATGTGTATTTCAGAAGCCCGCCATTAAAAATGACAGGTTTTGTCAAAAAAAATGGCAGGTTTCTAATGGCGGGTTTGCTAACTCTGATACACCCTAATTTAAATTTAAAAAAATATTTTTGAATTTCCTTTCATATATAGAAAATTTCTTTTTCTTCAGATTCCCCAAAATCATAATAATAAGATTTAACCAAATGTGAAAGCATTTGAGACGTAAAGCAGGTGTTTTTTTCAATTTTTGAGTGTTTTCAAATATAATATTTGTTGAGATTGTAGAGGTATTTTACCCCGCGTTCTCTACATTATGAACTCTGAGACAAGTTCGCGTGACATGTCTGTACCACCCGGGTGAACTGACAACTCGGTCAAGAACCGCGGATTCTACTCCTCTCCTCCGGCCAGATCTCTTCCGTCTCTCGTCTCATTATTCTTTTTCTATTTACTCTTTTTATTCTTCCACATCTTTTCTCACTCGTATCTCCCTACTTCTCATCTACTCGCTCAATGAACTCCTCTCTACTCAAATCCATCTCAATCCAACTCTTCTATTCTACCTGTCTCTTCGTGAACTAACCTCTGCCTGGTAAGAATGCAATCCCCAAGAACGTCTTAGCACTTAACGTGATCTCTCTGACAATCTAACTTGATTCGTAGTCTTCCATCTTCTACGTCTAAACTCTTCCAACTTACACTCTGCCAAAACCTCATGCTGTCTCATCTTTCTCTTATTTACTAAATAATTCAAAGCTGTTGGTCCTCTCACTTTTTCCTTTCTTTCTCTCAATTCCTATTTGATCTATCAAGAGTCTAACTTGTTGTCCATAGTCTGCTGGTTTTCTGTTCAGAGGATTCTCATTCAAATCTTATCACGGTTAAAAAGCCGAAATTCGAATCTACAACATCGAAAATGAACGAACCAGCGGGAGCAAACGATTATTTTCACCAGGTTGCTCTCAAAGCCTCCGTCGATGCTATTCCTCCATTAAACGAAGACAACTACTCTATCTGGCGTGATAAAATGCTAATGCTGTTCGATCTCAAAGATATCAAGGATACTATGACTAAGAATGCAGGACAACTACCGATAAGACAAGATCGGGAAATCCGGGCGATCATTCTATCCAAACTCGACGCTACTACCCATGCAAATGTTGTCAACGCCTCTAATATCACATCCTCAAAATTACTTTGGAATGAAATCACTTGTAGATTTGCTTCATCCGAGACAGCAAATCGAGCACAAATTTTTAACCAGTTTCTCCACGCTCCGTTCAACGAACTTGCCATCGAAGGTTTTATAACGGACATTCGAAAGTCTCTTACTCGTATGGCGGATGTCGGAATAGATCTACCGAGCGACATTGTGGCCTACTTAATACTATTCAAATTTCCTCCAACACTTGAGAATTTGAAACAACAAATCATGCACGGCGAGAAGTCGATAACCGTAGAAGTTATATTCAATCACTTAATCCAATACAATAACGAGCGTAAGGCACAACTTAAGACTGGAAAATCAACAACCGATGTCTCACTGGCCACGTTCAAAAACAAATCAGATAAAGAAGATAAGAAGATCCGCATTAGATGTAAAGAAGGCTTCCACGATCCAAATGCCCCCCATCCGGAATCTTCTTGTTTTCATCTCCACCCCCAAATCGCCCCTGAATGGTGGGTCGAACAGCAAAATGAATGGAAGAATAGGACGAAGAAGGCACCAACGATCAATTACCACGCACTACTAACTCTATGGATTAATGCAGACAGCACTCCAAATCTTCTCCTTGATTCTGGTGCGAACATACACACTTTTAACGATCTCAAGTACTTCACCTCCATAGATCTACAAGATGAAGCAGAGGAAATCAAAACAGGCAAGTTAGAAGCGAACCTTAAGGTACGAGGAACTGGTACCGTCCGACTCGAGTGGAAGGATTCCGTCATTACTCTCGAAGGATGTCTGTACGTTCCGGATATCGTAGTCAATTTAATTAGCCCAGGTCTTCTCGCAAAGAAGGGATGTAGTCTCTCTCAAAAGCATGACCGATTCTTCATTACACAAGACAACGAAATGGTTCTTAAAGGTTTAATTCGAGATGGTCTATTTGTAATAGAGAAGCCCCAAACTGCTGGAAGTAATTTGTCGGTTAATCTATCCAACCAATCATCCACCACTACTCTTACTCAATCTCAGTCACTGTCCGACCTCCATAAGAAATATGGACACGCTTCAATTTCCACTCTTAAACCAATTCTCAAAGATAGATACTCGAAAGATGAATTAGATAAGTTTCAATGCGATGGTTGCGTAAGAAGTAAAATCACTCGAGCTCCGTTCTCATGCACCTCGACACCTGCATCGAAACCACTCGAACGAATACATCTAGATTTGATCGGTCAGATTACTCCTCAATCCAAAGCTGGCCATAAATACGTCCTGACTCTGGTGGACAACTTCACGGGTTATCTAGCAGCTTTTCCTCTCCAATCTAAAGAAGAGACCCCCAGTGTCATCATCAATATTCTTGAAGCAGAGTACAAACGACTAAACTATTATCCCACTGAAATCTTTTCAGACAAAGGAACCGAGTTCACTAATGCTACCTTGAAAGAATTCGCCAAGAACAAACATATCAAACTCCTAACATCAGAACCATATCACTCTCAACATAACGGTCGAGCGGAGCGAGCCAATCGGACAATTATAGAGTCAGCTCGCGCAACATTCTCTTCATCTTGATTGAATAAATGCTATTGGCACATAGTGGTTCGAAGCTGTTGCTTCATGCTTAACCAGGTCCCTAGGGAAGGTAATGACCTATCCCCTTGGGAACTTATGTTTAGCAAGAAGCTCCCTACTAATTATCTCAAACCTGTAGGATCTTCTGTCATTTACCTGGCGAATGGACTACAAAAAGGAAGAAAGTTCGATGAGAAAGGAGTGGAAGGGATTTTAGTTGGGTTTAATCCCGTTTTTCATTCTTATTTGATCCTCAACTCATCCGGTGCGATTGTTGAAACCAAACATATACAGTTCCTTAAAAATCCGCTACACGATTTTCCTCTCTTAGAATCACCTGGTATCGATCTCTTCACTCAAACTAATCCGCAGGCAGAAGAATCCAACCCCTTATCATTCGAAAAAAAATTTACATTTCATGAATCTCAAGAAATTGCTTCCGAATCAGACTCAGATCAGGACGATTCGGCATCTGTAGACTCTCCTCCCTCCGACCACTCTTCTCCAACGTCTCCAGTCCCTGAACCTCCTATCCAAGCTATTTCTCAAAGACCCAGAAGAGAGGTGAGAAAACCTCAACGATACGGTTTCCATCACTATTACGAGCCTCCTTCCTACAAAGCAGCTCAAAAATGCTCTGAATGGCCGAAGTGGAAGAGAGCCTCCGAAGATGAACTGAACTCTATAGAATTACAAGACGTGTGGGAGGAGTACTATGGCAATCCCGATAATATACTAAATACGACGTGGGTTTTCAAAGTGAAGGAAAACTGCCACGGTGATCCCGTCAAATACAAAGCTCGACTCTGTGTCCAAGGGTTCAATCAAGTCCTAGGAATCGATTACAATGAGACCTGGGCACCAACCGGGAACCTTGGTTCACTTAGAGTCGCTCTTACTTACGGATTGAAAAATAAAATGAAGCTTACTCAATTCGACGTAAAAGGTGCTTTTCTTCATGCCCCTATAGACGAAACTGTCATCATAAGGACCCCAGAAGGATCGACTCGGAAATCGCCATATCTAAAACTTAAGAAATCTCTTTACGGGTTGAAACAATCCCCCAAGAATTGGTACGAAACCTTAACTTTATGGATCAAGTCTCAAGGATACCACGAATCTACTAGTGATCCGTGCTTATATCTAAACTCCAAGACGGGTGAGATTCTCTACTTTCACGTGGATGATCTCATCCAGGTAGGTAACTCTAACCTCTTTGAGATTAACTTTCTCGAACGATTCAAAAATTCTTCTTGCCATCCACCCAATACTATTCTCGGGATGCTCATGGAAATCGAAAGCGATAAAATCCTTCTGAGTCAACCCAACCACATCGAGAGGGGCCTGGAAGAACTTGGCTTGACTTCTTGTAAAGACACCCATATTCCTTTGACGCAGAATCTAAATCTCGAACCGGCCTCGGATGCCGACCACGCTGAATTTAGGCAACTCAACATTAACTATAGATCAGCAGTTGGCCTTCTGAATCACCTGGCTCACTACTCTCGACCCGACATCTCTTACGCCGTGTCTAGTCTGGCTAGGTTTAATACCAAACCAGGCATGACTCACTGGAGGGAAGTTAAGAAAGTATGGAAATATTTGAAGACGACTAAACATCTCAAGCTTGTAATTACGTACGATCCAAAACAAGAAATTCTCTCTAGTTTCAGCGATGCTACCTGGGGAGACGACCCAACCTTCCGGAAATCCCAAACTGGATATATTATTCTTCACTACGGTAGTCCAGTCGTCTGGAATTCTACTCGACAAAGAAATATCACTTACTCTTCGACCGAATCAGAATTAAACGCGTTGCTCGACTGCTACCTTGAAATCAAATGGATTAAACATCTCATTGGTGAGGTCCATCAAATCTCTGAACCCAAGCCTATTCTACACATCGATAATAAAGGGCTGGATGATAAAATCAAGAGGTTTGGGTCGCACTCCAAGTCCAGGCATATAGACATTAAGACTAAAGGATTGCGCGAAGATTATGCGAGCAACAAGTTTAGTCTCACTCTAATTCAAAGTCAATCAATGATCGCGGATTCTCTCACGAAGGCCTCTTCTGTATCCTCTCTGCAACTTCTTCAAGATACAATCTTCGGAGTTACACATCAGTGAACTTTAGGATTACACTCTCACCAGTCACGGGGGGGTGTTGAGATTGTAGAGGTATTTTACCCCGCGTTCTCTACGTTATGAACTCTGAGACAAGTTCGCGTGACATGTCTGTACCACCCGGGTGAACTGACAACTCGGTCAAGAACCGCGGATTCTACTCCTCTCCTCCGGCCAGATCTCTTCCGTCTCTCGTCTCATTATTCTTTTTCTATTTACTCTTTTTATTCTTCCACATCTTTTCTCACTCGTATCTCCCTACTTCTCATCTACTCGCTCAATGAACTCCTCTCTACTCAAATCCATCTCAATCCAACTCTTCTATTCTACCTGTCTCTTCGTGAACTAACCTCTGCCTGGTAAGAATGCAATCCCCAAGAACGTCTTAGCACTTAACGTGATCTCTCTGACAATCTAACTTGATTCGTAGTCTTCCATCTTCTACGTCTAAACTCTTCCAACTTACACTCTGCCAAAACCTCATGCTGTCTCATCTTTCTCTTATTTACTAAATAATTCAAAGCTGTTGGTCCTCTCACTTTTTCCTTTCTTTCTCTCAATTCCTATTTGATCTATCAAGAGTCTAACTTGTTGTCCATAGTCTGCTGGTTTTCTGTTCAGAGGATTCTCATTCAAATCTTATCAATATTTTTTTTTGATTTTTATTACTTCATTTTTCTGCCAGAAAAATGGGATTAACATCAAAAATAACACATTCTTCTCAAAAAATGTTTCCTTATATTTCCAAAGGTTTTTCAAAATTTTGAGCTTGCAGTCCTCTAGTGGGCATTGAAAAGGGCAAAAAAAATTATTTGGAGATTTTCAGGATCAATTATTTACCTAAAAATAATTGATGCATCTACAACAATGACAGGAAGTAGCTGTTTTGGGGTGCATTTTGAAGCCATTTCTGATACTATTTTGATTGGTTTTATGGAAAATCTGAGTTTATAGTTTTGAAATGCACTACAAATGAGACAGAAACACATATCTCTTTCATATTTTTTTGGACCTTGATTTAGCCCTCAAATTTCTAACCTAAAATCAATGAAACTGTTGCAAGGGAATTATCAACTGACTCCCATTCAAGAACCCCTATCAAAGCAAAAAAGGAAAATTTTTGGAAGACCCAAAGGAGCCCTCAATAAATTCAAAACACTTTATATTATATATTAACATTTTTCTTAACTTTATTTTATCTTTTATTTATTTTTTGATTTTAATAAAAAAATAAAAAAAATAAAAAAGTAAACAAATAAAATAAGGAATCAAATTAAAAATATAAATATAAATAAATAAAATCAAATAAATGAATCAATAATTAAATAAGTGAAAAATAAATTAGCCAATTAAATTAAGAGTAATGATAAATCTGCTGACCCATTTGAGCCATGTACATGACTCAAATGGGTTGTGTGGCACGCTTCACAACTATAATCAAGCTGTGTGGCCTCTAAACAACTTGATTGGGTGTTTGGCCTCTACACCCCCCCCCCCTAGTTGTGTGGCATGCCACACAACAGTTTGTAGTTGTGTGGCACCACACACAACCAGGGGGGGGGGGGTGTAACCGGTAGACATTCCCCCCCTCTTTCTGTCAATTCCCTGGAGCAGGTGGTCAAATCCCCCTACCAGGGCCCTGGGGTTTGATTCCCCCAGGGCATTGCTATTTGAAGATTGACTGGGGGGTGGTCAGATCCCCTCAGCCATATAGCTCCTCCCCCTTGGTAAAGGGAGTGGGAGAGAGCCCCTTGATTTGCTCCTCCCCCTCAGTGAAGGGGGGGGGGGGGGAGAGCACCCCCCAATGGTGGGGAGGTGATCAGGTCCCCCCCCACCGCCATTTGCCTTTCTGCAACCAGCCTAGTTGTTCATGGCTGGTGGGAGGGTGATCAAATCCCCCCCACCGCTGGTTGCCTTGTTGCAACCAGCCCCCAGGGTTGCACAGAGTTTTGTATGGGCCCCCATGGGTTGATTGGGTCGTGTAGGGCCCTACACAGCTCCCACACAACTGGGGGTTGTGAATTTCTCATCACCCTTAAATTGAAAATATAAATAGGAAAAAGAATATATATATTTGCCATTCACAACCAATTTTGGGTTGTGTGGCGCAGTTTGCAACCCATACTAGGTTGCAAACTTCCATTCAAAAACCAAAATTGTTTGAAAACCGCCATTAACAACCCACCTGAGTTGCAAATGGCCATTTGTGACTCAAGTGGGTTGTGAAAGGCTGTTTTCAACCCATTTGGGGCCACAAATTCCACCACGCAACCCATCTTAGGTAGTGAAGGGGGGTTGCAAGGTAGCAAATTTAACATTTCTGTTGATTTTAACAGAATATGGTTGGAAATTTTTTTCTCTAATTTCAGACTCTGAGGAAAATGAAAGTAAAGGAAGAAAATGAAAAGGCCAATGGAAAAACAAAACAGGAATCAGAGGTAGAGGTGATTTTTTTCTAATTATTTTTTTCAATTAGGCTAAAATTTTATTCTTAACAGGATTAATTTGGAACAGGAGAGGACTTGAGTGGAGAAGAACTACAAGATTATGAAGAATTGTATTTGATTGAGACGGTTAGTAATTTCTTTTTGTGGGGTAGAAGGATAGTTTTTCTAGTTTTCATTAATTGTCATATTTTCCTTTGTAAATCAGAGTCAGGAACCATCATCAATAATGGAGTTGTTTCTCATCATTTGAGTCCTGGGACTTTGAAGAGGATCAAGATAAGAAAACAAGACAATCCAGATTCAGATGCTTATAGGCCTCCAGGTAATACAATCTTTTTTCCCACAACTACAGCTTCTCAAACTGAAAAGGTGAATAAATTTCTGAAATAATCTTGATTTATGGTTAATTTATCAACCTTTCATTTTTTTTTTGGTGATGATATTCAAGGTCACAAAATTTTATTTTTAATTTTCTAATAATTTTGAAGTTTTCACTATTGATAAAGTAAGTATTAATTTCTTTTTCATTTCATCTTAAATAACACTAATCTTTTTTTACTTAGTATCCAAACAAAAATTTTATTTTCCCCAAGGCACCCATACCACAAATTTCACATGTTAAAGGTGGGATGGGTGATGGGAACTGTAGTTTTAGATCAGTAGCAGTTAATTTGGGAGGTAAATATGAAGATTGGAGTTCAATGAGTCAGGAATTATCAAGGAAATGGAATAAAACTCTCTCTTCAAGGATGAAAATTTCATGGATCAAGTATGGGATCAAAATTTAGAAAAAGCAAGAAAACATCTCAACCAAACTTGTGGACCTGCCCCTCAAATTTACTGGATGAAATTCCCTTGCCATAGTTTCTTGGTGGAAGATACAAACAAAGGGCCAGTGGTACTTTTACCTAATTTGATTCCATCAACTTATTTGCTCCTCAATTCCCCTCCATCTTCCCATTCTCAAATGTCTCCCATATTTTTAATTATTTTGAAAGATTTTCAGAACATAGTTCATTTTCACTATGAATCTGAGCGGTGGCCAGATCTCCAATTAGATCCCCTTTGGAAGGCTTTTGCTAGCAAGGAATCACAAATATGGGAACATTTGATTCATAATAGGGGGTATCAAAGTTAACCAAACCCGCCATTTTTTAATGGCGGGTTTCAACCCTAATCCCCCATTTCAAACCCGCCATTAAAAATCAAAAAAACCCACTTATTTCAGATCAGACGTTTCAAAGTTAACCTGAAATAAGTGGGTTTTTTCAAATAAAGTATTTAAATGCTTCCACCACCTTTCCACGTCATACACCCCTGTCTTCCCACCTCCTTCTACCTCCGACCTCATTGGAAAATTTTTTACCCCCACCCTCATCATAAAATTGATTGACCACTCTCATCACTTTATTGCTCTCATCACTTGATCACTCTCATCCACTTCATTGCTCTCAAAGCTTCATCACTCTCATCACTTAACCGCTCTCATCACTTGATCACTCTCATCCACTTTATTGCTCTCAAAACTTCACCACTCTCATCACTTTATCGCTCTCATCACTTGCGTAGCCCTTACTCTTTCAAATGGCCCCTCAGCAAACCTCCCCCCGCAAGTCCAACACACCCAAGAGAAAATCTCCAAGGAACTCCACAACAAACAATCCTCCCCCATCAGCTTCCAAGGGCTCAAGTCAGCTCAAGAGAGCTGATCACATCATCCTGGTAAACTGGCTGAAAATTCCCTCCAACTACAATTCCTGCTTTGGATCCAACAACGAAACACGTGTTGGCCGACCTCAATCCTCTAAGGTCAATGGTTATCTCCTGATGGCCAATGAACTCAAGAAAAAAACAAAAGGTAGGCTGGATCTGTCATCCAAACAGATGAGGGAGCGGTTCAAAAACTATTGAGCCAAGTACAAAAAGGCCCACTCCATGTCTATCTCCACTGGCTTTGGTATCACCGACTTGGACAAAGCCAAAGGAATCAACTCGGTGGTTGATAAGTTGGACTCCATTTGTCCTTTTTATATTCAAATGGATGAAATCTTTGGAAAGAAGGCCAACATCACCCCCCTAGCTGCTTTTGATTCCCAACAATCCGATTCGTTTGATGCCGAGGACTTGGCTGGGGATGCTCAGCCTACCAACGGGGACCTTGATGAAACCTTGGCCTTGGAGTGGCCCCCATCTGATGACAAGGAGGATATTCAAACACAATCGGCTCCAATCACTTCTACTTTGGTATTGATTGATCAGTCAATCCCAACCTTGGACCCCTCACTTCCTTCTTTTGATTGCTCTCTTCCTGGGGCAGAAAAACTGGAGAAATTGCCCAATGAGGAGGATGTTATTCCTGGATCACCGTTGCCATCAAAATCTGCTCAAGTAAGGAACTAAATTGTTTTTGATTCTGTCTGGTTGCTCCTGACTGATTTACATTGTAAAAAAACAGGCTCATCCATTTTTGATTGGCCAAAAAATCAAGCCAATGGGGCCTCCCACATTGCCTTCAAATACTAGTGAGGACTTTCAGACTCAAACCTCCTCTGCCAAGGGTAAGCAAAAGGCCTCCAATTCCATCAATGTCAACCCCAAAAGTCATCAAAAGAGGAGAAACACTTCCAGTTTTTCGGGCTTTGAAGAAATCATGGAGAAGCGAGATTCATGTAAGTTGATTGATTCAATATCCTTGCTTTCAAAATCATGCTCATTTCCATTCCCCTCCAAAAAACAGTGAAATCACAAATTGAATCAGATAAACTTCAGTTTGAAAAGCAAAAGTGGGATTGTCAACTGGTCATGGATGGTCAAAAGCAGCAAGCCAAGACTTTTGCTAATCAACAAAAATTGGATGCTGAGTGGAGGTTGAAACAAGCTGAGCTAGAGTTTCAAAAAGAGGAAAAGGAGAAGGATTGGCAGCAAGTGCAACTGGAAAAGGAGAGGGAACAACGGGCAAACAAAAAAAAGGATAAGGTATCAGTAGCTTTGGCTTGCATTGGCAGTGGTAGATTGGTAGAAGAAATACAGCAGATTACTCAAATGCTGGGCTTGTAAATATATTTGCATGGATGAAAGAAAAACAAATTATTTTTTACTACAACAACTTTTGAGAGCATTCTTAACCCCACCAATATACAGATCTTTTTTGTTTTTATTTATATTTTTTTCTCTAGAGTAAATTTGGCCATCTTTCATGTCCCTACAAGTGCTCTGAGTTTTTTTATTAATTTGGAGTGACATGGCCATTCTGGTATGGGTTGCTGTGTCCACAGCTGGAAAGGTACAGTGCTTGTACTTGTTAGCCGCCCAAACCATTTTGACTATAACTTTTTGCTTGAAATCAATTCCAAAGCCAAGGTCAGGAAAAACAAATTGACCGTCCAAAACTTGATATTCATGCGTATCTTCAATAAGTCGACCATTCAATTTTTTGGTTGGGACCACAAGTAAAAAGGAATAGCCAGAGATGTTGCCTTTGTCAATATGAGGAGAATTGTAAAAAGAATCCAAGGTGAAAGTGAGGTGTGGGGAGCAATCAAAAGGTGTAGGCTTGGAACCAAATTCCAACAAAGAGAAAGAGGGGATGTTGCTGTCTTTCATGGTATCACGGTTTGATTCAAAGGCAAGTTTGGCCAAATTACAAAACATTTGTCCTAAAATTTGGGATACTTTGTTGGCCTTCAGGTTGAGGACAGCGTACTCTTGAGGAGAAGATCTAATGGATGATTTCTTCACATAACGTCTGAATAACTCCAAAGGGTTCATCAATTTTTGCCAACCAATTGCCCACATTTTTCCACCCCAAGATCTTGAGGGACCAACCGGGTTGACAAATTTTTTCAAACAGTGAAGGAATGTTGTCACAAAGTTGATATCTTTCTTATCTTGCTCAGATAGTCAATCCAAAGGCAAAAATTCAATGACGGCAACCAGAGCATGGTGATCAGATTGGTTGAGAACAATAACTTTTCCATGGTGGAAGAAGTGGAAAGCCCCAATTGTCTGTTTCGCTTGCTTAAATTCTTCCTGGGTGGGTCTTCAAGGGTTCTTTTTCTTTTCAGCCGTGATAGCAGGGTACAGATCCAAAGGGCATAGCTTTCGTCTAGACCAGGCAAACTTTTCCTTGATCCAGTCGTCAGTCACTTCCAAAGAAATTTCCAAATCCCTCATTTGAGCCCTCCTTTTTCTACGATTCCTCTGCTTGCCACCTCTCTTTATGCTTTTCATACCATCTCCTTCCATCTTTCTCCCTCCCAGGCACTTGCTGCATCCAAGGTGAGGATCAAGGTGAAATTTGAATGGTTGTATAACATTTTGAGTTTGGTAGGCAGTGAAGGAATTGATATCAAAAAAGGGGTTGGAAAAACAAAAAGACCGGTCAAACAAATAAAAAAAAAAAAGAATGTCAGCAACATTCTCATTATTGGAAACAAACGGTGGGATTAAAAAAATAAAAAAGAGATGAAAATCAAAACCTGGCAGAGCTAGAAAACCTAAAAAAAAGAAACAAAAAAAAAGAAAAAACAAAGGGAAAGTCAGTTCCCTGTACCCTCCAAAAACTCTGCATCGATCGGCCCAAACAATTGGCCAATCAATCGCGAATCAATTGCTTGATTGATTCACAATCCTGTTCTGAATAGATCTTGCTCCTGATCCTTCATCTATCTTTGTTGGCATGATTGTTGGATTCTTTCATGATGCGCGGATCCAATTCTTCAATTGATTCTGAACTGATCCCCAATTTGATCACCTTACCGGCTTCCATCTTAGGATTTGATCCATTCATTTGGATTGTCCCTTTGATCGTCTCTCCCAATCTATAGATTGATTTGACAATCAATAGTTGGGCAACCAATCTGTCCTCCTTATTGATGTCAAACAATACTACATGTTGGTTGGAGGGTTTTAATGATGAGTTGACGGCTACTGTCTCATGAACAATAAAAAGAAAAACAAGTTGCGTACCTTTAGGTGCAGACCTACTGATGAGCTCTACCGCGGTCATACAACCATCCTGTAATTCTTTGATAGGATTGTTGGGCTCTTTCATCATAGGACCTCTTCCACAAACTTGTTGGATAATTAAACCTCCCAACAGTTTGTAACCGTACTTTTCCAATCTTGCTAAACCCTTGGCATAGCTGGTAGATGATCCATCTAGGGTTGAGTTTGGCTTTTGAGCTTTTGGAGTTAATTGATTGGCAGTAGATTGGGAAAATATCCTTCTAGCCTTTTCTGTATCTCTGGACAATATAATTGGCTTCAATAGGTCATAGAACGGTTTTGAATCATTCACTAACGCGATCAATCCAAGGGTAGTGCAAGAGGAATCAAAGAGAGAAATATGTAAGAAGGGAGGGGCAGAGGAGCCAAGGATTAGTGGATCATCACCAAACACATTGAGCAGACATAGCTTGGTAACAAAGCTAGAAGGGAGACAATATACCAATGGTAGACGTGATTAAATATTCTGATTGGGATTCTGAACACTCAACTCTTATGCTCTCAATGACAATGACTGGAGGAACTAGTCAAAAAACTAGTCCTGAGGGGATCCACTGATAGTGCTTGATTGGAGGGCATGGTTTGATGTTGATTGATGGGTGGGGGAGAATCCAAGAATACATTTTTTCCAACAATCAACTCATAGTTAAACTTGATGAATTTACCTCTATGGGTGGGTGGCAGGTTGATGGGAAGATCCATCAAAAAGGAGTCTTTTTTTTTTTTGTTTTCAGGTCAGGTATTTTCAAAGCCATCAATTGTAGCAAAGCGCAAACAAAAAAAAGGGGGGGGAGAGAGTGGGGGAAGAAGGACGAAAATGAAGAGTTACTGTTTGATGATACAGCACAAAGAGAGTGGATTATATAGATTGAGATCAAGAATTTTGTGTAGTTTTTGAAAAATAAAAAGAAAAGGAAAGGAAAGAAATAAAAAAATCAGAACGCCTGGAGATATAATCCAAGACAACGGGTGAGATGGAGACAAACAAACGCAAGATTGGCCAGGTTGGAGTTGGACATTGACGTCCAAGAGACTGATAGGATTTTGAAAGACTGGGAATTGGTTGGGGGGATTTGAATGGGAGGAGAAGGAAGAAGATGATGGCGGGTGAGGGTGATGATTGGAAGGATGATTGATTGGAGGACTCGAGCCAAAGAGCCAAGCCATCCAGGTTGGTCTTGGATTGGATTGATGGAGATTGTCGGGATTGTCTGGGACCAGTTGGCTGCCACCACGGGTTTGAGGATGGCGTAAGGATTGAAAGTGGATGAGATCGATATGCTTATCCTGTAGTTCAAAGTAGCCTTTGAACTGACAGTAGGACCAAGCCAATAGGAACGATCTAGCAAGCGGAGGGTGAAATATTGTTTGATGGGGAGGGGCACTTGATCCTACGAGTTGTAATGAAGCCCTCCTTGGACTGGGAGGTTGATGGTAGATTGATGAAGGTTGGGCTGAGGAGTAGGAGGTTGTCGAGAGTTTACAAGGGGATAGATTAGTGGGAGCAGTTTGATTGAGATCAAATTGGAGCGGGTATGGTTGGAATGGATCGAATGATCTTGGGGATAGGTTTAGATTTGAGCCTGTAGGAGGTCAGGATGATGGATGGTGGGGGGAGAGGTGGAATGAAGAGGATGAGGATGAGGATGAGGATGAGGATGAGGATGAGGTTGAGATTGAGGATGAGGATGAGGTTGAGGATGAGGTTGTGGGATTAAACTCAACAGGATGGGTTTTGAATTGAGTAGGATCTCAGACAATGGTTGATGAGATTGGAGGTAGAAAGATGAGTTACGATCGATTTGGTTGATGACAATGGACCAATGAACCAATTCCTGGCTGGGATCAATGGATGCTGAATCGGTTGAGCAGCTGATGAAGCTGGGCTGGAGGATGGCAGGAGAGCATCATGATGGTCATCAATTCTGGTTGATGGTCTCAGACCACCAACACTGCTGAGTATGGCTTGGTTGGAGTGGTTTGAGGATGAGATCGGAGTGGGTCATCTGCTGGAAGGGGTTGAGATCAGAGCTGCTGCTTCCTCTTCTGCTTCTTCCTCCGTTCCTTCTACTCTCATCCTCATTGACAATCAATCATCATGGTCATCGTCAGTCTTCGTCAAATTGAATTCAATTGTACATTCAAACCTTTCTCTGGCGTAATAGATTGATCTCTTGGGTCTGACGATGACCATCATCTTGACTTCTTCTTCCCTCCTTCTTTCTTCTATGCCTTGCCTTAGCCTCCAATGACCTGAGAAAGGTGGTGAGTGATGTGGGGTGATGAGATGATGATGGGATTTGTGTGAAGATGGGTATGTGAAGGTATGTGAAAAACAATAGAGATGTGTGTGATGCAATGGAGATGGGACCGGTATGGATTTGCTGATGTGGATGGGTGTTTTTGATGTGATGGATGGTGGATGGATGATGATGCATAAATGGCGGGTTTAATGGCATGTTTGATGATTGAAATCCGCCATTTTCATGAAACACACCATTTTGAAATACACCAGTTAGGGGGTATGTGTATTTCAGAAACCCGCCATTAAAAATGACGGGTTTCGTCAAAAAAATGGCAGGTTTCTAATGGCGGGTTTGCTAACTTTGATACGCCCTAATAACTTGGAACTTGGTTTAAATATTTTAATTCCTTGTGGGAATTCTACGCATCCAAGAAAGAAAATATTCCAAGTTGATACTGATTGAATTTTTTTCTTTCTGATTTTTGATATTTTTTTTTCTATTGATTATTGACTCAATGATTTTGAATTGACCAGAAACACTTATCTTTATTTTACAGAGCTTTTATATTCCAATATAGGTGCCTTTATTTTTTTCTTTTTACCACCCCACCAACCCCAAGTAAATTCAAGGATTAACATGTGGATTGGGGATGTTATGGGGATTTAAAAACTGCGCAAAAACAAGGATCAGGGGCGTGAAAAATATAACACCCTATTTCTATTCTATTTTATTTTTTCTTATTTTTTTTTATATATTTCATATTTTTTTCATATTTTTTTCATATTTTTTTATTATTATTAGGAAGTATCAGAGTTAAGAAAACCTGCCATTTTTTAATCGGGGTCTTCAAACCAAATCCAAAATTTTAAACAAGCCATTAAAAGTCAAAAAAACCCACTTATTTCACATCAGACGTGCCAGATTTACCTGGAAATAAGTGGGTTTTTTCAAGTAAAGTATATAAAGGCTTCCACCACCTGTCCACTTCATACACACCTGGTTTTCCACCTCCAACCTTGGAAAAATTCTTTCTCCAACCTGATTGGAACAAAATTTGATTCATTGCTCTTCATCTCTTCATCACTATCCTCATCACTTCATCACTCTCATCACTTTATTGCTTGCATCACATCCAGATAAATCTCATTGCATCAATATCATCATCACTTTATCACTCTCATACCTTTATAACTTTCATCAAATCCAGCTAACTCTTTTTGCATTGGTATCCTCATCACTTCCTCACCCTCATTGCTTTATTGCTTTAATCACATCCTAACCCTTATTGCTTTATCCCTCTTGTCACTTCATCACTCTCAGCTCTTTCTATCCTCTTTGCTTCATCACTCTCATAATGGCCCCTCAGAGATCCTCTTTTCAATTCCACTAAAAAATCCAATGGACCAAAGCAAACATCCCCCAGGAACTCAAAATCCAACATTAATTCCCCATCAGCTTCCAAAGGCTTGAGTCAGCTCAAGAGAGATGATCACATCATCCTGTTAAACTGGATCAAAATTCTGTCCAACTACAATGCTTGCTTTGGATCCAACATTGAAACACATGTTGGCCAACCTCCATCCTCTAAGGTCAATGGTTATCTCCTGATGGCCAATGAACTCAAGAATAAAACAAAAGGTAGGCTGGATCTTTCATCTAAACAGATGAGGGAGAAATTCAAGAATTATTGAGCAAAGTACAAAAAGGCCCACTCCATTTAAACCTCCACCTGATTTGGTATCACCGACTCCAAAAAACCCAAGGGAATCAACTTGGTGGTTGATAAGTTCAACTCCATTTTTCCTTTTTGTATTCAAATGTATGAAATCTTTGGAAAGAAGGCCAAAATCACCCCTCTAGCTGCTTTTGACGCCCAAAAATCGTTTCAGTTGATCCCAAGGACATGGCTGGGGAAGCTCAGCCTAGCAATGAGGACCTTGATGAAACCTTTGCCTTTGAGTGGCCCTCATCCAATGCCAAGGAGGATATTCAAACAAAATCAGCTGCAATCACGTCTACTTCTGCATTGATTGATGATTCAAACCCAACCTTGGACCCCTCACTTACTTCTTTTGATTGATCTCTTCCTGGGGTGGAAGAACTGGAGAACTTGGCCAATGAGGAGGATGTCATTCCTGTATCACCATTGCAGTCAAAATCTGCTCAAGTAAGGAACCAAGTTATTTTCTCTTCTGTCTAGTTAATCCTGACTGATTTATATTTGAAATAAACAGGCTCATCAATTCCTGAATGGCCAAAAACTCAAGCCAATGGGGCCTCCAACATCCCCTTCAAATGAGATCAATGATTTTCCAACACAAACCTTCTCTGCAAAGGGAAAGCAACAGCTTCCAATTCCATAAAAATCAACCCCAATAGCATTCAAAAGCGGAGAAACACTTCAATTTTTTGGGCTTTGAGGAGATCATGGAGAAGCAAGATTCAATTAAGCCCTTTGGATTCTCCTTGCTTTCCAAATCAAGCTCATTCCCATTCCCCTCTGAAAAAAAGTGAAATTTCAAATTGAATCTGAAAAACTTTGGTTTGAAATGGAGAAGTGGAATTGTCAACTGGCTATGGATTTTCAAAAGCGGAAAGCTGAGAGTATGGCTCATCAGCAAAAAATGGGATGCTGAGTGGAAGTTGAAATAGGCTGAGCTAAAATTTTGAAAAGAGGAAAAGGAGAAGTATTGACAGCAAGCACAACTGGAAATGGGGAGGGAAAAACTGGCAACAGAAAAAAAGGATAATTGTTCAATGGCTGGGGCATACATTGGTAGAAGTAGAACATTAGATGAATGAAAGCAGATTGATCAAAAGATGGGCTTGTAAATTTATTTTATTTGATGAAAAACTTGAAAAAAAAAATCATTTTTGATCACAACAATGCTCAAGACTATTTTTAACCCCACCAATAAAAAAATATTTTTTATTTTTATTTTTATTTTTTCTCCTGGAGTATATTTTCCCACTCCCCAAGTCCCTGAAAGTGTTTTGAGTTTTTTTGTTGACTTGAATTGAAATTGGCATTCTTGTATAAGTGGAAGTCTCCACAGCAGGAAGAGTACAGTGCTTGTACTTATTGGCTGCCAAAACCATTTTAACTATACCTTTTTGCTAGAAATCAATTCCAAAGCCAAGGTCAGGAAAAACAAATTGGCCATTTTCCATCTAGAAAATACAACCTTTTCATTGATGCCCTCCTCTGAAAGTTCCAAAGAGATTTCCAATGCCCTCATATAATCCCTCTTTTGCTTCAAAGCCCTCTGCTTTCCACCTCTCTTGATGTTTGGCACCTCATCTCCTTCTATCTTGTTCCCTCCCAGGCAAATGCTCTGCTTGGGTGAGTATCAAGAAGGGATTCAATTTAGGGGAGAACATTGTGAGTACGGCGGGAGAAGGGATGGAATTGAAGGAAAAGCCGTCCAAAAAGGATTTCCAAAAAAAAGAAAAAAAGAAATTTCAGTCACGTGATCACCAAAAAAAAAAAATTACTTGGCGTGGGGGTGAACTAATAAGGCCAGGCTTATTACCAAAAAAAAAAAAAAAAAAAAATACCTGGTTCCAAGAAAATGGGGCCGGGCTAGTTGGGCCAAGGGGGATGGCTCCCAGCGGCAAGGCAAGGGAGGGGGGTTGCTTGCGGGGGATCAAGGGGGGGTGGTGGATGAGAGAAAGGCAGGGGTGGGGCGGGAGAGCTGAGGGAGACCAAGTGGGGGGCGGGGCCAGCAAGCCAAGGGAGACCAAGGGGGGGCAGGGCCGGCAAGCCAAGGGAGACCAAGGGGTGGGCGGGCTGGCAAGCCCAGCAAGGAGGGGGGGGGGGTGACAATGGCAAGCATGTGGCGGGCTGGCAATCCAAGCTAGGAGGGGGGGGAAGACCAGAGCAAGGGGTGGGCAGGGATGGAAAGCCAAGCAAGGAGGGGGGGCCAACAATGGCAAGGGGGGCTTGGGCCTGCAATCCAAGCAAGGGGGGGGCAAGGCCATCAAGCCAAGCAAGATGGGAGGGGGGGATGGACCGGAGCAAGGGGGAAAGCAAGATGGGAGGGGGGTGAGGCCATTGAGCTAAGCAAGAAGGGAGGGGGGGCAGACCAGAGCAAGGGGGGGGGGGGCAACAATGGCAAGGGGGGCAAGATGTCAAGCTGAGCAAGATGTGAGGGGGGGGGAAGGCTGGAAAGCTGAGGGAGACAGAGGGAGGGGGGAGAGGGGGGTGTTGGTGAGTGAGTGCGAGGGAGTGAGGTAGAAGGGGAATGAGGAGGAGGGAGGGGGGAGCTTACATGGGGAATCAACAAAGGGGGTGGGGGGCCTGAAGGGGGATGGAGGTGGTTGAATCAAAGGATGAGCATCAGATTATGGGGAGGATGAGGAGGAGGGGGGGAAGCTTACCAGGGGTGCTAACCAAAGGAGGAGGGGGGAAACTTACCAGGGGTGATAACCAAAGGAGGAGGGGAGGTGGTGGGTGAGGTGGAGGTGACGGGTGAGGTGGAGGTGGTTGGTGAGGAGGAAGAAGGAGTGGACCAACCGGTTGCTTGGTGGGGTGAGGTGGGTGGTTTGAACGGTGGTTTGGTGGGTTGAGGTGGGGGGTTTGGAATTTTTGAGTCTGCTTTAACTAAGTCCACCCCACCAGATGAGCAAGAAAAAAAAACTGACTCAGCCTAGGAATCTTGGGTGAACAACCAAAACCAAAACATTTGGTGAAGGTATTTTTTACCTAATTTGAAATCAAACATTACTCATCAAAGCAAGCAAGGGTAAGAGGAAGAATCTGTTCTATCATAGAAGAAGATGAGGGAAAAGATGAGACAGAGATGACTTGAGGCGGATCAGGAATATCATCTTCAAGTATTTTGTATTCAAAGACAACCAAGTTGATTTCAAATTGGAGTCTGAATTGGAGTCTGAATGGCAGTCAAATACTAAAAAAAGTTCAGTCAGCTTTTTGGAATTTTCAACTTTCTTCCCGGAAGTTTGGAGGGACATGTTGAGGTAGATGGTAATTTGATGTGGGTTGATGAGATGATGATGGGATTTGTGTGAAGATAGAGATTTAAAGCAATGGAGATGAGATGAGTGTAATGTGATGGAGATGGGATTGGTCTGGATTTGCTGAAATGGATGGGTGTTTTGGATTTTAGGGATGATGGATGGATGAGGATGCATAAATTGTGGGTTTAATTGCGGGTTTGATGTTTGAAATCTGCCATTTTCATGAAATCCGCCATTTTGAAATACACCAGCTAGGGGGTATGTGTATTTCAGAAACCCACCATTAAAAATGGAGGGTTTGGTAAAAAAAATGGTGGGTTTCTAATGGTGGGTTTACTAACTCTGATACTCCCTATTAAAAAATAAAATAAAATACTTCACCCCAGGTTTGAAGCTGACCCAGAATTTGGTCAGGTGGTGGTGGCCCTCCCCCTCATTTTTCCTTTCTGATTCAAAAATGTACCCATATTTCTTTATTTTTATTTTTAATGATTTTTCAACTTTTTGGTGATTTATTTTTTGTTTCTTTTTATTTTTTTAGTAGTTCCATATTTTGAGAAATTATCTTTATGAATTCATATTTTAGGGTTATTTGAAACATTGAAAAATAAAATTTGTTTCATCATCCAGAGTTTTATCATGATTTGCTTAATTTTTTTGAAACATTTCATGTAAATTTTGATAAGAATGTCAATTTTTGAACTGTATTCTCAACAGTTTTCATGTCTGTACCAACTATTTCCTCTTAAAAATGGACTCAGGGGACTATGAAATGATTCTTTCCATCCTAAAAATCCAGATATCAATCACTATTCTTTCACCACAGCTCTTTTAACCACCCAAATACTCAAAATTAACATACCCAAAAATGGATAAAACTAACAAATCCAATTCTCATTATGATGAAATAAAGAGAAGAACATATTTATCTTAAGAAAGTATAGCTTTAAGGTTTTAAATATGCACATAGCAATCTGTCACAGTATCAACAAGATAGAAAAAAAAAATAAAACCAAAAAAATAATGAATAAATAGACAAGGAGTTGGAAAAACTCAAAAATTATTTCAAATTTGAATTCTCACCCAATATTAGGTAGGTTCACTCACTGAACCCACCTTTGAATTCTCACACCTTAAAACATCAAAATAATATTTAAAAATTGGTCCAAAAATCATGGCACCATCATTGTTTTTCTTGGCCATCCTAAGATTTCATGTTTATCTTCATGTGATTCACACCCAAGGATCAGTCAGAAATGAAAAGTTGTGAGTAGTTTAGGAGTTAAATGCAGAAACAGTTTTTGGCAAAATTCTGGCACGCAGCCCCTGCTTCCTCACATGCAGCTGGCCTGCTCCAAAGCAGCCCTGCTTGCATTAATTGGGGTGTATCAAAGTTAGCAAAACCTCCATTAGAAACATGCCATTTTTAATGGCGGGTTTATGATATACACATATTAGGGTGTATCAAAGTTAAGCCAACCCATCATTTTTTAATGGCAGTTTTCAACCCAAATCAGCCATTTTAAATCCGCCATTAGGGCGTATCAAAGTTGAGCAAATGCTCCATTTTTTAATGGCATTTTTTGACCTAAATCCGCCATTTCAAACCCGCCATTAAAAATCAAAAAAACCCAGTTATTTCACATTAGACATGTCAAAGTTACCTGAAAAAAAAATGGTTTTTTTCAAATAAAGTATGTAAAGGCCTTCAACAGCTCAACCACACATCATTCCACATCATCACCCCTGGTTTCATCCTCCAACCTTATTGGAACACTTCATCAATCTCATTGCTTCATTGCTATCCTTGTCACTTCATCACTCTCATTGCTTGATTGCTATCCTCATCACTTCATAACTCTCATTGCTTCATCTCTATCCTCAGCACTTCATCACTCTCATTGCTTCATTGCGCTCCATCACTTCATCACTCTCACCTTGCTTTATCACTGTCATCACTTTATTTATTTCATCACATCCATCCTCTCATTGCTTCATTTCTTCATCACTTCATCCCCCCTTTTATCACATCCTAACGGTCCTTGCTTTATTGCTTCATCACTTTGTCCCACTTACTCTTTTGAAATGGCCCCTCAGTGAAACTACCCCTGCAATTCCACTCAACCAAAGAAAAAATCCCCCAGGAACTCAATATCAAACAATCCTCCCCCATCAGCTTCCAAAGGCACAAGTAAGCTCAAGAGAGCTGATCAAACCATCCTGGTAAACTGGCTCAAAATACTGTCCAACTACAATGCTTGCTTTTGATCCAACAATGAAACATGAGTTGGCAGACCTCCATCCTCTAAGGTTAATGGTTATCTCATGATGTCCAATGAACTAAAGAATGAAAACAAAGGTAGGCTGGATCTTTCATCCAAACAGATGCAGGAGCAATTCAAGAACTATTGAACCAAGTACAAAAAAGCCGACTAAATGTCAATCTCCAACGGCTTTGGTATCACCGACTCAGATAAAGCAAAGGGAATCAATTTGGTGGTTGATAAGTTGGACTCCATTTGTCCTTTTTATGTTCAAATGGATGAAATCTGTGGAAAGAAGGCCAATATCACCCCTTTAGCTACTTTTGATGCCCCACAATCAGATTCAGTTGATGCTGAGGACCTGGCTGTGGATGCTTGGCCTAGCCATGATGATCCCAATAAAACCTATGAGTGGCCCCAATCTGATGTGGAGGAGGATATTCCAACAGAATCAGCTCCAATTACGTCTACATCAGCATTGATCAACAATTCAAACCCTTCCTTGGACCCCTCAATTCCTTCTTTGGATTGCTCTCTTCCTGGGGTGGAAGAAATTAACAACTTGGCCAACAAGGAGCAAGTTATTCCTGTATCACCACCATTGGAATCATCTGCTCAAGTAAGTAAACAAGATCTTTTCTCTTCTTTCTGGTTAATCCTGACTGATTTAGATTGTAAAAAAACAGGCTCATCCATTCCTGAATGGCCAAATACTCAAGCCAATGGGGCCTCCCACATCCCCTTCAAATGAGAGCAATGATGTTCCCACACAAACCTCCTATGCAAAGGGAAAGCACAAGGCCTCCAATTCCATCAAACTCAACCCTAATAACCTTCAAAAGTAGAGAAACACTTCAAATTTTTCTGGCTTTGAGGATATCATGGAGAGGCAAGATTCAAGTAAGCCCATTGATTGATTGTAGTTGCTTTCAAAATATGGCTCATTCCTATTCCCCTCCAAAATAAACTGAAATCAAAAATACAATTCAAAAAACTTCAATTTGAAAAGGAGAAGTGGGATTTTCAACTGGCTATGGATTGTCAAAAGTGGCAAGATGAGATTTTGGCTGATCAACACAAGTTGGATGCTGAGTGGCAAATCAAACAGGCCAAGCTGAAGTTTCAAAAAGAGGAAAAGGAGAAGGATCAAGAGCAAGACCAACTAAAAAAGGAGAGGGAAAGGCTAGCCACAGAAAAAAAAGATAGGTTATAAGTAGCCATGGCATTTATTGGTAGCAGGAGAACTGTGCATTAAATAAATGAAATTACCCAATTTCTTGGTTTGTAAATATATTTACTTTGATAAAAATTTTAAAAATAAAAAAAAAAATTATTTTTGATTGCAACAACATTTGAGAGTATTTTTAACACCACCAATGAACAAATCTTTTTCATTTTTATTTATATTTTTTTCCCTAAGATATATTTTGCAACTGGCCAAGTCCTTGCTAGTGTTTTGTGCTGTTCTATTGATTTTCATGGAAATGGCCATCCTAGTATGGATAGCAGTATCCACTGCAGAAAAATTATGGTTTTTTTACTTGTTTGCTGCCTAAACCATTTTCACAATAACCTTTTGTTTGAAATCAATCCCAAAACCTAACTCTGGGAACACAAATTGGCCGTTGGATACTTGATATTCATCCTTGTTGTTGATAAGATGTCCATTTGTTTTTTTGGTTGGGACCACAAGTAAAAAGGAATGGTCAGAGACATCAACTTGTTCAATATGGGGAAAGTTGTAGAAGGATTCTGAGGTGAAGGTGATGTGAGGTGAGCAGGAAAAGGCAGTAAGGCCAGATCCAAATTCCAATGAGGATAATGAAGGGATTTTGTTGTCCATCATAGCTTCACAGTTGGAATCAAATGCAAGTTTGCCTAATTTTTGAAACATTTGGCCCAATCTTTGAGAGACCGTTTGAGACCTAAGGTTCAAGAAATAATACTCTTTAGGGGAGGCTTTGACAGCATCTTTCTTCAAATATTTTCCAAATATTTCAGAATGGTCCATCAATTTTTGCTATCCAATTGCCCACATTTTCCCACCCCAAGATCTTGAGGGACCAACAGTGCTGACAAATTTCTTGGATTGGTGAAGGAATGTTGTTACTGAGTTGATGTCCTTCTCTTTCTCAGAGAGTTCATTCAAAGGGATAAATTCGATGATGGAAACCATAGCCTCATGATCCAACCAATCTTGAACATATACTTTTCCAGAGCTGAAGAAATGGAAAGTTTTGATCTTCTGTTTGGCCTGTTCCAACTCTTCAGGGGTGGGTTTTTGACTTTTATTGACAATGGACAGAAAAAGTTTCAAGGGACGTAGTTTGCGTGAAGACCAAACAACCTTTTCATTAATTGTTTCCTCAGTCACTTCCAATGCAATTTCTAAATCCCGCATTTGAGCCCACCTTCTCTGGAAAGCCCTTTTCTTCCCACTTCTATTTATGTTTTTTAAACTATCTCCTTACATCTTTTCCCCTCCCAACCTTATACTTTTATTAGGGTGAGGATCAAGATGGAAATACATTAGTTGGATCATTTTGAGTTTTGTGGGTGAAGAATGGGCCATCAAGAAAGGGTGGTCAAAGCGGTGGAATGTCCAATTTGTTGTCATTTCCTTGTCCTTTCTCTCTCATTTTGTAGTTGTTTTCTTTTGTTCTCTTTTTTCCTTTTCTGTTTCTTTCTGTCATCCTCTATTCACTATGTTTATTTTTTTAAAAATTCATTTGAGAATGCCGCGCGACCTTCTCTCGCGCTCCCGGCGCAGAACTCTCAACAAAAACCAATCCGCGTCTCAGCTCCTTTGATGACACCCATCCAGATTCCATCTTCAAGATCATCTCACAACGCTCCCCTTCTCCCTCACTCTCCTCATCTCCTTCAACTCTTCCTTCTCACCATAACCTGCTTCAATTCCCTCCATCCATTTGACGCTATCACCTGCTGCTCAATCCATTATTCATCCCAATCCCTCTTGACCATTCCTTGCTCAGCTTAAATCAAAACCCACAAACAACATCAATCTTG
Source organism: Puccinia polysora (assembly GCA_025617555.3). Taxonomy (NCBI): domain Eukaryota; kingdom Fungi; phylum Basidiomycota; class Pucciniomycetes; order Pucciniales; family Pucciniaceae; genus Puccinia; species Puccinia polysora. The sequence continues at coordinate 33,519,453 of CM062621.1, read as the reverse complement.
ACCCAAATCAACCAAAAGTCCCATATCACTTAGATTGATCAGATGTGAGATATCTGACAGTCATCATCATCATCTATTGATTTCCTCCTTCTCATTTATGCTTCTTTGTTGTTGCAGATATATTTTCTTTTGTTATTTCCTTTCATTATTTTATTTCCTTGTCTTCCTTCCCATCACTGTCAGTC
>CM062621.1:33309268-33514268 GCA_025617555.3 Puccinia polysora | reverse complement strand
AGACTGTGTTTTTGATTTAATCTAGACAACACGGACGCTTCTGCTGAAAGATTGGGACAATTCCTGCATGACAGATGATTTAATATCCCAGTGAATCTTTTAAATTTTATCTTCAGTTTGTTTAAATTGTTTTAGTCTTCATCCATTGCTTGTGTCAGTCTTAAGCTGGGTGTCAGGAGAGTGTGTACAGAGCAACACAAGGTTAGATCAAGTTCCTCAAGTGTTTCCATGATGAGAGAATATTAATTCAGACTGAGTTTCCCTTTGGTCAGCGTGAAATTCATCCCCAGCATGTTATCCAGGCCATGAGCCAAGGACATTAGAAAAAGTGCTAAGAATAAATCTTCAAACCAGTCCACTTCTCCTACTATCACAAGATTGTCAACATGAAAAAATAGCAAAGATTTCTTGGGAGTGTGAATCTATAGGAAGGGATCTCATTTTTATTCTCTGTAGCCAATTGACTCCAACCATGTTGTAAGGGTTTTGAACCAGTTCACTTGGGCCTGTCTAAGTCTGTACAATGATTTTTTCAATTTTAGGAAACAAGATTCACAGGTACATTCCTCTGGCTTGAGGATATAGATTTCTTCATCTAAGGGAGCAAACAAGAAAGCCTCCATGACATCAAATTTCCTCATCTTCAATCTAGAATGGATTCCTTGTACCAAAAGGATCAGTAAGGAGGTGAAATTCCCCCTGGGAGCAAATTTTTCTCCGAAATCAATCCCTGGCATTTGTAGGTTACTCATGATACAGAGTTGTGATTTTTCTTTTCTGTTGTCAAGAGTGTGGAAGGTTTCACTTTATCAACCCACATTTTTCTGAGAAAATTATCAGGAGTCTCATCACAATCTTCCCAAATGTCTTGATTTTCAATATCTTTTAATTCAATGGCGCATGAGTCCTTCCAGTACAATGGATCCTTCTTCAATTTACAGAGATGTGAGTACTGTGTTGGCCTAACTTTTTCTGTTCTTTCTTGTAGTTTTTATCTGTTCATTATTGTTGTTTCCCCTGAAGAGTTTACCATTGAAGACACTGAAGATGTAGAGTCAGGCTGAGTTGGGATATCCACTACTTCTCTAGTTACGGAGGGAGCTGGATCAGGAGGATGAGCCGACTCTGCTGAGTTCTCATTTTCTACCCTTTTGTTCTTAGGTAACATCAGTGCTGTCCCTTTGAAAGGAACATCTTGATCTTCATTTATCTTGAGTTTGACCTTGCTAGTGGAATGAGAGATGCAGGCATTGAATTCAAGAAGCTTGATGCTATTGGTGTTGACAACTCAATTATTTCCCATGAGTATCTTGTAAGATAGTAGATCCTCATTGTATCCTACTATCCTCCCAAACTCCCAACAAGGTTTGAGTTTTGTTGACAATGGCTTGCCACCAAAAATAAAAGTTACGGGATTTCCAATAGGATGAAAGTAACTCAGCTCAATGTTTCTTCCTTTGAATTGCTTGTACAGCGAAAGGTTGGAGCTATGAGAAGGAAACTGGTTAATAATGAGAGTACAGGCTTCAAGTATTATACACCAGTACTTGGTAGGAAGTTTTGAGTCAAAGTGAACCATTTGAAGGGATTCAAGGATAGTTTGATTGTATCTTTCAGCAAGCCCATTCTGTTCCAGAGTATAAGGATTGGAAAAAGTCTGTTTGATGTTTTTTTCTTGACAGAAGGCCTTCATAGACTTGTTGTAAAATTACGTGCCCCTGTCTGAGTGTAGGATCATTGGAGAATATCCAAATTTTTTTGATTCCGTATTGATCAGAAATTGAAGAGTAGAAGCAGTTTGACTTTTATCTTTAATTGGAATTGCTGCAACAAATCTTTTACAGCTGTCAACAATTGTCAGTATGTAAGAATCATGATAAATGCTACTTGGCCTAATGGGGCCTATCAAGTTGCAATGCAGCTCCTGAAATGGTCTTTTGGCTTGTTTATGTTTTGAGGTGAAAGAAGCTCAAGTGATCTTGCTAACAGCGCAAGCCATACATTCTTTAGGCTTTGACACCTTGATCCCAAGTTTGTGCCTAATTTGATGATAATTGACATGCCCAAGATATTTGTGAATAATCTCCTCTTGACTTAAATGAGAGACTGGGTGAGATATCTCATGATGGAGATGAAAGATAGGTATATTGCAATCATAATACCCTCCAGCCAACCAACTTCCCTTTTTTAGTAGTACCTTATTGACAAGAAAAAAAACATCAAATCCGTCTAGTAATAACAGCCTAAGTGATAGGAGATTAGCTGTGGAGAGCGGAGTATACAACACATTGGATAGTGTCACTATTTTTACTTTCTTGTCAATTACTGAGACAGTTCCCTTTCCAAATTATCTAAGGCTATCCACGCCAAAGCTGGTAGAAATGCCACTGCTTAAGGATTGTTCTAGATGATCAAAGAATTTTTCATCAGAAACCATATGTGTGGATGAGCTGGAATCAAGTACAAATGATTGGGAAGACAAGGATTGAGTTAGAGTGGAGTGAAGGGATCTAACACTTGTTGTAGAAAATTTTGAGTTGTTTGCCTCTGACTTCTTTTTCTTTGGAAAGCTTGGCTTAAGCTGTGGATAAAGCTTCCAAAAACAACCTTTGGGATGGGAGGCTTTGGGGTTGTGTCAATTATCTTCACAGGGCTTAATTTCCCTGTTGAAAAAGGATACAGAGTTGGTGTCTTCCTTCTTATTATACCCCGTCAAGCCATTTCCAAGAGATCTGTTGTTGTGAAAAAGCCTAAGATGGTTGAGAATGTGATCCAGAGTAACTTTCCTGTCGGATTGAGTAATTTTTTGTACAATTGTATCCATAGATGGTGGCAATTTCTCTAGGATGAGGTATGCAATAATATCAGACGGTAGATTGATTCCCACTTTGTGAAGTTGTGAGATGGATTTTGTGTCAGTTATGAAACCCAGAACATTTGCAACTGAGAAAGGTGTCCTGAGAAATTCTTTGAAGACCCTTGCTCAATTTGAGGCGTGATTTGATGCAAATTATTTGTTGATACTTGTCAAGATGAGATGGGCGTCTTTTTTTGTTTTTGGGAGTTATGATATTGGCTTGAACTGAGGTCTCTAGCTTTGAGGCTATAATAGTTCTGATTCTTATTTTTTCCATGTGGCTAAGTCCAATGGGATTCCACAAAGTTTCTGAATTCCTTTCAGTAAGTTTAGAGTAAAGATCTTCTTGAAGATCCATCATACTCACCACTTGATTACGCCAGATTGAGAAGTTTTCAATGGTGAGAAGGGGAATGGCTTTAATTGTGGTTTTGAGGATTGTCGCTGATAATTATTTGGACATGCTGGCTTTTTGGTTGTGGTTATGTTATTGCTTTGACTTTTAATTGTCATAAAACCTGAATTTATTATTAGGAATAAAGTCAGGAACTACATACAGGATTTTCAGAGATGTAGTGTCTAGTTCTGATAATGACAAAATAGATCATACCCAGGAAATATGAAGACAATGTCTGAATGCTAAAACAATCTCAAATGTTGAATTGATGATGATACTATACTACCTCTTCAGATGAGGCCCGGATGCCTCTTTTTTTTGAGCATGAAAATGATTCAGAAAGGGGTAGGGTTGAATAGACCGCTTGGCTAAGGAAGGGATTGCACCAAATTAACACAAACTTCTTGTGAATGGCCGTTCTTCTTGGAAGCACTGAAGGATTTTTTACAACTGGTTATTTGATGAATTTATCAAGTTTTTGAGCGCTTCTATACAATGAGAAAGAAGAAAAGTTGACCCCCGCTCCCCCTTCCTTGGTTCCTTTTGATTCCCAACTAAATAGCCCTTGTTCCTCACCATGGAGGTGATGCATATTTAATAAGAATAATGAGGTTCCTGAATTTAGGAGAGTGTGCATGTGTAGTGTGTCCAGGCAAAAAGAGGAAGATAAGAAAATATAGAAGTATAGAAAGTTATAGAGATATGGAGTAAGAAAAAAAGAAAACATCAAAATAAAACAGCAGCAACATATCAACAGTTTTTAATGGCAGTTTTGCTAAATTTGATAGGCCCTATTCCCTAACTGGTGTATTTCAAAATGGCAGGTTGCATGAAAATGGCGGATTCAAAACATTAAACTGCCATTTATGCACCATCATTCATCCACCACCCATCCCATGCAAAACACCCATCCACACCTCCACCTCAGCAAATCCATACCAATCCCATCTCCTTTGCATCACACACATCTCATCTCCATTGCTTCACATCTATATTTCTTCACATCTCCATTGCTTCACACAAATCTTATCATCATCTCATCACCCCACATCACATCACCATCCTTCTCAACATTTCCAATCAAACTTTCCCAAAGCAGGTTGAAAAAAAAAAATGTGACTGAACTTTTAACCATTGTTCCACTCCTTCCTCCTCCTCACCAAACATCCTCACCCACCACCTCCAGCTCACCCACCACCACCACCACCTCACCCATCACCTCCACCTAACCCATGACCTCCCCTCCTCCTTTTTTTGGCACCCCTGGTAACCCCCCCCCTCCTCCTCCTCCTCTTCCTCCTCCTCTTCATTCCCCTCATTGGTTGCTGATACTTTGATCATTCAACCTCTGGGTCACGCCACACCTCCTTGCTCAATCTTCCAGGTAAGATCCCCCCCTGCTCCTCCTCCCCCTCTGCTGCCGCCAGCAATCAATTGATTTATCACCTGCGGCCTCCTCCTGCTCCTCCTCTGCTGCCACTGGCAATCAATCAATCAATTGTAGGAGGAAGCCTCCTCCTCCTCCTCTGCTGCTGCGGGAAATTGATTGATCATGGCCTCCTCCTCCTCTGCCTCCGCCGGCAATCAATGGATTGATTGCTGGCCGCAGCCTTTGATGGATGGATGGGATTTCCTGTGGATGAGACCCAATGGATGATATGACCATCCAAGGTACACTTGTTGGACAGGTCCTGTGATGAGCAGATGGTGAGCTGGGATGATTATTGTGGTGACCTGGGATGATCATGGTGCGCAAGGGGTGATTAGAATGATGAGGCTGAGTGTTTGGAAAGACACATTGGCCCATCTGGCAATGTCACACTTGGCTTTGTGGTTAAAGCATCACTCATCAATGTTGAGGTCATGGGTTAAAATCCCATAGTGTGCAAATTTTGGGTTGTAAAACTGCCACTGCCATCAAAATGTTATACAAAAAATTGAACCCCTTCTTGATCCTCACCCCAAGCGCAGTAGGTGCCTAGGAGGGAACAAGATGGGAGGAGATGATTTGAAAAACATACAGAGATGTTGAATTTCCAATCCATTTCCAATTGATCTCTCAGTCAATCTCCAATGAATCTCTCAATCAATCATGAATTGATTGAGAGATTTATTTGTAATTGATTGCTTGGTCAATTTGAAATTAATATCCATTGCCAATTGATCTCTCAGTCAATCTCCAATCAATCTCTCAATCAATCATGAATTGAATGAGCAATTTATTGGCAATTGATTGCTGGATCAATTTGCAATTAATCAAGCAATCAATTTGCATGGGGTATCAATTCAAGTTAATGTTATAAGATTAATTGAATATCTTCTTGATCCTCACCCCAATTGTAGTATGTGGATGGGAGGAGATGATTTGCCAAACATACAGAGAAAGGGTAAGAATTGGGCTTGTGAGCATTGGCTAAAGGGGAAAAGTTTGGATTTATAGTTCTTGAATTGCTCCCGCATCTGTTTGGATGAAAGATCCAAACTACCTTTTGTTTTATTATTTAGTTCATTGAACATCAGGAGATAACCATTGACCTTGGAGGATGGAGTTTGGCCAACTTGTGCTTCATTTTCAAATCCAAAGGAATTTTCATAGTTGGAGGAAATTTTGAGCCGGGTTTCCAGGAGGATGTGATCAGCTCTCTTGAGCTTACTTGAGCCTTTGGAAGCTGAACCAAAGCAAACATCCCCCAGGAATTCAACATCCAAAAATCCTCCCCCATCAGCTTCCAAAGGCTCAAGTAAGCTCATTTGAGCCGGGTTTCCAGGATGATGTGATCAGCTCTCTTGAGCTTACTTGAGCCTTTGGAAGCTGATGGGGGAGGATTTTTGGATGTTGAATTCCTGGGGGATGTTTGCTTTGGTCCATTGGATTGTTTAGTTGACTTTCAGGGGAGGTTTTCTGAGGGGCCGTTTGAAAAGAGTAAGAGGGATGTAGCAATGAAGCAATGAAGGGATTTTTTGAAAGCGGGGATGAAGTGATCAAGCAATGAAGCAATGAGAGTTAGGATGTGATGAAATCAGGGATAAAGCAATGAAGTGATGAGAGGATGGATGTGATGAAAGCAATAATGTGTGAGAAATTCATGAGAATGATGAAGCAATGAGAGTGATGAGGTGATGAGGTGAGAAAGTGATGAGAGTGATGAAGCAATGAGAGTGATGAAGTGATGAGAATAGCAATGAAGAGATGAAGATCAATTAATCAAATTTTTGATGAGGTTGGAGGTAGAATTTTCCCAATGAGGTCAGAGGTTGAAACCAGGGGTGATGATGTGGAATGATGGGTTGGGCTGGTAAAAGCCTTTAAATAATTTATTTGAAAAAATCCATTTATTTTCAGGTAACTTTTAAATTTCTGATGTGAAATGAGTGGGTTTTTTGTATTTTCAATGGCGGGTATGAAATGGCAGATTTGGGTTGAAACCCGCCCTTAAAAAATGATGGGTTTGATTAACTTTGATATGCCCTATTAGTCCAGGACCCACATGCGAATTAAAAATCAAATTAACGCATGAAGCTTATCACATTCCCGCACACAGCTGATCAAATTCCTGCACAAAGCTGATTAAATTACTGCATGAAGCTGATCAGATCTCTGAATGCAGCAGATCTGATATGCACACCTCAGATTTTCAAAAGTACAAAAGGGCTGATAGGTACTGCACTTGGCACTAAAAACTGAAAGGATCATCCCTGAATATTTAATGACATGAAATATGTATAGATACTGATTGAAAAATTTGATCTTTCATATAAAAATGCAGAAAAATAAACTGAGAAGCATTTGAAATTCAAAATAAAGTCAAAACAAGTAACAAAAAATTAACTCATCCAGAGCTTTGAAGACCCAAAAACATATTCAGATATCTGTCAATAAAACAATAAATAATACCATAATGATCAGAAGTTGATGCAAAATCATCAAAAACCCACTTCTGATTATTCTAGCCACATAAAAGTATTAAAAAAATGGTTTGCTTGCAGGATCAGAAAACTGAAAAATAAGCAAAAAGAATCATCTGGTTAAAAAAAACACACTGATCCTACAGATCCAGGATCAGCTGAGCTAAAGAAGCAAGAAAAAGTTCCAATTGAGCTTTGGCTGGCGTGCTGGACTCATGAAATAAGCCCCACCCTCTCTAAATTCCCTGAGAAGGCTCTCTTAACCACCAAAAGGTATTTATTCAGCACCCCTTTTGGCTCTTTTCCAAGCAGGATTCATCAGTATCATCCCAGACACCATGCCATCAAAAAGTGCTTATAAAGGTATAGGATAGTTATTTATGGCCTCAGTCTGAAATATATTAGTGTTAATTGAAATCTACCATTATTGTTTTGCATTGAAGATAAATCACCAAGAAGCCCACCTTTTATTTGAAACACTTCAAAGGTGAACCACTGCAGGTACCCAGAAAGTGACTTCTGAAATTATTGAGTTATTTCCTCCATGCTCTGGCTTTTGTGCTACCATATACCTGCCATAATACATAATTATTGGTTGTTAACCCTTATTTTTAAATCATAAGGAACCCACTGTTCCATGGTAAAAGATTTAAATTCAATCTGCTGAAGAAAAGGTGTCAAAGATCTCAAGTATTTGTAAGATTTGGAGCCTCTTTATTATTTTTATTGATTTTATTGAAAAACCTTAACCAAATCATTTCAACCTAGCACCATCACCAATCATATTAATTCTTTTGGATATTTTTTACTCTTTATTTTACAGAATATTATTATTCTTTACCATTATCACTTCTAGTAGCTGAAGAACTGCAATTTTCCTGGTATCTAGGATCTGACAATAACCATTAGTGCTTACAATAAATCCTCTTAAATAATGATGCCCTTTTTTCATTCAAGTATAACCAACAATTAAGCATAGAATCTCTCAAATATTTATCAAGATTCTCATCATCCACCTCAACCAACATTACCAACCTCTGAATCCAATTAACAAAATCATTCCAGTAGTTATTTGAGTAGAAAATATGATCCCTTGTTTGATCTCCTAGTCTACACCAGAAACTCTGCTTTGTATCAAGATCCAAATTATTTCAAAAATATGTACAATGCTCACAAACCTCCAAAATAATCTCAAGGATTTTAAACATATCAAAATGACAGCTCTTAAATTTAACAAAAAAATCAAAAGGATTACCTATCCAACAGTAAATCAAGGTATGTTTTATTTATTTTATGATGTGTTTTTATGATGAATAATGATTTTTTTTATCAAGATCTGAGACTTATATTCCTACTCAAGGCCAAAAGAAATATCCTGAAACTCAAAAATATTCCCAATTTAATCAACCTTCCAAACAACCTTCCCAAACTTATAACCCAAAATCCAATATGATTTAAAATACTTCCTCTATTCAAAAAAATGATTAAAATGGTACCATTCCTTCAGTCCCACATTTATCCAAGCTTTCCCTCAGCCATTTTAGGTATATAATACTATCAGTTGCCAGAAAACTGTCTGCATTTTTCAGCATGCATGTCCGGCTGGACAAGCGGCTGACAAATGTGGAAATCCTTGGGCAACAACCAGACAGGCGCGGTTAAAATCATGCTCACAAGATTTCCTGTGACAGGTTGCCTGTATCAGGCTTCTTGTCAGGGTTTTTCTCAAACCGGTCATAAGGCCGGGTACTGCTTTGGCTCCATCAACCAACCCTCATTGCCTTAACTCCATTGCATTGCCTCAACTCCAAGTAAGTACTCAGGTAAGTACTTCTCCTTCATTTTTTCCTTTCATCCTGAAAAGCACTTAAGTTAAGTAAGTACTTATTCAAGTTTTTTTTGTGCCAATCAGCATGCAAAACAACAAGACTAGTAGCCCCAAAGACCATTACAATGATGAAGCAAGGAAATATCAGGAAGAAATAGAAGACCATTCAAAGGCCATCCAAGAGGCCCATTAGAACCTCCTTTCAAATCAACACCTCTTAGCAGCATTCAAGAATTTGAAGAAAAACAAATAAAAGAAAAAACAAGCCAAATCTCAAGCCAGCCAAGTCCAACAACCACATCAACTGATTAGCGGTGAATTCAAGAACCTTGTCAAGAAACATGTCTTGAATCAGAAAAAGACTCAAGTTTAAGTTTCCAAGATGTTTGGCATTTTGGAATGGCAATTTTGAAGAATAATTTATCAAGCAAGGAATGGGCACAATAATCACTCAACTTCTTCAAGAGGTGCAAAATCAAAACTGGATCAAGACATTATAGCATCCACCTTGATGCATCTTGAAGAAAATCCTTTTAGTCAATTAAAGGATTTGGCAAATCACATCAAAGACAAATTTGACATCAACATCTCAGTCCCATTGGTCCAGAAGCTACTCAAAAGTCTCAACATCACCTGGAAGATGGTGATGCCAGTCCCTTGCAAGTGGAATGAAGCATCCTTCCTGAAACACCAACACAATTTTGTGCTCCATTGTGTCAATGATGTAGGAAATAATCTCATATTCATCAATGAGTCTGGGTTCAATTCCCAGACTCAGCCCACTCATGGTTTTTAACTTTTTGGTAAGATTGTCTTTAGTATTTTTTCTTTTTTTCAATTACTTAAGTACTTACTACTTTTTTTTGGATCTTTACTTACTTCAAGGCCAGGCTGCTTCCCTGGCAACAAATGCCAGGGGGAGCATGATTCATCTCATTGAAGCTCTGGCAAACTCCGGGATGATTTATTACAAACTACTTAATGAATACAGTAAGAAAAAAGGAGTTACAGTTTCTTTGGACATCACAAATTTCCTTCTCCACCTCCATGATTGTTGCCCACCCAAATTGCTCATCATCATGGACAACACACCCATCCATCAGGGTGACTATTTTGATTGAGTGTGCCAAATCATGAAGGAATCCAACAAAGAAACCAACATTGAATTCCTCCCCAAGTACCCACCAATGCTCAATCCAATCAAGCTTGTATTCAACATCATCAAGATTCATGTCAAGCACCAAGATATCCAAAGTCGCATGGATCTTTCCAAATCAATTTGTGGTGCTATTGAAGGGAGAATAACCGGTGAAGTGGCGCAAAAATGTTTCATTCACTGTCAAAAATTTCATAAAGCATGTGGTGACATGCAACCAATGACAGGAAACATCATCAAAGATACCAGTAGTTATCTTGCTTAACTCCATTTGATTTTCAATTGTTTTTTTTTGCATTTTTTCTTTTTTTTACGTACTCAATTACTTTATTATACTCAAGTACCAATGTAATTTATCCAAAAAGAATGCTCAACACTCCAAAAAAATGAAATAAAAACATTTTGAGGCCTCTTTCATCATTAATTTCTAATTCAAAAAAAGTTTTCTGCCAAAATTAAAATGTGGACAAATTATGGTTAAAAATAGGACAGGAAAAAGAAAAAGCGGGAAAGCTCATTCTGAATGACTGACCAGTTTAACTTAAATTGAGGGGAAAAAACAAAGGAGGACAAAAACAAGAAAAAAGAGGACAAAAAAAAAGAGGTCAGAAATTCTGAACAAAAGGACAAAATCCATGAAAAATGTGGACAGTTTTTTGGCAACTGATAGTATTTCTTTCCAACTGTTTACAATAATATCTCTCTTGAATTATTTTGGATTTTTTTTTTGATTGATGTTGATTTTATTTTGAGATCCCAGTCTTATATTTCTCCCTTGAAACATACCAGGGAAGTAAAGCAACCATATATGACTAAAGAACTCCACAAATTGTCAGTATGGTGATATGGATGCTGTGTCACAACTGCCCCTGGCATACAAGGGGCTGAGGGCACAGGCACCATTGTGCACAGTACTTGGGATAGAGATCATAGGTTTAATTTCAATGATAGGGGATGAATTAATTACAAGGATGATTGGAATAGGTGATTTTAGGAATGCAGGAGTAAAGCTCTTGTAGGAGGACTGATTGATGGAATCCTATAAGAGTAACACCAAAGGGATAGGTGATTTGATTAAGGTGAGCTGGATGGTTTTCTTGTGCTGAGATGTTGCCTATTGGAAGGGAATAACCAATAAGAAGTAGTATACTGATTCTTTGGGGGAATTATTCCAGTAAGGAAGGAGAGGCCAGTATATTTGATAGCTGGGAAGATGCCTTGAGGAGGGATGACTGGTATTGGGCTGGGATGCCCCATGGAATTACCTGTTGAACAATTAAAATGGAGTCAGTGGCTTGACAGATTGGGTAATGGGCATTCCCAGGAAGGTGTGGCATGTTTCTTTTTTTTTAATGTGATTTTGCAAGTTGCATTGCACACTATGACTGGGAAAAAACATGTACTATCTCTGCAGGCCAAAGAGGAGTGAATAGCGCTAAGCTAGGCCCAAAAGGGGGAATAAAAAAATGACCAAGAATCACTGTTGAGAGAGGGAAGAAGGGAGGAGAAAAAGACAAAAGGAAGAAAAGAAAAGAAAAGAAAAGAAAAGAAAAGAAAAGAAAAGAAAAGAAAAGAAAAGAAAAGAAAAGAAAAGAAAAGAAAAGAAAAGAAAAGAAAAGAAAAGAAAAGAAAAGAAAAGAAAAGAAAAGAAAAGAAAAGAAAAGAAAAGAAAAGAAAAGAAAAGAAAAGAAAAGAAAAGAAAAGAAAAGAAAAGAAAAGAAAAGAAAAGAAAAGAAAAGAAAAGAAAAGAAAAGAAAAGAAAAGAAAAGAAAAGAAAAGAAAAGAAAAGAAAAGAAAAGAAAAGAAAAAAGAAAAGAAAAGAAAAGAAAAGAAAAGAAAAGAAAAGAAAAGAAAAGAAAAGAAAAGAAAAGAAAAGAAAAGAAAAGAAAAGAAAAGAAAAGAAAAGAAAAGAAAAGAAAAGAAAAGAAAAGAAAAGAAAAGAAAAGAAAAGAAAAGAAAAGAAAAGAAAAGAAAAGAAAAGAAAAGAAAAGAAAAGAAAAGAAAAGAAAAGAAAAGAAAAGAAAAGAAAAGAAAGAAAAGAAAAGAAAAGAAAAGAAAAGAAAAGAAAAGAAAAGAAAAGAAAAGAAAAGAAAAGAAAAGAAAAGAAAAGAAAAGAAAAGAAAAGAAAAGAAAAGAAAAGAAAAGAAAAGAAAAGAAAAGAAAAGAAAAGAAAAGAAAAGAAAAGAAAAGAAAAGAAAAGAAAAGAAAAGAAAAGAAAAGAAAAGAAAAGAAAAGGGGGAAATTTGGGCGGGGGAGGAGCACTTGTGGGGGCTAGGACTGATTAAGCTTGAGGCAAAAAATGACATGAAGTGTTGATGAAGCGGGCCAGGGTCAGATGAGCTTGGGGAACCAGAAGAAGCCAACTGAGCCAATTTGGGTTGAACTTCAAGCCTGATGTTTGCAGATACGTCCTGAGTTGACGCCTAGGCTGACGTAAAGCAACGCAGTGGTCCACAAAGTGCTCCACCAATTCCTTCAACCTGCAAACAGCACAAAGAGGGTCAACGCCTTGCCGGATGCGAAATAGGAACAGATTAAGGGGGCAGTGGCCCGCTTCCAGTTGATAAATCAGAGAAACCATCCGTCTGGGAAGGGGGGGAAGGGCCTGCCTGGGCCAGAAACCCTTGCCCATAACCATCTGAGCTATTTAATTCTTTTTCCCTCTTGTTGCAAAGACCAAGGACTTGGGGTTTTCAACAGCCTGCTTGGCCAAATTTTCCACTATTTCATTGCCTACAAACTCAACATGCCCTCGGAACCAGACCAGAGTCATTGAAATAGAGCTAGGGAGGGCCCCCAAGGCTTCCAGAATTTTTAAAAAGATATATTGCCCCACCCTGGGGCTACAAGGGTCCTTCATCCTCTCTATCACCCCCTTGTTATCAACAAAGATAAACAGGTCCTTGCCTTCAGAAGGGAAGGCTGTGAGGCTGCCTGCCAGCCTAACAGTGGCAAGCACCTCAATAGCTTTGAATTCATGGTTTGATATGGCTTCCCATTTATCACACTTCATTGATAAAAAGGAATTGAAGCCAGGGCAGAAGGCAGCTCCTGCCCCATCTTTTTTGGCATTTTAGGAGCCATCACAGAAAAAAATGACTGCTTTCTCATCATGTGTCAGGTTATCTAGGAGGCAAAAAATCTGAGACTTAGCTGCTTGTTTGCTCCCAGAGGGAACAATGTATCTGATTGACTTCAATGGGCCGCCCGCTGGTATGCCTTCAGGGCAAAGAAAGATTTCCTTGGGTGAGAGGTTAAGGGAAAGTCTCAATTCAGCCCCACACAACGTCGGGCCAACCAAGGTATGCCTTGTCTGCTGAGAAGGACAAAAAACTCCTCCTTAGAAAGGATATGATCAGTTTATTCTGGGGCAGAAGGACTCTCTTCCTGAAAAGGTAAGAAAAGGAGCTGCGCTTGACAATCTCCAAGAAGTCCAGCGCTCCTGAGACTGGGAAAATGAAAGCAACCCCTGTGGATTTGAAAACTCCAAACATGAAGATTCCCGCTGCTTTATCAGCCTTGTCCGCCAATAACTTAATCTTACCAGTACTTGAAAGTGTTCCCCACACTGGGGCCCCATACAATATCTGAGGGGCCAGGACCATCTGAATCAGTTGAACCCTTTCAGGCAAGCCCAAACCAAACTTGGAGGTCCCAAAGATGCGGAGCATACCCATAGTACAATGAACTCTAGCTTCAAGAATCTTGAGGTGAGTTGAGTACAGGAGCTTGGCATCTAGGAGGAAACCCAGCCATTTGGCCTCAGTTAGAGCGTAGAGGGTTGAGGGCAAAAGCTGTATTGGATGGGAGGGGCCTCTTCTCCAGGTCAACCACAGTAGCTGAGCTTTGGCGGTGTCAAAGATTTCCCCTGCTTTCTTGCCCCAGGATAGAGAGAAAGCGCCCTCCCTGGCAATTTGAATCCAGGCCTTGTCCAGGGATTTGGCAGCAACCAGGTGGACAACATCATCAATATATCCTATCAAAATCCTATTGTCCTGTGGTTGGAGGGAATGATGCAGTAAGCTGTTATTAGACAGGATATATAAAATAATGGAGAGAGGGGACCCTTGTGGGAGGCCTATCCCAATTTCAAACTTGTCCAATACAAAATCTCCCATCCGCATTTTTTTTGACCAACAGGAAAGAAAGTAAGCAATCAAAGATATGAGATAAGCCAGGCACCTGTTCTCCTTCAGTTAATGAATGAGTCTGGTTGGCCTGACCAACAGATAGGCCAATTTTACATCTAGAAAAAGGGCTGCAACTACCTTGCCCTCTTCCCACTTATTCTGGACCCTGGAGTCCACCAAAAAGAGGGCATCCTTGGTCCCCAATCCCCTGCGGCCCCCCAGGTGGCCTTGAGCTATAATTCCATGGGAATCCGCCCACTGTTCTAAATGTCTTGCTAGGATCAACTCAAAAATCTTTCCCATAGAGTTGAGTACAGCAATTGGGCGGTAGGCCAAAGGGTCAGTGTAGTCCATTTTCCCAGCCTTTTGTATTATAACTGTTGTTGCCAGCTTCCAGTCCTTGGGGAAGGAACCGTCCCTAGCAGCTGCTGAGAAAATAGAAGCAAGGAGGGGGGCCAAATTGTCAGCAGTTAGTTTAAGCAGCTTGTTTTTTATCCCATCTGGCCCCCAGGCCTTCCTCAGCTGGGTTTTGCGCAATCCCTCTAAAACCTCTTTGGTGCCAATTTCCCAATAAAAAGCCGGACGGAAGGGAGCCTGTTCCCACAGGTCAGAATTGTCAAATTTTTCCTCGAGAGCCGCCGTGCCTGCAAATAGGAGAGAAGCTTGTTCAGATGTATCAAGAGTCAGCCGCCCCAACGCCGTGTTTAATGGGAGAATGTCTGCCCCTGTCTGACGTTTGGTATACCGCAAGACCAAGTAAATAGTTTCTGGGGATGGTTTGGATAAAGCCTTTTCCCAATCACGCTTCTTCAATTCAGTCACCAGATGGAGGAAGTATTGATTCCATTCCCTATAGCAGAATCTTGCCTCACCAGAGCCTTTGATGATAAACCAGCTTCTACCTTGATTCCAGGACCGTACAACGGGGCCCAAAGTCTTGGCGCACCACCAAAATTTGTGTCAATCCAGGTGCATTGGCTTCTTGCAACCAAGGTTGTGTTGGATCTCCTGCAGGGTACCTGTCAGGTTCCTGTAAGAATGTGAAAATAACATGTGTCCTCTGGGAATTGAACCCAGGTCTCTCATGTGCATGGCAAGTGTACTACCAACTATACTAAGGACGCTTGCTTCCCAAGTGATCAAGATATGCTTGTAGAGGTCAATGACAATGTCACTTTGTGAGGACATATGATGAATGAGTAACCAACTACAAGCATGCAGGGACTGAGGTCCTGAAGACTGCATGAAATCATAGATCATATCTCAACATTTCAAAACCCTAAGATTCAATGGTAAGATGGGGTTGTTCTGGAAGGACTTCAATGAGTCCTTTGCAATGTTTACTTGACCAGGCAATAGGTCTGCCCTTTGGGGGGTACCCTGTATGTAGGTTTTGACAGGTTTATCCATGGACAAGTTCACCAGTAAGCCCAGGTGGTCCAAGCCACAGTTATCACCTGTGGCCACAATCCATCTAGTCTGTTTCAAGCCTAAAAAATTAGACCACACGTGGTCAATGGTTGAGCCCTGGCCGGATTGAGATAAGAAGGTGGGTACTTCCTTGGGGGAGGCAAATCAAAAGCCCGCAGCCAATAGGAAGCCTAACATAGATACTGATTCAGGTTCGCGTTTGTTGCAGCCTGAGGGGTTCCATTGGGGGAGGTGGAGATTGGAGTCCAGGAAAATCCAGGTACGCAAGGCTCTTGAGTTGTATGCCAAAAGCCACTCATTGAGGACCGGGATCAAGGAGAAGGGCCGGTTGGGGTTATAAGCATTTACCAGTTGGAGGATGGTATGGCGCAGTGTAATTTCTACAGCTACCAGGCATTGAGACTCTCTTTCTAAGAGTCTAATCTGGGATTTTGGTACTGATTTTCTGACATAAATGACCGCCTTATGGCACAAAGACCAGCTTCTAGGGGAGTGTTCAAACGCCATGAAAACCTGCCAAGCTGGGTGGGACCTGGGGGAAAGGGTAACTGGATTAATCCAAGGTTCTTGGAGGGCCAAGAGCTTCTTCTGCAGTGCAGCATTTGATAAGTAAAGGGTGACCAATTTGTACACATGGCAATTCAGCTGGAAAACAGAAAAAGAACCTTGGTCCAAGGCCGGGCATAAGGTTGCCTTGGCCTGCAAGACAAGCGTAAGTGGATCTGTAGCAGGAGTAAGAGAAAGTTGGGGAACCTCTGGGGGAATGGGATAAGAATCAGGGATTCTACCGGAGGTCAGGGACAGGTGTCCTAACATGAGAAAGGCAATGGGAGGCAATTGAACCATCCCTTCTTGTAAGGGCACAACAAACTAAATGGTGTATGGTCAATGTCAGACACCCCTGGTGTCTTATTCTTCAGACCTTCTTTGCACAGGAAACATGTGGAAACTCCCCAGGGGCCATCTGGGCACTCATTTGTGGAGTGTTTGCTATCACATTTATAACATCTTGGGGTCTTGCAACACCAATTACCTGAGTGGCCCATACGCAGACATTTGAAGCACTGGGGTGTACAATAATTGAACTTCTTGGTACAGTGATAGTTGAAATGAAGAAAGATCCCTGAGCGTTCCACACGGATAGCTACATTTTGGTCAGTGAACAAGAGCACCAGCGTCCCGGCCTTCTTCATTGTGGGTTTGATGGTGCCCATCCACCGCATACGGACCAGATTGGAGGCTTGGAAACCGTTTTCCAAGGCAACGGTTTCCCACTCTGTCTTGGATGGTATATTGAATGTTTGGGGGATGCCATGCGCCATGACAGAGAAAGTAGGGGGGGTGGCCTCCAGATCAGGGTGAACCTGCTTAGACCAGATATGCTTTTTATCCATCAGCCACTTCTGATGCTTTTTCTTCTGGGTGTAAAAAGAAACATCCCCGGAGGGAAGAACACAGGCGCCCCTGATTGCTACCAGGGTGCCATCTACCTTTGCATCCAATTTAGCCAGGGCCTTGTTTGCGGTCTGTACTAATGCACCACCGGGAGATCTTTCAGGGTGGTTTTGTTTGGGTTGGAGTGGATCAGGACTTGCTTGGGTGAGAGACTGGGAAGGTTTGAGCGCGTGGGGGGGGCAATTATAGGTCTGGTGGGGACAGCCGCAGCAGCCACTTTTGCAAATTGGCGGGTTGGAGGAGGATGAGGAGGGGGGAAGAGCCCATGTAGGCCATTTGCTTCTGTAACTTGGCAAGACTAGCAACCATGGATTCCATCCTGGAATTCATACTTTCAATAGTAGCCTCCAGTTGGGCCCTAGCCTGATTGGACTCATCAACCATGTTGATGATCAACTGAAACATTCAATTATCTAACTTCACCAAACCATCTGGATTTACAACCAAGCAATCCTGAGCTAGTCCCCATAGAAGGGAGTCCAAGCGTGATACCAGCGGGGTAGTGGGATGTGGGATGGGCACTAGCTGGGAGTTGGGTAATTTGGTTGAGTCCATGGAAAAGTTTCCGTCCACGGGATCAGGCAGACATAACGTGGGCATCTGTACCTGTGCGGGAGGTGCAGTGAGTTTGGGGGGGAGTGGGGGGGTTGGAATGGGGGAAAGGGGGAAGGGGATGTGGGGTGTGGAGGGAAAAACAAGCAGGCTAGTAGGGTAGGGGGGGATCTAGTATTTGTTTATAAGAATATGGGTTTCAATGTGATTGTTACGGACAGAAGCCTGAGGTGAGTCATGGGTGCGGCATTTACTGAACTGAAAGTGTGGGTTGTCCAGCCAGGATTATGTGATATGGATTTACAGTATGGGATCTGTATGTACCTCTCATACCAATTAGTTTGAAGGAGAGATGGAGGATGCACCAAGCCATAGAGAGGGAGAAATATCCTGGTAAATTTCCTAGGACCTGTAGGGAGTGCAGGGAGATACTTCAGGAGGTGCAGCTGGTAGATCCAGGGGTAGAGGTTTACTGTACTGAGGTTGAGAATGGCTGAGGAGACTGAGTATAGAGATTCAAGCTTTGGTCATGACACCTGACTGCATCAAGCACTCTGGGTGCCAATCCAAGTCAAACTTGGACAGGTTCCCAGATGCACTGGAAACACCATATTTTTTCTTAAATGTGGCTGCCTTCCAAAAATTGGTTTGAATTTTCCTTTTCATTTGTATTCATTTTTACTCTCTTAGCTTGGCTCATTTGGATACCTCAACCACACATGGTATATTTCATTTGATTAACTTTTGACCCTTTAATAGCCCTAATCTCACTTTTATGGTCATCATCACTGATAAGTCCCAATCAAAATTTCATTATATTTGCATAATAATCACATTGAATTTCCAACCTTCCATTCTTTAGAATTCTCAAACTCACTTAAAATCTCTAAAACTTACTTAGGCTTATTTATTAACCACCCATTCCCCCATAAAATCTATTGTTCACATATCTCCTTTAACTTTAGCAGATTTCTTCAGGTTTTTTCAATCTTTGAGGAAAGAAAAGGTTCCTTGTTCCTTAAAAGCACACTGGTTTTCCCTTTGGTAATAGTTTTCTCCATTAGTTCATTTTGTATGTTATCAATTCATCACTGCATTCAAGTATAACATCTTGTGCCAGTTCTGTCTTAGTTCCTTAATTCAAACTGGAAACTTTGAGCTATCTCTTTGCACTTCAAATTCATTAGTGTGTGTTGGCTATTTCTTTGCACACCACATCCATCTATTATTCTTCCTTCAAGTGCATGGGGTAGGCATGTGACATATTGTCTCAAATAACCCCAAACATGATTCATTTCTAGAACTTGCCAATCAAATTTGATGGCAAATAAAAACTATTTATTGGCCAAGTTAAAATTATTTCCTCCAAGGCTGAAAGTTTTTTTGAGTAAGTTTGCAACACCTTAAACATAAGCTGACTGTTTAAATTATGGGATTGAATGTATGGCGGGGAAACAGTACACGCACAGACTGCTTAAATGATAAAATCATCTTTCTGGCTAGAAAACGGGCAGTCATCCGCATGCACTCCCTACCTGCTTGAGTCGGTCTACCGCAGATAAATGAGCGCAGAAGCCTCATCCCAATGAAACTCAACATGTGCAAGGTGTTTCCGGCTGGTATTTTATCATTATACGCTGGGGATAAACCGAAATAACCGATGGCCCCATTAAAACTCAGAATCCTTCGTTGGACAGGTGACGAAAGGAAGTATGACCAGATTCGCAGAACTACTTAAATTACAAAACTTCCCAAACCGATTTTCACGCCATACTATCAGTTTACAATCAATGAATACAATGATGAATTGATCAATCAACTCGGCAGGACTTAAGGAGCGTCCGCAACTGCAAATGCTTGAGGGTGCAAGGATTGACGAGCTAGAATCCAGAATCAATCTGGGCTCCAGAGCTCTACTTCTTTCCCTGAGCAAAAAACCCAAGTAGTTCTCAACCCTATGTAGCAGGCCTGAGAGCCTTGAGACGTTGAGCTAGAGCGTCTTCTGGGATTTCTTGATTTATAACCGGCTCCTGAGCGGTGACCCCAACGGAAGAATTGGGCACCTGTACTTCACCCAGTCCATGCTTCAGCTCAAGTCCTGCTTCATCAGCGACTTGCTGCATGAGTAAGTCGACTTGATCCAGTGGCGTCGACGAAGCGGTAGTTTGACTAATGGCGGATTCCATATAGCCAGTCTGGGCATCCATATCTTCAAATTGTGATTCAAATTTGTCCATCACAAGCGAAATCTGTAGGGTAGACGATCTTTCCAATCAGAAATGCCGGGTGTTGATTTAGGCTAGATCTGAAAGGGCTAGACAAGAGGCTGACGCGATCCAGGTTCATGCTTTCCATGGCTCGATCCATGCCTCTGACGACTCCCGTCATGCTAGATGTGACACTTTTCATGGTTACAGCAGTTTCCACCCGGCTGCTAACCGCATCGATACGAGAGGCCAGTCGCAAGAGATTTAAAGACTCGTTATGTTTCCGTATCGCATTGGCCGCATATATTCGGGCACCGTCTACATTATTCTGCTGCAAAGCCTGCATGAGAGAAGTGTTGGATGATTTCTTGCGTTAGCTCAATGAGATCAAGGGAAAAAATACATTCCATTCTCAGAAGCGAATTTAGAAAAGCATTCTCAGGTTACCTTCTTCAACTTGGCCTTCTCTCCAAGTTCGTCTTTCGCAGCTTTCCGAGATTGCTTCTGTAGTTGCTTCGCAGTAAACTTCAGCTGGAAAAGCGATTCTGAGGAAGGAAGCAGTAAAGCTTCAGCTAGATGAACATGAGGGTAAAGTACGAAAATACTTGCGAGTAGAGGAAACGAAACTTCACTTTCTAATCCGGACATGGTGTGCAGGGATTGGAGTTACTGCATGGATCGGCCAACGATGCAGCGCGGGTTCCACGATACTGGAAGACTCGCTTCATGCATAGCCATCAGCGCATGAGCGCAGAGAGAGCGACCAGCGCACACCTGGCACCAATTGAACACCCACTAAGGTTGCGATCAAGTCCTCCACAACCTCCAAAAGTTCTCGAGGCGCGCGGCACTCAATGACAATCCCAAACTGATTTGCAACCTTTTATACAAGAATTGCCCCCAAATTTGGGGAACAGATCTAATAATAAGGTTTTTGATTTTTGACATGATGACATGAGATATTTTTTGTATAATTTTAATAGAGTGAGAAAATTTTGTTCAAGTATTCCAACAGATAAAGAAGTAAAACAAAGTACTATCAGTTTCAAGAAAACTGTCCTGTTTTTTTGTAATTCTTGTCCAAATTTTCAGAGTTTCTGTCCTCTGTTTTATTTTATTTGTCCTATAGTTTCAAGTTATTGTCCCATATTAAAGTTTCATGTCCTACTTTTTACTATTTATGTCCTGCAATGAAAAAAACATGTCCTTGCCATAAAAAAAGGCTGTCCGGTCTTGCAATGTTTTTGTCCTGAATTTTCAGGTTTTCTGTCCGCCTGTTAATTTTGGTGGACAAGATTTTTTTGTTGGGAAAATTGAGTAAAAAAAAATGTTGAAAATTGTTTTTTTTGTGATTTCAACCAACATGTAATTTCCTCTTGCCTAAATTAAGTACAGGAAAATTGTTACTTAATTAATCTTAAATGATCAAGTAAAGCAAATTGAAAAAAAAATTGAAAGAACAAAACTTGAAAACTTGGAGGTTGATGTTGGAGGTTGATGTCAGAGGTCAATGTTAGAGGTGAGGGGTGTGGTGTGAAGGGGATGATGTTGGAGGTTGATGTCCAAGGTTGTTGTTGGAGGTGAGGGGTGTGGTGTGAAGGCCTGCGCAGTCTCCTGTCTGGTTTGGGAAAAACCCAGACAGGAAACCCAATACAGGTGACCTTTCACTTGAAAAACCAGGCAAACAATTTTGCCCACACGCATCCAGGTTTTGCCCCAGGCTGTCCAGCCATTTCAATATTTTGGCGGGCCAGAAATGCGCAACAAAAACTCCCTACAGTTTTCTCAAAACTGATAGTATGTATCATGGAATTATCAGTATGTACTCTCAGTGATGGATGTCATTCAACACCTCATGGTAAACAATAGGGGGTATCAAAGTTAACCAAACCCACCATTTTTTAATGGTGGGTTTCAACCCAAATTGTCCATTTCAAACCCGCCATTAAAAATCAAAAAAACCCACTTATTTCAGATCAGACATTTCAAAGTTAACCTGAAATAAGTGGGTTTTTTCAAATAAAGTATTTAAATGCTTCCACCACCTGTCCGCGTCATACACCCCTGTCTTCCCACCTCCTTCTACCTCCGACCTCATTGGAAAATTTTTTACCCCCACCCTCATCATAAAATTGATTGACCACTCTCATCACTTTATTGCTCTCATCACTTGATCACTCTCATCCACTTCATTGCTCTCAAAACTTCATCACTCTCATCACTTAACCGCTCTCATCACTTGATCACTCTCATGCACTTTATCGCTCTCAAAACTTCACCACTCTCATCACTTTATCGCTCTCATCACTTGCGTAGCCCAAACTCTTTCAAATGGCCCCTCAGCAAACCTCCCCCCACAAGTCCAACACACCCAAGAGAACATCGCCAAGGAACTCCACAACAAACAATCCTCCCCCATCAGCTTCCAAGGGCTCAAGTCAGCTCAAGAGAGCTGATCACATCATCCTGGTAAACTGGCTGAAAATTCCCTCCAACTACAATGCCTGCTTTGGATCCAACAACAAAACACGTGTTGGCCGACCTCAATCCTCTAAGGTCAATGGTTATCTCCTGATGGCCAATGAACTCAAGAACAAAACAAAAGGTAGGCTGGATCTGTCATCCAAACAGATGAGGGAGCGGTTCAAAAACTATCAAGCCAAGTACAAAAAGGCCCACTCCAAGTCTATCTCCACTGGCTTTGGTATCACCAACTTGGACAAAGCCAAAGGAATCAACTTGGTGGTTGATAAGTTGGACTCCATTTGTCCTTTTTATATTCAAATGGATGAAATCTTTGGAAAGAAGGCCAAAATCACCCCCCTAGCTGCTTTCAATGCCCAACAATCCAATTCCGTTGATGCCAAGAACTTGGCTGGGGATGCTCAGCCTACCAATGGGGACCTTGATGAAACCTTGGCCTTGGAGTGGCCCCCATCTGATGACGAGGAGGATATTCAAACACAATTGGCTCCAATCACTTCTACTTTGGTATTGATTGATCAGTCAATCCCGACCTTGGACCCCTCACTTCCTTCTTTTGATTGCTCTCTTCCTGGGGCAGAACAACTGGAGAACTTGCCCAATGAGGAGGATGTTATTCCTGGATCACCGTTGCCATCAACATCTGCTCAAGTAAGGAACTAAATTGTTTTCAATTCTGTCTGGTTGCTCCTGACTGATTTACATTGTAAAAAAACAGGCTCATCAATTTTTGATTGGCCAAAAACTCAAGCCAATGGGGCCTCCCACATTGCCTTCAAATACTAGTGAGGACTTTCAGACTCAAACCTCCTCTGCCAAGGGTAAGCGAAAGGCCTCCAATTCCATCAATGTCAACCCCAAAAGTCATCAAAAGAGGAGAAACACTTCCAGCTTTTCGGGCTTTGAAGAAATCATGGAGAAGCAAGATTCATGTAAGTTGATTGATTCAATATCCTTGCTTTCAAAATCATGCTCATTGCCATTCCCCTCCAAAAAACAGTGAAATCACAAATTGAATCAGATAAACTTCAGTTTGAAAAGCAAAAGTGGGATCGTCAACTGGTCATGGATAGTCAAAAGCAGCAAGCCAAGACTTTTGCTAATCAACAAAAATTGGATGCTGAGTGGAGGTTGAAACAAGCTGAGATAGAGTTTCAAAAAGAGGAAAAGGAGAAGGATTGGCAGCAAGTGCAACTGGAAAAGGAGAGGGAACAACGGGCAAACAAAAAAAAGAATAAGGTATCAGTTGCTTTGGCTTGCATTGGCAGTGGTAGATTGGTAGAAGAAATACAGCAGATTACTCAAATGCTGGGATTGTAAATATATTTGCATGGATGAAAGAAAAACAAATTATTTTTTACTACAACAACGTTTGAGAGCATTCTGAACCCCACCAATATACAAATCTTTTTTGTTTTTATTGATATTTTTTTCTCTAGATTAAATTTGGCCGTTTTTCATGTCCCTACAAGTGCTCTGAGTTTTTTTATTAATTTGGAGTGACATGGCCATTCTGGTATGGGTTGCTGTGTCCACAGCTGGAAAGGTACAGTGCTTGTACTTGTTAGCCGCCCAAACCATTTTGACTATACCTTTTTGCTTGAAATCAATTCCAAAGCCAAGGTCAGGAAAAACAACTTGACCGTCCAAAACTTGATATTCATGCGTATCTTCAATAAGTTGACCATTTGATTTTTTGGTTGGGACCACAAGTAAAAAGGAATAGCCAGAGATGTTGCCTTTGTCAATATGAGGAGAATTGTAAAAAGAATCCAAGGTGAAAGTGAGGTGTGGGGAGCAATCAAAAGGTATAGGCTTGGAAACAAATTCCAACAAAGAGAAAGAGGGGATGTTGCTATCCTTCATGGTATCACGGTTTGATTCAAAGGCAAGTTTGGCCAAATTACAAAACATTTGTCCTAAAATTTGGGATACTTTGTTGGCCTTCAGGTTGAGGACAGCGTACTCTTGAGGAGAAGATCTAATGGATGATTTCTTCACATAAAGTCCAAATAACTCCAAAGGGTTCATTGATTTTTGCCAACCAATTGCCCACATTTTTCCACCCCAAGATCTTGAGGGACCAACTGGGTTGACAAATTTTTTTGAATAGTGAAGGAATATCGTCACAAAGTCAATATCTTTCTTATCTTGCTCAGATAGTCGATCCAAAGGCCCAAATTCAACGACGGCAACCAGAGAATGGTGATCAGATTGGTTGAGAACAATAACTTTTCCATGGTGGAAGAAGTGGAAAGCCCCAATTGTCTGTTTTGCTTGCTTAAATTCTTCCTGGGTGGGTTTTTGAGGGTTGTTTTTCTTTTCAGCCATGATAGCAGGGTACAGATCCAAAGGGCATAGCTTTCATCTAGACCAGCCAAACTTTTCCTTGATCAAGTCGTCAGTCACTTCCAAAGAAATTTCCAAATCCCTCATTTGAGCCCTCCTTTTTCTACAATTCCTCTGCTTGCCACCTCTCTTTATGTTTTTCATACCATCTCCTTCCATCTTTCTCCCTCCCAGGCACTTGCTGCACCCAAGGTGAGGATCAAGGTGAAATTTGAATGGATGTATAACATTTTGAGTTCAGTAGGCAGTGAAGGAATTGATATCAAAAAAGGGGTTGGACAAACAAAAAGACTGGTCAAACAAATAAAAAAAAAAAATTTCAGCAATTTTCTCATTATCGGAGACAAACGGCGGGATTAAAAAAATAAAAAAGAGATGAAAATCAACGATTCCTCTGCTTGCCACCTCTCTTTATGTTTTTCATACCATCTACTTCCATCTTTCTCCCTCCCAGGCACTTGCTGCACCCAAGGTGAGGATCAAGGTGAAATTTGAATGGATGTATAACATTTTGAGTTTGTTAGGCAGTGAAGGAATCAATATCAAAAGAATAGAATTAGCTGGGGAGGAGTGGTAATGATGAGGAGCCGCGGCCGGCATCATACTAGGCAAACCAGACTGTCCCGGGACGTAGCTCGGTTGGCGTAAGACTTTAGAGAATGTGTTCTGGCAGAGCTAGAAAACCTTAAAAAAAAAGAAACAAAAACAAAGAAAAAACAATGGGAAAGTCAGTTCCTGTACCCTACATAAAACCTGCATTGATTGGCCAATCAATCGCGAATCAATTGCTCAATTGATTGCCAATTGATTGCCCAATTGATTCGCAATCAATCAAGCGATTGATTAGCAATCAATCGAGCAATCAATTGGCAATTGATCGGAAATCAATTGGGCAATCAATTGGCAATTGATCGCTTGATTGATGAGAGGAGGAATTGGAGGAGGGGAGGGGCTCACCTTAATGGATTGAGAAATGGATTCAGGGGGGGACTAAAGGTTGAATGATCAAAGGATCAGCAACTGGTGAGGGGAAGGAAGAGGAAGAGGGTGGAGGGGGCAATTGATTGAGCAATCAATTCGCAATAAATTTCTCGATTGATGAGAGGAGGAATTGGAGGAGGGGAGGGGCTCACCTTGATGGATTGAGAAATGGATTCAGGGGGGGACTAAAGGTTGAATGATCAAAGGATCAGCAACTGGTGAGGGGAAGGAAGAGGAAGAGGGTGGAGGGGGCTTACCAGGATTAGGAGGAGGGGATTCAGTGAGTGAGGTGAGATGAGGTGGTGGTGGTGAGTAAGGTGGTGGTGATGAGTGAGGTGGTTTGGTGAGGAGGAGGCAGGGTTTGACCGGTGAGTGAGTGGGGTGAGGTTGAAGGGGTTGAGTGGTGAGGGGGATGGGGGTGGCATTTGGTGAGTGGCAGGGTTTGAGGTGGAGGTGTTTTTGGATTCAAGACCACTAAAAAAAAAACAAAAAAAAAACTCAGCCTATGAATCTTGGGTGAACAACCAAAAACAAAAAAATATGGTGAAGGGAATTTTTACCAATTTCAAAATCAAAAATTACTCATCAAAGCAAGCAAGGGTGAGAGGAAGAATCCGCTCTCTCATAGAAGAAGATGAGGGACCAGATGAGACAGGGATGGCTTGAGG
This sequence comes from Puccinia polysora, assembly GCA_025617555.3. Taxonomy (NCBI): domain Eukaryota; kingdom Fungi; phylum Basidiomycota; class Pucciniomycetes; order Pucciniales; family Pucciniaceae; genus Puccinia; species Puccinia polysora. The sequence continues at coordinate 33,487,867 of CM062621.1, read as the reverse complement.
CGGATCAGGAATATCATCTTGGAATATTTTGTCCCATTCATCTTTAATGTTGGCCAAAAGGTTGTGAAGGATTACACAAGTGATAATCCAGTTGATGAGGAACCTCATATCTTTGGAACATTGGAGCTGGTTTTGCATCTCCCGTAAGCTGGCCCATCTTCCTTTCAGAATTCCTATGGCATGCTCAATCCGAACTTGTGATTGGGCAAGATGATAGTTAAAATTGGTTTTTCCTTGATCATTGGACAAAACATTCCGGTATGCTGGAACTACATATTTCCCACTAGCATAAGCTGAATCGGCCAGAAGGTATTGATCTTGGTCAAAGTAGATCTCTGGTTTTTGGGCAATCCGCATCTGATTGAAAACATATGAATCATGACAAGAACCTGGAAGGCAAGAATGGAGGGAGATGAACTTCTTGTTGTTATTGCAAACAAGTTGTAGTGCCACGGAGTATCTAAACAAAGATATGGAACATATTTGGTCAGTGTGTGATCCAAAGTTTTATCATAGCGATTGGAAAAGAAATGAATCAATTGCCTTTTTTTAAGATCAAAATAGTGGTTGCCATCTAGGTTGGGTTTTTGACTCAAGGGGATGGTGGTTCCATCAACAAAACCAATGAAACCAGGAAAGCCTTCTGTCTCCATTACTTGAGATATCTCCTTGCGTTCTTCTTTGGTTGGCCATGAAAGGACCGAGCAAGAGAAAGATAGGATAGCAATCATGACTCTTTTGGTGTATAAGTCAATGCTTCCGTAACTGACTGAGAATAGATTTTCCAATCGATGGATTGCTGCTCCATTTCCATTTGACCCCAATCTACAAAGAGCAACGGCAAGTTGGATGGCTGGATCGCGTTGAGGATTGCAAGAATTGTTCTGGAAGATGTGGTGGTCTTCAATCATTGCCAAAAGTTTCATGAAAGAAGGCAACAAAGTTTGGAACAGTTGCTGGAAGCTTAAGTCAGGGATGAGATGAAGCTAATTAAGGCCTGTAGACCCCCTGTGGTGTTTTTCTGGCATAGAATCTTCTGGAGAATTCAAATATTGACAACAATTGAATAAATGTAATATGTAAAATTGCCATAAATATCAAATTTTTTCAAGGAGTTCCAACCTGAACTCATATTGGGAAAAAAACTTTATCCAATGTAAGAAAAATAGGGCAGATCAGAGTTAGAAAACCTGCCATTAGAAAACCTCCATTTTTTTGAAAAAACCTGCCATTTTAATGGTGGGTTTCTGAAATACACACACCACTTAACTGGTGTATTTAAAAATTGCAGGTTCCAAAAAAATGGCTTGTTTCAAGTATAGAACCTTCCATTTTATTCATCATGATCCATCAACCTCCCCTCTGCATGAATACAAGGTGAACAGTACCATTTGTTCCCCATCCAGTAAAAGTCTTCATTTGATTGGCCTTCAATCACATCCAACCCATTTGGTGGACTAAGAACCTCTGGAAGTGTACCTTATCACATACCCTGGTCTCTCAACTCATTGCCCCCAAGGTCTTCCCTGACACCCTACCTGTGATCTGGAGGAAAATCTTGGAGATCTTGTACATTGGTCAAGCCCTGGGATACTGCAAGAATGGATTTCCAGCCAAATGGGTTGATGATAAAATCAACTTTAAAATACATTTATACAAACATCAACCCAAATAGCTGTCTTCTCAAGATTCAACAACTTTCCATCACCCTAAACCACCCATCACATCTAATAACCCACCTGGCTCTGATTCATCCAAAGATTCTTGGGCTCAGTCCAATAATGTATTTGAGGAACATTACAAGGGAAATGAAAAGCACAATCATTAGGATAGTGTTTTCCCCCTTCAATCCGATGGTTCTCCTGCATTTAAAAGCAACATTTTGATTGATTTTGAGATTAATCAAACTGTGAAACTCAAACCAATTGTGGGGGCCAGACTAGATAGGCCCAGGATTGAGGATGGGTTGGCGGATCCAGTAATTCAAATAATTGAGAGGCCTGGATCAACAAGACCAATTTTTCATCAAAATTGTATGAATTTAGCTAAGATCTGTCAGCCCATGATCATTTTTTGACAAAGAATTGGCCTAGTGGTTCACCATAATCCACATTGTTGCTGTTGGACTGGTTCTCAAACATTGTCCATCCATACTTCCAAAAACATCCCCACTGCTGTGACCATCCTCCTCTGGTTCTCAATCTTCAGCTTGGGAGCTCCTAACAAAACCCCCAGTATCATTTTCTTCTAGCTGTACAAGTAAAGCTTGTTTGAGTTTTGAGTTTTATTTTTTATTTTTTTGCATAAATACATCTCCTTATTGAAGATTGATAAAAAATCAAGGATTTTGATTGAAGTGTTTTAAAATTTCAACCACCCTTGTTGGATTGTGAATTTTAAGGGCTGGATGTGAAAATCCCAATGATGGTCACAATCAAGAGGCTGATGATGAAAAATTTCTTGAATCTAATTGAAATTTGAGTATGAGAAGATTTACCGGTCTGTAAGACACTCTGGACTTTGAAGTATTGATGGGTAACTGTGATTGAGGGCAAGCAGTGATGGAAGATATGAAGAAGCCCAACAGAGAGAGAGGGGGGGGGATGAAAGTTCCAAGTTTGATTGTGATATTGAGTAGATTTATATGGAGCAGATGATTCCCAATATGGTTCAAGGTGAAGGAGATAAGATGGGAGTATGGACCCATGAAGAGGAAGATGGAGCCTAAAAAAACATAGGAGAGACCAATCCATTAAGCCAGGTTCCTCAATCATTTATTTTGCTTGAGGGCTTGAAAATCAATAAAATCAATAGAAGCTTGGATGAAAATCAAGTCCCAATCAATTAAAGTGAGGATTGGAGGATGGATGAGGGTTGTGGTAGGATGACTGGGGATTATAGAGGAAAAATTGAGAGCATAAAGATTTATATAGTATATAGGAAATACCAACTTATTTCCAGTCAATTCTGACACACCTGATGTGAAATAAGTGGGTTTTTTGATCTTTTAATGGGGTTTGGAAATGGCAGGTATGGTTTGAAAACTGCAATTACAAAAATGGTGGGTTTTCTAACTCTGATATGCTTTAATGAGAAAAATGATCAAAATATCAATTTTCTTTCAAAACATAAGATATATCCAGTGGAATTTAAATAGCTTTCTACCATAAATAAAAAAATTGAAAAATGCTACAAATACCTGTTTTATGCTGGTAATTTGAATATTTTTTAAATATTAAGAAAAATTATCATCCAGTAAATAGATAATTATAAAAAATATGTCAAACATCCTTCTTTGAAGAAAATTCAAGATTTTTCATAGAATGCAAATATATTTGTAAAAAGCACAAAAAGATAGAAAAAAATCTCTTTTTCACAAGGAGATTAAATTACATTTAAATATTTCAAAAAGGGTAATGTTAAATTCACAACTCTTTGAGCCATGTACAGGACTCTGTACACGACTCAATGGGCTGTGTGGCACCCTACACAACTCAAATGAGCCGTGTGGCATGCTACACGACTCAAATGGGCCCTGTGGCAAGCTAAACCGCTCAAATGGGCCATGTGGCATGCTACACATCCCATTTGAGTTGTGTGGCACGCTAAAAAACTAAAATCAAGTTGTGTAGCCTCCACTAAATAATAAATTTTGAATGATAAATAATAAATAATATATTATAAATAATATATTATAAATAATATATTATAAATAATATATTATAAATAATATATTATAAATAATAAATCATAAATCATAAATAATAAATAATAAATAATAAATAATAAATAATAAATAATAAATAATAAATAATAAATAATAAATAATAAATAATACATAATAAATAATAAATAATAAATAATAAATAATAAATAATAAATAATAAATAATAAATAATAAATAATAAATAATAAATAATAAATAATAAATAATAAATAAAAAATAAAAAATAATAAATAATAAATAGTAAATAGTAAATAATAAATAATAAATCATAAATCATAAATAATAAATATTAAATATTAAATAATAAATATTAAATAATAAATAATAAATAATAAATAATAAATAATAAATAATAAAAAATAAATAATAAATAATAAATAATAAATAATGAATAATAAACAATAAATAATAAAGAATAAATAATAAATAATAAATAATAAATAATAAATAATAAATAATAAATAATTAATAATTATTAATAAATAATAAATAATAAATCATAAATCATAAATAATGAATAATGAATAATGAATAATAAATAATAAATAACAAATAATAAATAATAAATAATAAATAATAAATAATTAATAATTAATAATTAATAATTAATAAATAATAAATAATAAATAAATAATAAATAATAAATAATAAATAATAAATAATAAGTAATAAGTAATAAATAATAAATAATAAATAATAAATAATAAATAATAAATAATAAATAATAAATAATAAATAATAAATAATAAATAATAAATAATGAATAATGAATAATGAATAATAAATAATAAATAATACATAATAAATAATAAATAATAAATAATAAATAATAAATAATAAATAATAAATAATAAATAATAAATAATAAATAATAAATAATAAATAATACATAATAAATAATAAAAAATAAATAATAAAAAATAAATAATAAATAATGAATAATGAATAATAAATAATGAATAATAAAAAATAAATAATAAATAATAAATAATGAATAATGAATAATGAATAATAAATAATAAATAATAAATGATAGATAATAAATAATAAAAAATAAATAATAAATAATAAATAATAAATAATAAATAATAAATAATAAATAATAAATAATAGATTATAGATAATAAATAATAAATTATAAATCATAAATCATAAATAATAAATAATAAATAATAAATAATAAATCATAAATCATAAATAATAAATAATAAATAATAAATAATAAATAATAAATAATAAATAATAAATGATAAATGATAAATAATGAATAATAAATAATAAATAATAAATAATAAATAATAAATAATAAATAATAAATAATAAATAATAAATAATAAATAATAAATAATAAATAATAAATAATAAATAATAAATAATAAATAATAAATAATAAATAATAAATAATAAATAATAAATAATAAATAATAAATAATAAATAATAAATAATAAATAATAAATACTAAATAATAAATAATAAATAATAAATAATAAATAATAAATAATAAACAATAAACAATAAATAATAAATAATAAATAATAAATAATAAATAATAAATAATAAATAATAAATAATAAATAATAAATAATAAATAATAAATAATAAATAATAAATAATAAATAATAAATAATAAATAATAAATAATAAATAATAAATAATAAATAATAAATAATAAATAATAAATAATAAATAATAAATAATAAATAATAAATAATAAATAATAAATAATAAATAATAAATAATAAATAATAAATAATAAATAATAAATAATAAATAATAAATAATAAATAATAAATAATAAATAATAAATAATAAATAATAAATAATAAATAATAAATAATAAATAATAAATAATAAATAATAAATAATAAATAATAAATAATATGTTTCTGTAGAGGGGTAAAAAAATCAAACATGCCCATTATGGGGGGTATATTCCCCCCCAGGGGTTGCGCGTGTTCAAAACAACTGTTTGGAGTAGTGTATGGGCCCCCACGCATTGAGGGGACCTACACAACTCCCACAGGTCGTGTTGGGCCCTAAAAAACCCCCACACAACTGAAGCAGTGAATATAACATTATTCTTTCAAAAAAGGTTTCATTAAGTACAAAAATAGAAAAAATTAAATTTAAAACATTGATTATTGAAAAAATAGGACCTATCAGAGTTAAACTTTTCAAAAAATCAAATGGCTGATTTCATGGCCATCCATTTTTCTTCTAATATTTCCTTTTTTCAGTTAAACCCATTGGTTCTTTGTTTATCTTGATAAAAAAAAAATTCTGAAAAATTGATATTTTTCTTGAAATAAGCAATTTAATTTTTACAGAATTTTAACTCTGATACGCCCAAATAAACTTGGGAAATTTTTTGATCATTCAAGCACTTGACTGTTTCTTTTTTTAATTTTAAATGATATTTTAATTGCTCCAATTTTATATATTCATGTGGAATTCTTGTATTCTTTTATTTTGGGTAAAAGCTATGTAAATTCAGTCAAAAATTATAATTTTTATTCAAATAAACCAATTTTTGATTTCATTCTTCTTCTTTTTTTGTGAAATGAATAATTTGTTGGAATATTTGAAAGTATTGGAATCCACTTCAGATTCCAGATATATGTAGAATTTTTCTGTTTTCTTTTATTTTTGAGGTAAGGGATCTAAATTTCACGGTAAACTTCAATTTGTATTCAAAGGAATCAATTTTTTCATTCAATTGTTTTATATGTGTACTTGATGAACCTGTTATTGAAATTTTTCAAAAAATTTGAATTCATCTTTTGAAATTGATATATTAGGGCGTATAAGAGTTAGCAAAACCACCATCAGAAACCCAACATTTTTTTTGACCAAAACCGCCATTAAAAATGGCGGGTTTCTGAAATACACATACCCCCTAACTGGTGTATTTCAAAATGCCAGGTTTCATGAAAATGGCGGATTTTAAACATCAAACCCGCCATTAAACCCACCATTTATGCATCATCATCCATCCACCATCCATCACATCTAAATCACCCATCCACATCAGAAAATTCATACCAATCCCATCTGCATTTCTTCAGGCACATCTCATCTCCATTGATTCACATCTCCAACCCTTCACATCCCTATCAATTCACATCTCCATTGCTTCACATCTCTATTGCTTCACATCTCTATTGCTTCACATCTCCATCTGCACACAAATCCAATCATCATCTCATCACCCCACATCAAATCACCATCTTTCTAAACATGTCCAATCAGACTTCCTGCCAGCAAGTTGAAAATGCAAAAAATCTGACTGAACCTTTGTTAGTATTTGAATCCAAGTTTTTTTTTGTTTGGGTTGTTCAACCAAGAATCCTAGGCTGACTCACTCAGTTTATTTATTTTTCCTTTTTTTTTCTTAGACAAAACTGACCCAACGCCTCACCCCACCACACCACCCACCTCACCCCACCAAAACACCGGTCAACTCTCCTCCTCACCCACCACTACCACCTTACCCACCACCTTTGGCACCCCTGGTAAGCACTCCTCCTCCTCCTCATCATCATCATCCTCCTCCCCATAATCAGAAGCTAACCAAATGTTCCATCCCCCTCCAGGCACCTTCAGGTCCTCAGGTAAGCCCCCTCCTCCTGATCCTCCTCTTCCCTCCATCCTAGCTGACTCCTCTCTCTTGCTTGCTCCTTCACCACCCCCCCTCCTTGCTTGCTCGCCAGCCCCCACCCCCACCCCCCCTCCTTGCTTGCTTGCCGGCCCCCACCCCCTCCCCCTCCCCCCTTCCTTGCTTTCCGGCCCCCACCCCCTCCCCCTCCCCCCTTCCTTGCTTGCCAGCCCCACCACGGCCCCCCCTCCTTGCTTGCTTTCTCCTTCACCCCCCCCTCCTTGCTTGCTTGCCGGCCACACCACAACACCCCACCACCTTTCCCCCCTCCTCTTCCCCCGCCTCCTCACTTGCCCGCCGGCCCCACCTTGGCCCCCCTGGCCTTCCTTGCTTGCCCGCCGGCCCCACCTTGGCCCTCCCCTCCTTGCTTTCCCGCCGGCGCCACCTTGGCCCCCCCTCTCAATCCGCCGGCCCCACCTTGGCCCCCCCGCCTCCTTGCTTGCCCGCGGCCCCACCTTGGCCCCCCCGCCTCCTTGCTTTCCCGCAGGCCCCACATTGGCCCCCCCCTCCTTGCTTGCCTGCAGGCGCCACCTTGGCCCCCCCCTTTCAATTGCCAAGGCCCACCCCCTTCCCCCCTGCGTTGGCCCTAGCCCCCCTGTCAATGCCTGCCCGGCCAACCAACCTCCCCTTCTCCCTGGTTCCTGAGCCCTGCCTAACTGGCCCCAGGCCCGACCCAAAAACGACCCAAAGGCCCGGCCCGATGCCCTCACACACCAGTAAGTTTTTTTTTTTTTTTTTTTTTTTTTTTTTTTTTTTTTTTTTTTTTTTTTTTTTTTTTTTTTTTTGGTGATCACGTTTCTGGTGAACTTGGGATAAAGTCCAGGTTTGGTTTCATTTTTTTTGATCCAATCTTGTTTCACCAATGATGTGCATTTGACTGAATTTTTTTTTTGGTTTTTTTTGTCAATCCCTCAACCGCTATTGGTGAATGTCCAATTCTTCTCCCACCCCCCTCAAAATGTTACACAAACAATAAAATCCCGTCTTCTTCCTCACCCCAAACTAAGAATAGGATTGGGAGGGAACAAGATGGAAGGAGATGGCTTTAAAAACACAGAGAGGTGGGAAGAGTAGGGATTCTTGCCAAAAGGGACTTCAATCTTGGGATACAGAAATGTCTTTGGAAGTTTCTGAGGAAGGTATTAATGAAAAGGTTGTCTGGTCTGGTCAGAAACCACTTCCTTTGGATCTGTACCCTTCCATTGTTGCCAAAAAGAAGAATAATAGTCAAAAACCCACCCAGGAAGAGTTTGAACAAGCCAAACAAACAATCAAACCCTTCCATTCCTTCTACCGTGGAAGAGTAATTCCTACTGTGGAGACTGCCACTCATACAAGAATGGCAATCTCAATGAAAATTAAAAAAACAACTAGAAACAATTTCAGGGACTTGGGGAGTGGGAAAATATACTCCAGGAAAAAAATATAAATAAAAAGAAAAAATATTTCTTTATTGGTGGGGTTAAAAATAGTCTTAAGCATTGTTGTAATCAAAAATGATTTTTTTTTCTTTGTAAATTTCTCATCAAAGAAAACATATTAACAAGCTCAGCATTTGACTAATCTGCTTTAATTCATCTACTGTTCTGCTGCTACCAATGTATGCTTCAGCCATTGACCACTTATCCTTTTTTTTCTGTTGCTAGTTGTTCCCTCTCCATTTGCAGTTGTGATTGCTGTCAATCCTTCTCCTTTTCCTCCTTTTGAAATACTAGCTCAGCCTGTTTCAACCTCCACTCAGAATCCAGTTTCTGCTGATGAGCCAAAATCTTGGCTTTCAGCTTTTGAAAATCAATAGCTAGTTGAAAATCCCACTTCTCCTTTTCAAACTGAAGTTTTTCAGATTCAATTTGCAATTTCACTTTTTTTCAGAGGGGAATGGGAATGAGCTTGATTTTGAAAGCAAGGGGAATGCAATGGGTTTACTTTAATCTTGCTTCTCCATGATCTCCTCAAAGCAAAAAAAAATTTGAAGTGTTTCTCCTCTTTTTAATTCTATTGGGGTTGATGTTGATGGAATTGGAGGCCTTTTGCTTTCCCTTTGCAGAGGAGGTTTGTGTGGGAACATCATTTCTCTCATTTGAAGGGGATGTTGGAGGCCCCATTGGCTTGCGTTTTTGGCCATTCAGGAATTGATGAGCCTGTTTCTTTCAAATCTAAATCAGTCAGGATTAACTGGAAAGAAGATAAAAGAACTTGGTTCCTTAATTGAGAAGATGCTGATGGAAATGGTGATACGGGAATGAAATCCTCCTCATTGGCCAAGTTCTCCAGTTCTTCCACCACAGGAAGAGAGCAATCCAAAGAAGGAGGGGAGGTGTCCAAGTTTGGGTTCAACTCCTCAATCAAGGCGGAAGTAGACGTGATTGGAGCTGATTGCGTTTGAATATCCTCCTTGGCATTGGATGGGGGCTACTCATAGGTTTCTTTGGGATCACCATTGCTAGGCTGAGCATCCCCAGTCAAGTCCTCAGCGTCAACTGAAACAGTTGTTGGGCATCAAAAGAAGCTAGGGGGTTGATGTTGGCCTTCTTTTCAAAGATTTCATCCATTTGAATATAAAAAGGAAAAATGGAGTCCAACTTATCAACCACCAAGTTGATTACCTTGGCTTTGTCAGAGTTGGTGATACCAAAACCGGTGGAGATTGACATGGAGGGGGCCTTTTTTTACTTGGCTCAATAATTCTTGAATTGCTCCCTCATCTGTTTGGATGACAGGTCCAGCCTAACTTTTGTTTTGTTCTTGAGTTCATTGGCCATCAGGAGATAACCATTGACCTTAAAGGATGGAGGTTGGCCAACGCATGCTTCATTGTCTGATCCAAAGCAAGCATTTTAGTTCAACGGAATTTTGAGCAAGTTTACCAGGATGATGTGATCTTCTCTCTTGAGCCTTTGGAAGCTGATGGGGGAGGATTGTTGGATTTTGAGTTCCTTGGGGATTTTTTCTTTGGTCCATTGGATTGTTTAGTGGACTTTCTGGGGGAGGATCACTGAGGGGCCATTTGAAAATAGGAAATTTTGAATTCACAGCTCTGTACACGTTTCTTTGAGCCATGTACACGGCTCTTTACATGGTTCTTTGAGCCGTGTACACGTTTCAATGAGCCGTGTACATGGTTCAATCAGCCGTGTGGCACCCTACACAGCTCATTTAATCTGTGTGGCAAGCTAAACCGCTCAAATGGGCCGCGTGGCATGCTACACTTCCCAATTGAGTTGTGTGGCACGCTAAACAAATTTTTATTTCTTTTATTTCTTTTATTTCTTTTATTTCTTTTATTTCTTTTATTTCTTTTATTTCTTTTATTTCTTTTATTTCTTTTATTTCTTTTATTTCTTTTATTTCTTTTATTTCTTTTATTTCTTTTATTTCTTTTATTTCTTTTATTTCTTTTATTTCTTTTATTTCTTTTATTTCTTTTATTTCTTTTATTTTTTTTATTTCTTTTATTTCTTTTATTTCTTTTATTTATTTTATTTATTTTATTTCTTTTATTTCTTTTATTTCTTTTATTTCTTTTATTTCTTTTATTTCTTTTATTTCTTTTATTTCTTTTATTTCTTTTATTTCTTTTATTTCTTTTATTTCTTTTATTTCTTTTATTTCTTTTATTTCTTTTATTTCTTTTATTTCTTTTATTTCTTTTATTTCTTTTATTTCTTTTATTTCTTTTATTTCTTTTATTTCTTTTATTTCTTTTAATTCTTTTAATTCTTTTCTTTCTTTTCTTTCTTTTCTTTCTTTTCTTTCTTTTCTTTCTTTTATTTCTTTTATTTCTTTCATTTCTTTTATTTCTTTTATTTCTTTTATTTCTTTTATTTCTTTTATTTCTTTTATTTCTTTTATTTCTTTTATTTCTTTTATTTCTTTTATTTCTTTTATTTCTTTTATTTCTTTTATTTCTTTTATTTCTTTTATTTCTTTTATTTCTTTTATTTCTTTTATTTCTTTTATTTCTTTTATTTCTTTTATTTCTTTTATTTCTTTTATTTCTTTTATTTCTTTTATTTCTTTTATTTCTTTTATTTCTTTTATTTCTTTTATTTCTTTTATTTCTTTTATTTCTTTTATTTCTTTTATTTCTTTTATTTCTTTTATTTCTTTTATTTCTTTTATTTCTTTTATTTCTTTTATTTCTTTTATTTCTTTTATTTCTTTTATTTCTTTTATTTCTTTTATTTCTTTTATTTCTTTTATTTCTTTTATTTCTTTTATTTCTTTTATTTCTTTTATTTCTTTTATTTCTTTAATTTATTTTATAATAAATCATAATTATTATTATATAATCAATTATAAGTTATATGAAGTAGTGTATGGGCCCCCACGCGTTGAGGGGCCCTAAGAAACTCCCACAGGTCGTTTGGGGCCTTACACGGCTCCCACATGGCTGGAGCTGTGAATTTAGAATTACCCTTTAGAAATAGTAGGAGGGATGAAGGGATGAAGGGCTATGAGATTGTTTAAGTGGGGAGAGTAATGATGTGATGAGAAGATGAGAGTGATGAAGCAAAGAGAGTAGGAAGGGATGAGAGTGATGAAGTGACAAGAGGGATAAAGCAATGAGAGCTAGGATGTGATGGAAGCAATAAAGTGATGAGAGTGATGAAGTGATGAGGATAGTGATCCAATGAGAGTTAGCTAGATGTTATGAAAGCAATAAACGGATGAGAGGGATGAAGTGATAAGGATAGTGATCCAATGAGACTTAGCTGGATGTGATAAAAGCAATAAAGTGACAAGAATGATGAAGTGATGAGGATAGTGATGAAGAGATGAAGAGCAATAAATCAAATTTTTTTCCGATGAGGTTGGAGTAAGAAGGAGGTGGGAAGCCAGGGGTGGATGACGTGGACAGGTGGTGGAAGCCTTTAAATACTTTATTTGAAAAAACCCACTTATTTCCAGGTAACTCTGACACGTCTGATGTGAGATAAGTGGTTTTTTTTATATTTTTTATGGCGGGTTTGAAATGGTGGATTTGGTTTGAAACCCGCCATTAACAAATAGCGTGTTTGCTCAACTCTGATACACCCTATTTAGTATTTTTATATTTTTTCCTATGATTTGTACAAAGGCATTTACATGCCATTGAAAATCTTGAATTTTCTTCAAAGAAGTATCTTTTACATATTTTTTATAATTATTTTGTTTAATGGATGATTTTTTTGATTGAATATTTCCAAATACCTGAATTAATTAAATAGGCATATGTATCATATTGGGCATTATTTTTTTCACACCCCCAATCTTTATTTTTTTGTGGTTTTGATGTCCCCACAACATCCCCCATCCACACAGTTTTCCTTAAATTCATGTGGTCTTGTAAAGTTTTGAAAAAAAAATGTTAAATCACAAATGGCCTCAGTTTTTTTGCAGAAAATTTCCAATAATAAAAGTAAATTAAAATATAATTTTTGAAGATTTTTAGTACTTAATTTTCCTGCCAAAAATTGGGATTAAAATAAAACAAAATTCATTATTTCATTTCAATTTTTGATATATTTCTGATGCATTTTCCAATTTTTGAGCTTTCAGTCTTCCAGGGGGCATTTCAAAGGGAAAAAAGTATTCTTTCTAGATTTTTAGGATCAATTATTTACCTCCAAATAGTTGATTCAACTACAACAATAACAGAAAATGTCTTTTTTGTGGTGTGCTTTGGAGACATTTCTGGTACTATCTTCATTATTTTTATTGACAATATGAGTCTATAGTTTTGAAATGAACTTCAAATGACACACAAACATATTTTTCTTGTTTTTTTTTACCTTATTTAGCCCTAAAATTTCTTACCTCAAATCACCATGTTTAGACCCCTTTTTGGGTTAGGTCCAAATTTTTGGGCTTTTCTAGTCTCCACATGCAAGAAAGAGAGTAGTCAAAATTGATGTTAATTTTTATTCTATTGATTATTGATTCAATGATTTAGAGCAAGAAATGCAACTTTTTTTGCTTTCAATTAAGATTTTTTTGGGAAAGAAGAACCCTAAACAAAACCTCACATAAATTCATTGTTCCCTTTTTAATTCCCTCTGAAATACTGCAAGCTCAAAAATTTGCAAATGCCTCAGAAATATATGGAAAAATAAATTTGAGAGGAATGTCTTCTATTTTATTTTGATCCCAGTTTTAGAAAGGAAAATGAAGTACTAAAAATCTTCAAAAATTTCATTCAAATTGTCTGTTATATTTAGAAAATCTCTGCTCTTTATGTTTCCCAAAGTAATTAGAAAAAAATTATTAAAAAAAAGTGAAGCCATTTTTGATGTAGCATTTTTCCTTTTTCAATTTTTTTAACTTAATTTTGATGGCATTTGAATAGGGTGTATCAAAGTTAGAAAAACGGCCATTCAAAAACTGCCATTTTTTTTTCTAAATCCATCATTTTCAATGGGTTTTTCTGAAATACACATACCCCCTAACTGGTGTATTTCAAAATGGCAGGTTTTATAAAAATGGCGGGTTTCAAACATCAATTGGGCCATTATCATCCATCCACCATCCATCACATGAAAAACACCCATCCACACCTCCACCTCAGAAAATTCAGACCAATCCCATCTCCATTGCATCACACACATCACATCTCCATTGCTTCAGATCTCTATCACATCACACACATCCCATTGCATGCAAAACACCCATCCAAACCATCACCTCAGCAAATCCATACCAATCCCATCTCTATTGCATCACACACATCTAATCTCCATTGCTTCACATCTCCATTGCTTAACACCAATCCCAACATCATCCTTCTCAACATGTCCAATCAAACCTCCCCGCCAGCAAGTTGAAAATGCAAAAATGCTGACTGAAATTTCTTTTATTATTGGACTCTGATTCAGACTCCAATTTGGGATCAACTTGGTTAGCTTTGAATTCTCTATTGGAAAAGGAATACATGGTTCCACAAAGACACACTCTCCACAACCCTATGTATGAAAGGCAAAAGCTCCACCTACTCCGCAACTGAAGCTTCCAGGAGCTGTTCCAAACTATATTGCCTTCATTCATGAAACTTTTGGAGATGATCAAAGACCACCAGATCTTCCAGAATAATTCTTGGAACCCTCAACGCAATCCAGCTATCCAACTAGCTGCTGATCTCTGTAGATTGGGATCAAATGGAAATGGAGCAGAAATTCATCAATTAGAAAATCTATTCTCAGTCCGTTATGGATCCATTGACTTATACACCAATAGAGTCATGATTACTATCCTATCTTTCTGTCTCTCAGTCCTTTTTTGGCCAACCAAAGAAGAAAAAAAGGAGATATCTCAAGTAATAGAGACTGAAGGCTTTCCTGGTTGCATTGGTTTGTTGATGGAACCACTGTCCCCTTGAGTCAAAAACCCAAGCTAGATGTCAACAACTATTTTGATTAGAAAAAAAGGAAACCAATCCATTTCCTTCCCAAAGCCTTTGATAATACAATTACCAAATATGTTTTATCTATTTTTATAGATACTCTGTGTCACTAAAACTTGTTTTTGATAACAGCAAGAATTTCATATCCCTCCATGCCGGCTTTCCAGGTTCTTGTCACAGTTCATATTTTTTCAATCCAATGAGGATTTCCCAACAACCAGATAACTAATTTTACCAAGATAAATACCTTCTGGCCAATTCAGCTTATGCTAGTGGGAAATATGTGGTTCCAGCATGCCGCAACTTTTATCCAATGATCAAGCCAAAACATATTTCAAATATCATCTTGCCCAATAAAAAAATTGGATTGAGCATGTCATAAAAATCCTGAAATGAAGATGGGCCAGCTTACCGGAGATGAAAAACCAGCTAAAAAATTCCAAGGATATGAAGATCCTCATCAACTGGATTATCAGTTGTGTAAAAATTCACAACCTTCTTGGTTTCCAACATCAAAGATGAATGAGACAAAATATTCAAAGAAGATATTCCCAAACCTCCTCAAGTCATCCTGGTCTCATCTTCTACCACATCTTTGGCCATGCTAAAGTGGATTCTGCCCCTAAAACTTGCTCACTTTGATGAGTTGTATTTGGTTTTAAAATAGGTAAAAAATAACATCACAGAATTTTTTTGGTTTTGGTTGTTCAAATCCTAGGCTGACTTGGTTTTATTTATTTATTTGTGGACTTAGAAAAAAACCAAAACATAAATTTCAAACCACCCACCTCACCCCACCAAACCACTGGTCCAATCCTCCTCCTCCTCACAAAAGCAACTCACCCCACCAAACCACTGGTCCACATCCCCCTCCTCCTTACCAATCCACCTTACCAGCCACCTCCACCTACCTCCAAGTTCACCCGGTCGGTCATCCTCATCCTTAACATTCTTTTCTTGGCACCCCAGGTAATCCCCCCCCTTCTCCTCCTTGATTTATTGGAGCTTACCTCCCCCCTCCTCCTCCTGCTTTTAGATATTGTCATCAGTACCTCTGGTAAGCACCTCCATCCTCCTGCTACCCATCACCCCCTCATCCTCCTCTTTGATCTCATGGTGAGCATACAAAAAATCACTTGCCGGTTGATTTATTGGATTGATTGGTTGGCCGGCAAGCAACCAATCAATTGGTCAACAACCCCCAACTCCCCTCCCACATCCTCCTGATCAATTTTTTGCTCACCAATCAATAAATTGGCAGACCTCCCCCTGCCATACTCCTCCTCCTGATTGATTGGCAAGCAATCCATTGGCCAACTGCCCCCTTCCCCTCATCTTCCTCATCCTCCCTGATCATTAAAAGCTGAATAATCTGGTGTTTTTTTTTTTTTTTTTTTTTTTTTTTTTTTTTGGTAGGAGAATTGCCGGTATTATCTTTATTTTCTATGTTTTTTGATCATCTAAGTGGTTTATACTGGACCAATGAATGTTTTTTTTGCTTTTTTTTGATTAAATGCAATGCAATTGGAAATTCCACCGCTTTGACCACCCTTTCTTGATGGCCCATTATTCTTCCAGCAAACTCAAAATGTTACGACTAATGGATTTCCAT
Source organism: Puccinia polysora (assembly GCA_025617555.3). Taxonomy (NCBI): domain Eukaryota; kingdom Fungi; phylum Basidiomycota; class Pucciniomycetes; order Pucciniales; family Pucciniaceae; genus Puccinia; species Puccinia polysora. The sequence continues at coordinate 33,471,494 of CM062621.1, read as the reverse complement.
CTTGATAATCACCTCAATCAAACTACACGGTTGTGAGGGAAAAAGAGGGAAGGAGATAGTTTGAAAAACATCCTGAGAAGTGGGAAGAAAAGGGCTTGCCATAGAAGGAGGGCTCAAATTCAGGATTCTGAAATTGCATTGGAAGTTACTGAGGAAACAATCAATGAAAAGGTTGTTTAGTCTTCACACAAACTACTTCCCTTGAAACTGTATCTGTCCATTGTCATGAAAAGTCAAAATCCCACCCCTGAAGAGTTGGAACAGGCCAAAAAGGAGATAAAACCATTCCATTTCTTCAGCTCTGAAAAAGTATATGTTCAAGACCAATTGGATCATGAGGCTATGTTTTCAATGATAAATTTTTCCCTTTGAATGAACTCTCTGAGCAAGAGAAGAAAAACATCAACTCAGTAACAAAATTCCTTCACTGATCTAAAAAATTTTACAACACTGTTGGTCCCTCAAGATCTTGGGGTGGGAAAATGTGGGAAATTGGATGGAAAAAAATGATGGACCCTTCTGAACTATTTGTATGATATTTGTATAAAGATTCTGTCAAATACTCCCCTAAAGAGTATTATTTTATGAAACTTAGGTCTGACAAGGTATCTCAAATATTGGGCCAAATGCTTTGAAAATTAGCCAAACTTGTGTTTGATTCCAACCGTGAAGCTATGATGGACAACAATATCCCTTCCTTCTCCTCATTGGAATTTGGATCTGGCCTTACTTCTTTTGACTGCTCCCCTCACATTAAATTAACCTCAGACTCCTCCTAAAACTCAGCCCATATTGAAAAAGGTGATTTCTCCTCCTATTACTTTTTAATGTTGGTCCCAACCAAAAAATCAAATGGACAAATTATCTACAACAAGGATGAATATCAAGTATCCAACAGCCATTTGGTGTTCCCAGACTTGGGTTTTGGGATTGATTTCAAACAAAAGGGCATCACCAAAACGGTTTGGGCAGAAAACAAGTACAAGCAGTGTACTTTTCCTGCAGTGGTTACTGCCACCCATACTAGGATGGCCATGTCCATGCAAATTAATAGAAAAAATCAAAACACTAGCAAGGATGTGGCCAGTGGCAAAATATACCTTAGGAAAAAAACATGAATAAAAATTAAAAAGATTTTTTCATTGGTGGTGTTAAAAATACTTTCAGACGTTGTGGAATTAAGAAGAGGACTTCTTCTTTAGTGGTTCCCAAGTTTGGAAGTTATTGATTCCCTGCGTCTGTAAACCCTGAGTGCAACTGTTCACCCTTTGACTGAGAGATAGAGAGATGAGAGTAAAGATCCTTCCAAAACCTATGATGATCCAATGGTATCCCATGTCCTCCACATCCGGGTTGACGGTACAGTTAAAGTAGCCTTCCACTCAACTTTGACCTAGGTAAAACCGCAAGCAAACAAGAATAATGAAATAAAACCCCTAAGTACAGAACCCTAGCCCAACTCTATACTTCCAACCCCATCCCATACCCCATATCAATCTGTATTGCCCGCCTGCCATTACGTCCACCCCGTTTGTCCTTCTCATGAAGTGGCCCTTGTGCCGCACCCAACTCAGAGCCCCCCGCGCATTTCTGCATCCGCCCAACGCGCCGTTCTAGATATCCAAGATACATCCGTGCAATCCGTCCAATCCAATCCAATCCGCCCTGCGTCTCCAGATGCTGAGCCTGATTCAACTGCTTCTGAGTCTGCAGCATGGCTTACTGCGGCGAAGCCGCACCCATGGCTGAGCACGCTTCCTCTGCTGAGCCCGCCACTACTGCAGAGCTTGCAGCACACAGCCAATTCCAACCCGCGTCTATAAAAGACCACCACATCCCCCCCCCAACTTGAGTTCTGTCCCCAGAGATCCACCACTATCTTACCTACCCCCAGCTATACCATAGTTATCCCACCCTAACCCTTCAGACCACTTCACCACACCAAGGAAAAAGAAGGACACCACTGCCTCCTACCCCACCCAATATGTCCTGCACATTCTGCAGTTGGAACGGCCTCTCCTGCCGCATCCTTCCAGGCTGGCGCGCCTGTGTACCGTGCCAAACTGGCCACCGTTGCTGCTCTTTATCAAATGGTATGCCTTGCAACCGTCCACATAAGAGGACCCAGCGCAACTCTTTTGTGGTCTTGAGTGATGAAAAATTTCAACCAACAAGTGGACCTGCCCGGCTCATCTTGTGACTGGCTGTTACACGCCGCTAAAAACCCCCCGTTGCGCAAGAGCCATGACTTGGGCTCCCATTCTGTTGGGCTGAACCACCCCGGTGCCAAGACTTTCCTGACTTTGCTGCTTATTGGAACACCGCTAATTAGTGGGCCGCATGGGTACAGATGAACGTACCATCCACGGACCCCGCAGATTGTAAACCAACCAACCGCGCCTCCCCCACCCCCACCGCTTCCTGCTCCTCCCCCACTGCCACCGCTTCCTGCTCCTCCTCCACCGCCACTGCTTCCTCCTACTCCCCCAAGACCTGCTCCTCCGGCTCCAACTCCTCTGCCGCCATTGCCATCACCGGTTCCCAGGTCATCACTGGAAACCGCGCGCGCCAACTGCCGTGGTCAACAAATTGTCACCAGAACCCACGGCGGCTACAGCTCCTCTGGCCGCCACTCCCAAGATTCCAGAGATCCTATTAATTCCAGCACTTCAACTGGCAAGATTTGACGCAATGGTGAAGGACACGGACAAACTACTCTGGCGTTTCCTAGCGGTTCCCCACGGGCACACAACTGATGCTCAACACAAAGTTTTGGCAGCCTTCCAAACCCTAGCCGCGGAGGCTTGCACGGATGCAGAGGAGTTGGTGAGGACTTGGCCGACGTAGGCGGATCGCCCCCCTTCTCTTATTTCTTCCTATCTTGTAAAGAAAAAGTACTTTTGCTGCGCCAACCAAAGTAGCCTTTGGGCTTGTGAGAACCTTGAGAGAAATAAGAACTATGCGCAAGATCCACGCTTTGAGAGCAATCCGCAAGAGTGAGGAAAATCTGCGCCACTAAGAGTATCCGCTGAGAGTGAGAAAAATCAGCGCCACTGCAAGTATCTGCTAAAGGTACCTGAACCACCCCAGACAAACTGCCTCACAGTTCCCCGTACCCATCTACAGAACAGAGAGAGTACAAAGAAAACCCGCCACACGCGCAAATCCTTCAGAGAGAGAGGAAGAGAAAAAGAGTATGCACCCTAACCATCTATAACTTTTGTCCATAACCAAAAAAACCTGAAAAGAAAAAAAACCTGAAAAGAGAGAGAGAGTTTTTTTTTTTTTTTTTTTAAAGCACCAACCCTTTGCCAAGCCCGCGCCTTGCTCTTTGACCCACATCCATTGAGCCACGCGCTTCCCTAGTTCCTTTGATCATCTGTTGGAAGTTTTTATCTTCCCAAATGCGGGGCTTGTGCTTGCATCCGCTACCCAGCTTTGCACCATGCCCATGCCTAAAAGAAACTAATACTCTAGCCAGCAATAATCCCAAAAAGTCAATACAGAGGGAAGGAAATAGGAAAATAAAAATTCTGGGGTGTCTAGTTGTTCCGGCTGTGAACCTGCTAGAGCACCCCCTCACTAAATCCAATCATATTCCCTATTCATCCATTGCCCCCCCCAACTTGACTGCTGTCCCCAGCGGTCTGCAGTTGTTTACTGCGCCAGATGCAAAGTGCATGCGCAGGCTTGTCCTTGGAAGAAGGATCTGCATTTTTTTCCCCTTTGCTTTCCAAACCAGCCATCTTGTTGAACAAAGTTGAGCCCTGCGCAAAGAATCATTTCACATGCAAAGCCGCAGCCTTCTGTTTGAGCGGAGTTCCATCCAATTCCTCCAACTGGCAACTTCCTCCGGTGAAATTGGATGTCACGTGGAAGGGACAGTTCCATCAATTGGAAAACAAATTTCCCCATTGAGTTTCCAGGCTCCGGTTGTAAAGCAGAACCAATTCCCCCTTCTGCAATGGATCCCAGAGTTTATGCGCGCAGCACTTGTCCCAGTAGCGGACGGACTTTGCGCAGGTTGCCTTCAGCTTTCTAGCAGCTTTCTCCAGCATCTTGTCCCGTCACAGGAGTTGCTTGGCGCGGGCCTTGACTAGATCCCCAGCTGTCTTAACCTTCCACTAATCAATACCCAGAAAGGTTTCCAGCTCAATGTCAATCTGCAGCACGGGCCGCTGCCCAAAGAGCAGCTCCTATGGCAAATAATCCTTCAATCTCTTCACCAAAATCCAATCCGCAAAAAGAATACCAGAAGGGTTTCCTTCCACCGCTTGCCATCCTCCCCGCAAATTTTCACCATTGCGTCCTTGATTGGCTGGTGAAAGCGCTCAATCATCCCGCGCCTTCCAGATAGTACTCCGTCACTTGCCCAAAATTTGCTCTGAAACTTTGCACTAACTCCGCCAATTGTCCCTGGAACTCCGCACCCCCGTTGACCTTTACCAAGCAAAGTTATGCATAACGCGCAAACCAGTCTTCCTCCAGAAACTGCCCCACTTTCTATGCTGAGGGCTTCACCAGCGGTTGCGCTTCCACCCATCCCAACAGATTGTCACACACAACAAGGAGATAGGCAAACTTACCTGCCTTGATGTGCACAAAATCCAGAGAAACACGCCCAAACAAGGCGTCCTCTCCGGTGGGAATACCAACTTTACCAGGCAGTTTTGCACTCCGCTTCTGACACACTTTAAACAACCATACCCACTCCTGCACCGCATGTGCCACCACCGGCCACCAGAACCCTGCCTGCACTCGCTTCCGCATTTCAACCTTGCCACAATGGCGGAGATTGTCATGCAGACTTCCCAGGATTACCTCCTGGTCGGCCCTTGACATGCTGACCACAAGCGTTACTGACATGCTCCGCTGATACAGCTGTCCTTCCTGCAGGTAGAAATTCCACACTCTCCGCCAAATCCATCTAACAATCTTGGCTGGAGTATCATCCGGAAACAAAATATCCCGCAAATACAAACTGAGGACCCCGTACCTCCCGGACTGCTATAGCGGCAGTCAAACACCTGCTTCCACCACTCCCACCTTGACCATTGGAGCCTCCACGTCCAGTGGTTCCGCGCCTTTGTATGGATCATTGCGCGGGTACCAAGACATCGCGTCTGGCATTGTAAAAGCCTTCCCTGGAACATGTACCACCGTGAAAGAGAACAACTGAAGGAACGCAACCCACCTGGTCATAGGTGCGTTTGGAAGAGTTGGAAAATTGATCATCCGTGCCAGCACCTCCGCATCCACCAGTAGCATGAAGTGAATCCCCCATAGCAAATTCTGCAACCTCCGCACAATCTTAGTGACCCCGCAAAGCTCCAACTTTGGCTGCAAATACCGGCTCTCTGTTGGCATAAACCTGATGGACTTTTAAAGGACCAGTTGATCATTCCCCTCATCCCCCTGTGTCAGCACCCCCTCTGCGCCAATCTTGCTTGAATCCACGGCCAACTTAATTCCTCCAGCATTGTAATCCAAGTCCCCCAGTACAATATTGCGTCCAACAATCTCTTTGAGTTTGTCAAAGGCTTTTTCACATTTCAAACCCCAGGCCCATTCCGCGCCCTTACACATCAATGCCCGCAACAGACTAGCAACCTCCGCAAACCTCTTGATGAACATCCGTACATAGCTACACAATCCCAAGAACTGGAGAATGTGAAATCCAGTCTTTGGTGTTGGCCACTCAAGGACTTTGTTGTGTTTCTTTTCCCCAATCCTCCTTCTATTGGAATCCACCACATGCCCTAGAACCTCCAGCGCGGGTATGCAGACCGCTAAATTTCTCCCAGACACCATGAGCCCTGCTTCCTCAATCCAAACAAGATCTGTTCCAGCGTTTGCGCAAATTCCCAGACAAATTGATGAATCCCTGGAGAGTTGATAAGCATTTCCCCTCCATAATCTGTCTTTGGGCCTTTGATGCCTGCATCATCAATGAAAATATGGACCCCCTCTGGAAGATCTTCCTTCAGGATCCAGGTCATCTGCACTTGGTAAATCGCAAAAAACTTAGTAGCGCCTTGCAGCAGCCGCCTCCTTTGCATCCTTCCCAATCTGGTTTCAAAAGCAGTCATTGGCCACAAACTCCAATTAAGTTTGAGCTGATCATATCCGCCCATCACATCCACCAACCTGTACCATGCGCGCCCTGCCATAGATTCCAGAAACTTATCCACGCGCAGAGGTTGTCCTGCTTCTTGGATTTTAAACTAATTAAGCTGATACAGATCATGAACAATTTGTAATGACTTCCCATCCTGCTTAACCACTGCAAAGATTGGACTCAAGTAACTTGACATCAATTGCTTCTAAAGGCCCGTCCCTACACGCTTGCGCACCAGCTCCAAACAGGGCCCCCAAACCGCCTGTGGAATTGGAATTGGCTTGATCTGCCAATGCTCATGCGGAACCGTTGGAATCAAATAAGGGTCTCCTATCTTGCTCTTTAACAGTCACTGCTCTTCAGGTCCAAATGCAAGCACTCTTTCCCGGAGGACAAGTACCAATGTCAGCTCATCCCGTTCCTCCGCGCTTAACCAGCCCGGTGGTACAAATTTAAGGGCTGCAACTCACTCATCCATAATCTGCTCCAATTGCGTTACCCATCCTGACACCTTCAGTGGAGATTCCCAAGGATCCTGCAACCAAAGGATTGGTCGCAATGGTCCATTCAGATCCTGCATCATTGCTTTTTTCCAGGGATGGACCTTCCACAAAAGTGGTTTATACTTCCCAACATTTCACCACACCATCCTCACGCATCTGTTGCCATAAATAATAGTCAAAACCAAACCACGGCTTTTTCCTTTGCTCACAAGCGTGGCAAAATGATAGTGTTTTTGCAAAGTACCTCCCAGCGATGCATAATGAGGAAGGGGACTTACTTCAAGAACTTGCGCGTCCTGCGCTTCCTCCCTACTTCCCACCTGCTCCTTGCTGGTTGACTGCCCGCACAAATTGGGAGCTTTCCCCGTGCGGTATCCTTGGCCAACTAGTCAAAATCCACCTTTGGCCTACCCTTGCAAACCAAATCTGCGCTGGGGTCCTCCTCTTCTTCTCTTGCCAAATCCGCATCCACTTCCCCAACCCTTGATTGCAGATTGTGTTTTTGAATAGCCGGTCCAAAAAATTTTCCACCATCAACGCTTCTGTCCCCGCCTCTGGATCAAATGTCATTTGGGCTTGGAACCCAAACATGAATGGCTGTCCTAAAATAGCTTCCCCAAAATCAACCAATAGAAAATAAAGTGGTTTACGGACCCTTGCAACCTTGACCTCTTCCTCCTACACAACCCCATCCACGCAACATGCCCCGCCATTAAGTGCGCAAAGCCGCATTGCGCATTTCCGCCAAACCAATCCCAATTCATCAACCAATCTAGACGGAAGGAGATTCACCATAGAACCGCTATCCACCAGCGCCCATACCTTCCTTCCAGAAATCTTCATCAAAATGTAAGCCAGTGGAGTTGAAACTGATTTCATTCCCTCTAGCTTGCGCTCTGCATCATCCAGAGCCAAGTTCACCTGTTGCACCGTTTGAGGGATCCTATTGTGTCTGCAATCCTTCAGCGCTTGAACCATCTCATCCACCACCACCGGCAACACCGCTGCCAACTCCTTCAACTTCAAGGGAATAGTTGTTTTTTTCCCCATCACTCTGCGCACAATCTCCAATGCCTTCTTCTTCCCTGCTGCATTTACCAGTTGCCTGTCCGTTTCAGGAACGCGCGCAACTGGCTGAGGAACTACCAGCGCCACCCGCTCTTTAGCATCCACATCCATCCTTTCCACCGCCACCGGCACCCCCGTCGCTAGTACCCTCAATTCCGCCTCCACACGGGGTGGTTGCCATACTCCGGGACCAGTGACAATCCCAAGCAAAGCTTGAGCAGTTACCCCCAAATCTTGACCTTGCACGCGCAATTGCTCCATGAAGGTTGAATTCCCAGGTTCAGTGGAGATCCGCTTGCCTGTTGGGAATTTTAATCCCATTCCCACTGGTCAAACCAATCCCGCCTTGAAATCCCTTGTCATGTCATACCACCCCAACCGCCAATTCCCCTTGTCCCTGCAGTAATTGCATAACCGCAACACGGGTGGATATGATGGCAGAAGCGGTCCCCCAATGTGAGGAGGCATATTGCGCAGCGCTGACAACATTTGTATCAGGAAGATCCATAAATCCTTCATCAATTCCGTCATCTTGCTAATTTCCGGGCCTTTTGTCAATGGTGTTGCCGGAGCTTGTTCTGTTTTTGAGGGGGCTACGACCGGAGCTTGCATCAGCACTTTCAGAGTGTGGGAAGCAGACTTCTTTGACCCTGTTGGGAACAACATTTCCATGGCCTCCATCAGTTCCTCCAAGTCCAACTTGCTTTCCACCGCCTGACGGATGATAAGGATGTCTGGAAGAAGTGCAATAATCCCATCCAACAACCTATTTACCAAGTTTTTGTTGTTGTAAAAGTGCCGCTGCACCCACGCATAGAGTTGGGGAAAAAGTCCTCCCAAAAACACCCTCTTCATTGCGCATGTCTGCCCCAATACCAACTTGTTCTTTTCCAGGTAGAAATAGATCCAATCAAACATTTCTACATACTCCCCCAATTGTGGCCGCATCCAAAATCCACCATTTGCACTTGCTTCTGCCGCAGCTTGCTCAAAGTTGCTCTCCCAAAACCAAGGTTTGCGCCTTCCCCACCAAACCAAAATTTCTGCCTTCAGTTTTGGCCAGTCAACTTCCTCGTACCCTTCCATCTCTTCCACATCCCAAAGCCTCTCTTCATCCATAATAAAAAGGACAACGAGATAAGCCTTATCCAAACCCGTTGCACCTTCTGTGTTGGCGATTCATTTGAATTGGGAAAGGAACCGCTCAACGTCCTCAGTGTTGAACCAAATGTGTGGATAGTCCCGCGGGCTGATGAAATCAGACTTGTGATTTGCGCCGTCATTGGAGCAAGGGACACTGTATCCCGCCCCTGATGGAGATTGCTTCAAAGAAGCCGGAGGAGGAGGGGGAAGAGGAGTGGGGGTAACATTAGATGACCCCAAAACAGTCAATGGGTGGTACTGGGACATTGCACTTGTTAGTTTTGAGAGACAAGGAACAAAAGGCTACTTCCCGGCCAGACCCCCAGATGTGGAATTCAGAAGAGGACTTCTCCTTTGATGGTTCCCAAGTTCCCAAGTTATTGATTCCCTGTGTCTGTAAACCCTGAGTGCAACTGTTCACCCTTTGACTGAGAGATAGAGAGATGAGAGTAAAGATCCTTCCAAAACCTATGATGATCCAATAGCATCCCATGTCCTGCACATCCGGGTTGATGGTTCAGTTTAAGTAGCCTTCCCCTCAACCCTAACCTAGGTACAACCGCAAGCAAACAAGAATAATGAAATACAACCCCTAAGTACAGAACCCTAGCCCAACTCTATACTTCCAACCCCATCCCATACCCCATATTGATCTGTATTGCCCGCCTGCCATTATGTCAACCCGGATTTTCCTTCTTATGACGCGGCCCTTGCGCCGCGCCCAACTTGGAGCCCCCTGCGCGTGTCCGCATCCGCCCAATGCGCCGTTCCAGATATCCAAGATACATCTGCGTGTTGCACGACGCTCAATCATCCCCGCGTCTCCAGATGCTGAACCCAATTTGAATGCTTTTGAGTCCACAGCACGGCTTACTGCGGCAAAGCCGCACCCATTGCTGAGCCCGCTGTTACTTCTGAGCCCGCAGCGCGCAGCCAATTCCAACTCGCGTCTATAAAAGACCACCACAACATTTTTGCCATCAAAAATATTTTTTTTGTTTTTATTTTTAAAATTTTTATCAAAGTAAATATATTTAAAAGCCAAGCAATCAAGTAATTTCCTTTATTTCATCCACAGTTCTACTGCTACCAATACATGCCATGGCTACCAATAACCTATCTTTTTTTTCAGTGGCTAGCATTTCCCTCTCCTTTTCAAGTTGGTCTTGCTCTTGATCCTTCTCCTTTTCCTCTTTTTGAAATTGCAGCTTGGCCCGTTTGATTTGCCACTCAGAATCCAACTTGTGTTGATGATCCAAACTCTAATCTTTACACTTTTGACAATCCATAGCCAGTTGACTATCCCACTTCTCCTTTTCAAATTGAAGTTTTTTGGATTAAATTTGTGACTTAACTGTGTTTTGGAGGGGAATAGGAATGAGATTGATTTTGAAAGGAAGTAAAATCAATCAATGAACTTACTTGAATCTTGCTTCTCCATGATATCCTCAGATCCAGAAACATTTGAAGTGTTTCTCCGCTTTTGACAGCTATTGGGGTTTAGGTTAATGGAATTGGAAGCCTTTTGATTTCCCTTTGCAGAGGAGGTTTGAGTGGGAATGTTTTCACTCTCATTTGAAGGTGATGTGTGAGGCTGCATTGGCTTGATTTTTTGCCAATCAAGAATTCATGAGGCTGTTTTTTTACAATATAAATCAGTTGGGATTAACCAGAAAGAAGAAAAAAGAACTTGGATGCTTAGTTGAGCAGATGTTGATGGTAGTGGTGATACAGGAATGAATTTCTCCTCATTGGCCAAGTCATTAAGTTCTTCTACCCCAGGAAGACAGTAATTGAAAGAAGGAAGTGAGGGGTCCACAAAAGGGTTGGTCAATGCTGATGTAGACATTATTGGAGGGGGTTGTGTTGGAATATCCTCCTCCACATTGGATTGGGGCCACTCATAGGTTTTTTCTGGATTATCATTGCTAGGCCAAGGATCCACAGCCAAGTCCTCAGCTTCAACAGATTCAGATTTTTGGGCGTAAAAAGCAGCTAACAGGGTGACTTTTGCCTCCTTTCCAAAGATTTGATCCATACAAACATAAAAAGGACAAATGGAGTCCAACTTATAAACAACCAAGGTGATTCCTTTGGCTTTATCAAAGTTGTTGATGCCAAAGCCAGTGGATATTGACATGGAGTGGGATTTTTTGTACTTGATTTGATAGTTCTTGAATTGCTCCCGCATCTGCCTGGATGAAAGATCCATCCTACCTTTGGTTTTATTATTTAGTTCATTGGCCATCAGGAGAAAACCATTAACCTGAGAGGATGAAGGTTAGAAAAATTGTGTTTCATTGATGGATCCAAAGCAAGGATTGTAGTTGGACAGAATTTTGAGCCGCTTTACCAGGATGATTTGATCAGCTCTCTTGAGCTGACTTGAGCCTTTGGAAGCTGATGGCCGAGGATTGTTGGATTTTGAGTTTCTGGGGGATGTTTGATTTGGTTGAGTGGACTTGCGGGGGGAGTGTTGCTGAGGGGCCATTTAAAAGGAGTAAGAGGGATGAATTGATGAAGCAATAAAGCAATGAGAGTTAGGATGTGCTGAAAGGGGGGATGAAGTGATGAAGCAATGAAGCGAAGAGAGGATGGATGTGATGAAAGCAATAAACTTATGACAGTGATCAAGGTAGGTGAGAGTGATGAAGTGATGAGGGGATGAGAATGATGAAGTGGAAGAGATTAGAGTGATGAAGTGATGAGAGCAATAAATCAAATTTATGGATGAGGTTGGAGGTAGAATTTTTTTCAATGAGGTCCAAGGTTGAAACCAGTGGTGATTATGTAAAATGATGCATGGTTGAGCTTTATAAGGTCTTTATATACATTACCTGAAAAAACCCACTTAATTCATTACAAGTTTGACAAGTCTGATATGAAATAAGTGGGTTTTTGTGATCTTCAATGGCGGGTTTGAAATGGAGGATTTTGTTTGAAACCCTCCATCAAAAAATGGCAGGTTTTCTTAACTTTGATACACCCTAATGGACCAAAAATTTCAAAAAATTATTAGAGAGGTTTTAGATTCTTCCCTATGCAATTGTTTTCTTTTATTTATTTTTTTTTGAAACTTCACAAAACTTCCCAAATTTGAGGAAAACTGCATGGATGGGGGATTTTGTGGGAAAAAAAATATCACGCAAAAATGATGATTGGGGAAATAAAAAAATAAACCCATCATCTTTGTATGTTTTTCCATGCTTGGTATAAAGGTATTTGGATCCCATTGGAAAAATATCATTTTGTGTAAACAAAAGAAATTTGTATCATTTTTATCATTTTCCTTACATTTGATGATTTTTTTTTTCAAATAAGAGTTCAGTTTTGAATTCCTTGCAAAATATTGATATTTAAATCATTTTTAGATAGGGAATTAATTTTCTCACAGGAGAAAACCTTTAAATCACAGAGGTTCCACATCTGTGCAATGAAAATCCCACCCAGAAAAATAATTTATTTCATGGATGTTTCAAGAATCAATTTTTATTAAATTTAGAAACTTCATCCCTGTAGCTGAGTTTCTCAAACCCTCCAAAAAGATATTTGGTAATTTTTCAAGCATCAGAACACTTTAAAAAATTAATTCAAAAATTCGAAAAAAACATATTTCTCATCTCATTTCAGGATCTTTTTCTTTGCCTTTTTAATTAAATTCTTTTATTGATTTAATCTCTCAGGTATTTTTTTAAAAAAATCAAAGAGCTTTGAAATATTTTTTTTGGATTTTTTGTATGTATTCTTACACCTTAAATTAAATAAATAATTCAAAAAATCAAAAAAGTCAAGCAATTCAAATTCCTAATTTTACTTCTAGATCCTTTTATTTTCCTTTTGAATTTGTTTTATTGGAAATTCAAGCACTCAGAAATTGAAAGAAGCAATCAAAGAGATTCTTAATTTTTAAGGTTTTTTGGATGTATTCTTTCACCATAAAAAATTGACTCAAAAAATTAAAAAAAAAATCTCTTTGCAATTTTTATCCTTTTCTCTGATTTTTTTTTTGTGATTTAAGCTCTTAGAAGTTTTATAAATAAATCAAAGAGAATATTATTAATAATCTTGGGGTTTTCTTTTTGTATTCTTGGATTCCAAAAATTGAATTGAATATAAAAACACTTTAGAACAAGAAATCTGTTTGAATGTTTTTTTTGCACATGTGGAATCAGAATGTACCTCAATTATTTTTATGGGAATTTAAAAAATTATCTGAAGATGAAACTGAAAGTTATTCTGACTGCTTTTCACATGTTTTACCCCTCAAATTATGCACCACCACAAAAATAATTCAAAAGAAAAGTGATGGTCTATCTTTATTTATCCTTTTTTTTCCTAAAAAAATGAATGATGATTTGAAATATTTTAAGCTGCAGATTTAAAAACATCCTTTGAAACTTTAGAATATCAATTATTTGGTAATTTTTGAGGCACTATTTTTGTCTCAAAAACCAAACAAAAAAGGAATCACAATAAAACCATTTTGGTTTCTTCCCCCCTTTTTTGAGCCCTTTGGCATGCATAAATTCAATGAGAATTTGAATTTTTTCCTGGGACCTACACCCATCTTGGAGCACTCCAATAATCTTATGAACCACCACCTTCACCTCTGCCAGCCACCCACCACACCACACCACACCACACCACACCACACCACACCACACCACACCACACCACACCACACCACACCCACCACACCACACCACACCACACCACACCACACCACACCACACCACACCACACCACACCACACCACACCACACCACACCACACCACACCACACCACACCACACCACACCACACCACACCACACCACACCACACCACACCACACCACACCACACCACACCACACCACACTACACTACACTACACTACACTACATGAGAATACACTACACACTCCCCAAACTGCACACCACTCATCATCCATTGCCCCACCCCAATAAAAAAAACTCAACACTTGAAAACTAAAAAATTAATCCTGTCCAATTAAAATCTTCCATCAAAAAATTCAATCATTTATCCCCTCAACCAAAGTTTTGGAACATTATCAAATTTTCACCTCAAATTTTCATCTAATCAATACACCTCAACAGATACTTACAAGAAAATAATTTCAAAGTTATATCAAGTCTCTGAATACCATTTTTCATTCAATTTCTGCTCAATATATTTCTGAACTAACAACTCCTATCTTCATTTCATTTTTCAAAATGAAAATGTATTTTCACCATGGCTCAAAAAAACATCCACCCAGTTTCAGAAATTTTTTGTCAGCTTGTTACTATGCACAGAGCTGTTGATAATTCCCCCAATTCTTTTCTCATTCTCTTCTCTCCTTCTTCATCAAGCCTTTTGCTCTTTCCCTCTCTGTCTTCAACTGTACGTCTTACTGCGATCATGTCTACTACCTTGAGATTCAACTTGCACAATTCCTGTGAAACCTCACAAGTGCCTGGTAGAGACCTCTCAATCAATTGTTGTCTCACTGTGTACTTTTTGCTCCTCTGATTGTCATCTTTATTTCCGTTGTCTCTCTTCTCTTCCTTGAAATTTTTGACTCTCCTACACCACCTTGTTCTGGACTTCAACTCCGCTTGCAAGACTCAATCACCACAATTGTCAAAACAGTAGGTACTAAAATTTCTTCACCTCCACATCAAGACTCATGAAGAACTTCTGTTAAACTCCTCAGATATATCCTTGTGTTGGTTGGATTAGTCTCAAGAACTCAAGAGTCCAAAGTTTCTCCTTAATATATGTTCTAACAAGTCTCCTCATAGGCCATAATCCTATGTTTTAGGACTGCTCTCCTTGTTGGTGACAATCATCCTATGGTTTCTGCTCTCTATCCTGTTCTTTTCCTTATAATTATGTCTCATTTGATTTGTGAATGCTATCCTCAGCCTGGTCTAGGGTTTACCATCATTTTAACCTTTCACAAAAGAAACCTTTCAAATTACAAATAATAGTAAAATAAAGAAAAAAAATGAATTATAAAAAAATTTCCAAAGAGTTGGAAAAACCAAAATATTATTTTGAATTTGGACTCCCCAGCCAAAATGAGGTAGGTTCACTTACTAACCCAACCTGTGAATTCTCCCTCCTTAACAACTGAAAATAATATACTGGAAATGGTACAAAAGTTACAGCACCACTATTGTCATTTTTGGCCACCTCAATGATTCACATTAATCCTGAATCAAAGTTTTAGCAACTGAAATTCAGCCAGAATTGATGAATTGTGTGTATTTTAGGAATGACAGCCAATTTTAGTTTTTTTCATAATTTGTACATGCAGCCCCTGAATCCTTACACACAGACTGTGCGCTCAAAAAAAGCCATCTGTAGAGACTCCTTTCTGATTGGGTAAAGTTTAGAAAATAGCTTGCTGGCAGTCACTAGAGGGGGAATTTAGTTCTACAACTACGGAAAATATAGATGAATGCTAAGGTTTGTTTTGAATGTACTGCCCCTCTGAGTACTATACTAAGTCTCACAACAATAAAAGAAAAGAGATTAGTGGCCAATTTGCAGATAGAGTTGCTACTATAGTAGTCTCTATCAGACCTAGGATCAATATGTGAAGACTTGATAAGGAAAAATTGGTGGAACAGGTAGGTGACTTGAAGGATGGAATCTGATTAAGGGAAGAATACTTTATCTAGTCTTATCCTTTATATATTTTTATTGCTTGATTGGTTACTGATGGATACTCCTTTGATGATACAGGTGATGATTTTCATAACTGTAGTTCTTAAAATCATTCAACTAAACCATCTCAACCCTTCATCAGCTTCAAATGTAGCTCAATTCCAAATTCACTTACTCCTGTAACTTCAACTGATAGTACACCAGTATATTTTTCAGTCTCCACCTTCTCCTACCAGGTTCAAACAATCCCCCTATGGGATAAACTCTATGTCCATGTACACCTTACCACTGTGTTATGTGATTCAGTCAAACCTCTCAGGATCTCTCCTTCTCTCCATGTCTTGGTACATCCTCCATCTCTCCTCATCCCAATTGGTATATGAGTTAGTAAATATTACACTTAGTATATACATAGTAAATAATCTCCAATGTCTTTTCAGCCCATACTCCCAGGACTCCAGATTGGTACAGGTCAAACCTTCCTGAATAGGCTCATCACCCATTTAGTAAACTACAGCCTCCAGCCCAATTAGCCAACATGTAATACCATGGGAACTCCAACCTGCAAAACCAGCCACTCATCCCTCAAGGCCTCCTTCTCAGCTCTCACATATACTGGCCTCTCCTTTGCTCCTGGACTAATTCCCCCCAAGGAATTAGTATACTATTTCTTACTGGTTAGTCCCTTTGCCAGTAGGTGTCATCTCAGCACAAGACAACCTTCACCCAGCCTGCTTAACTCATATCACCTTGCCCCTTCCTGGTGTTACTCTTATAGGATTCAACAACTCTATCTTAACAACCTCCTCCTGGACTGCTATTGCCATCCTTCCTCTTCTCATCTCTTGTACTCCTCCTTTCATCTTGTTCATTGAAATTCCAGAAATTCATCCTTGAGCTCTATGAGTATTAGTGCCTGTGCATTCAGCCCCTTGCATGCCAGGGGCAGTTGTGACAATGATTGAATAAGGTTTAAATGGTTGAGCCTATAGTTGATAAATGATTGTAATGGAGGTAGATGGTGATAGCAGGGGTGGATGGTTGATGATCATAGAATGGATGGATTAAAGTGAATGTATGGATAGATGATGGTGATGATGATTGATGGTGAAGGTGGGTGATGATGGATGATGATGATGATTGATGATGTTGAAGGTAGGAAATGATGATAATGGATGGTGGATCATGGTCAAGGTGGGTGATGATGATGATGATGGATGATGGTAAAGGTAGGTTATGATGATGATGATGGATGATTATGATGATGGATGGTGATGATGGTTGCTGATGGTTGCTGATGATGGTTGCTGATGGTTGCTGATGATGGTCAAGGTATGTGGTAATGGTATGTGGTAATGGTTGGCAATGTTCAAGTTATGGGGAAATGGTGATGATGTTCAAAGTTATGGGATATTGGGTTAATAATGGTGGAGATGGGTTATGGTCAAAATTATGGTGTATTGGGTTGGGTCTTGGTCAAAAGCATGGGGTAATGATGGTGGATGGTCAAAGGTAATGGTGGTGGAAGATGATGTATGGTGATGATTGATGATGATGATGATGATGGTGATGGTGATGGTGATGGTGATGGTGATGGTATGTGATGAGGGATTGATGATGGTCCAAGCTTTTCTATGCAATAATGGGTTGAGGATGGTCAAAGTATGGGGTTAGGGTTCCTAGGGGGCATGGTGATCCCTGGAGGAGAGGATGGGGGGATTGGATGGCATCTGGATGGGGGAGAGAGGCCCTCTATTTATAGAAAATCCTTCCCTCAGGGCTTCCCCTGAGATTGCCCTGGGGCCCTCCCTACTAAAGTGAATAAAGTAACATGAGGAATTTTGGCTGGTCAGAGGAGGAGGCTGTGCAGGATTTCCATGCATGTAAACCCTTGCATAAATTGCTGTGGTGCCTTGATACAGGTGCCCCCTGCATAAATTACTTCTGTATAGTGATGGATGGTCATTTCTTTGGTCCTTCATTCAATGCCTTGCATATATTACTTCTGTATACTCCTGCAGAGGTTTTTTTGGTGCTGAATTAAGTTTCTTTCATACATTAATTCTGTAAACTTCTGCAGGTGTTTGCTTGGTGCTGCATGCAGTATCTTGCATATAGTACTTCTGTATACTGCTTCAGTGGTTTGTTTGGTGCTGCAGCAGTTTCTTGAATATATTAATTCTGCATACTGATGCAGATGTTTGCTTGGTGATGTATGGATTGTATGTGGTATGTCCTTGAGGGCTTCCTTGGTATGTCCATGACCTTTCATTAATATGTGACACCTGGTAAGGGTATGGTTACGCCAGGTTTGATTTGAGCTGTATTTTCTAATCCATGAGAGATAGAGGGGTAGTTTGACTCAGTGACTAGGGGTTATTTTAGGTTTAGAATCTTGTTTGAGATCATTTTGAGGATTGGAGCTGTCCTTATACTAGAAAAGTGAGTCTGATGACTATAGGTTAGGTTTTGGAGAACCACACCACATGAATAACTTATTCCAGGACCCAAATGAAAAGCCTGCATCAAGGTCCCATGCGCAGCTGATCCAGTTTCCACATGCAGCAGATCAGATCTGCCCATCTCAGATCCACAAAACACAAAATTGCTGATATTTACTTCCCTTAACTACTAAAATGTGGAATGATCAACCATTCCTATGTAATTCCTTAAAAAATGCATAGAAAATGATCCTAAACGCAGAAATATCAAATAAAAACATAGAAAATAAAATTATAAATTACTTCAATTTGAAAAACAAATAATAAGAAGTACCACAAAATTAACAGATCCAGATATTTAAATATCACAAAAAAACTTAAATACATCTGTATATAAAATAATAAAAAATACCAAAATTATCAGAAGGTGATATAAAATCAATAAAAAACCACTACTGATTATTTTAGTCAAATATAAATAGTAAAGAAATAAATTAAGTGAAGGATAAACAAATTAAAAAATAAACACAATTTCAGATCTTGATCCAAAAACACAAGCATTTATCCTAAAGATCCAGGATCAGCTGAGCTACACAACCAAAAGCACATTCCAAACCAGCTCTTACTGGCTTTCTAGCCTTGGAACATGAGACTTACCCTCTCTAATTGCCATGAGAATTCTCTCATAGCCCAAAAATGATATTTATGCAGCACCTTCTTTGGCTCTTTTCCCAAAAGAATTTGTTGTTTATCATCCAGAAACCATGAAATAAATGATAAATTGCTTATAAATAGATAAGAAAAAGATAAAATCACATCTCATTCCAAAGAGGGTGGGGGCTTAGTAATTCTGAAGGTGTCAATTTATCCTGGGCCATTGATAAATTATAAATACAATCTCCATAGGTTTATATAACCTCAAAAACACACTTCATCAAAGATTAATTTATTTCTATTTTAATATCTTTAAAAAACAAAAACCTTCATCTCCTGTTATAAATTTAAGATTCTTCTGTAAATGAAGAATTTGGCTTATATATATATAATTACCCTACTAGGCTCCAAGGGCCTTCACTCCTTTTATATAATTGATCAAATATCAAAAAATGATTAAATATAGAAAAATGATTAAATAATTAAATTCCCTATGAGCTGAGACCTCAATAATATGGATTTATCAAATTTTCAATTTTAGAAATTATCCTTGGGGATTCATTGGTACAAAAAGAAGTTCCAAATAAATTTTGAAGAATAGGCACAAACAAATTTTTTACCTTCAAAGACTCTTATATTGGGCCATATATGGTGATTAAATTAAATTTTAACTCTGAAACTTGCTAAGACTCATTGAATGTTGTTATTCATTTCTGAGATATTTGATAAATGAAATTTTTTAGATGAAAAAAACAAAATTAATTATTTATTTTTACCTCTTAACTAAAGAAAAGATATTTTAGTTGAAAAATTACTGGCTTTAAGGTTTTCCTTCTTAAATTGTGATGCACGTAATGATGATACAAAAATCCTCAATTAATTTGAAGAAATTATATAAGATAATTTAATCATCTTACTCAAATATTTTTATCCTTGACTTACAATATCTGGTCTCATAAATAAATGAGACATGGGGTCAATAAATCCCAGATGAGGCAGGTATTTCTGCCTTTTAATTTATTAGTATTTTATCTTTTTCTGATTTTCTGAATTGAGGTTGTGATCCATTCAATAGTCCTAGGAAGGAATTGTGATTTTACTATGAAAATATTTTTGATTAAATTTACAGAAGGAGATCATTCATTTTAATTTCAATGATTCCTTTTAGAAATTATTGTATAGTTATTTTCATCAGAAAGAGCGCCATATTTTAAAATCTTTGGATTCATTTCAGTTTTGATGGTCTCAATTTTTAGGGTAAGTCTTTGGGGAAGATTCATGCATATATTTATGTAATTTTGGCAGAAACTATTAGTACATTTTGCTTTTGTGTTTCTTGTGATAACTTTAATGAATATTCTTTTCTCAATCAATATGCAATAAGGTTTCTGGTTTCTCAATCTTGATATAATTCAGTTTTTGGGAAAAAGTTTTGAAATAAGAGCCTACCCATTTGTCAAAATTTCATTGGTTGGCTTCAATTTTTCTGGTTGTTAAATATACAAGAATAAGGAAGTGAAAATTTATTATAGATTGTAAAAATGGTGCGGAATCTTTTTTGAGATTGTATTTCTGGAGGATCAATTTTGAAAATGGGATCAATCTTTTTGAAAAATTTCATTTTTTGTAGTTGTTGTTGTTTGATTTGAAATTTTTTTAAGTTTTTTTATGGAAGATTGTTTTTGAGGATTTTGGTCCGTTATGATGAAGGTCACAATTATTCTGGGCTGTGTGTATGGAGATTATATCTATATGAACTCAAGAATCCTCTTTAGAATAAATTGGAGAATAGTTTGTATCAGATTTAAATAATTTTTCATTAAAAAAAATGTGGGTTTCAGTAAAATACCCCAATTTCAAAGATGCAATTAAAAATAGGGCAATGTTAAATTCAAAACTCATCTAAGTCATGTACACAACTAAAATGAGTTGTGTGGCACGCTAAAAAACTCTGATTAAGTTGTGTAGCCTCCACATGAATCAACTGTAGTTGTGTAGCCCCAACACAACGGTTTGGTTTTGTGCAGCACCACACACCACTACATCTAAATTGTGTGGGGTTGTACAAAACTCAAATGTATTTGTGTTCCGTGCCACACAACTAAAAGCATTATGGGCCCAAAAAAATAAAAAATACAAAATAAAATAAAAAGTAAAAAAGTAAAATAAACTAAATAAAAATACAAAAAAGGTTACCCTACAAAAAAAATAAATCAACCAAAAAATCAAAGAATTTTGATTTTGTGGTTAAAAAATATATATATAAATAAATAAATAAAACTGAAGGCAACAAAAAAATCACAAACCAGTTTATTTTTTGATCCAAATTGTAAAAAAATTAAAAAATAAAAAAAATAAAAAAATACAAGTTCAACTTGACTAGCCCTAAATTAGAAACACCAAAAATCAAATAAACAATGAAAGAGTCTATGGAGAAGCCTGAGAGTATAAGTGCCAAAAAATAAAAGTTAAAATTGACTAGCCCTAGAATAAAAACACCAAAAAATACAAGTTTGACTTGACTATCCCTAAAGTAAAAACACCAAAAAAAAAGAAAAAAGTTCAACTTGTGTCAAACTGATCCCATCACAAGAAGTAAAAATACTACTTATTATGGGATCAGCCCAACATAAGTTGAACTGAATTATCAATAAAATCTCACTCAAAAAACTCAATATGATTATAATAACTCAAAACACTTAGCATAATGATTTTCAAAATGTGATAACCCTTTATATTTATAGAATTAAAAGATCAGCATCAGAACCCAAAACAAAATGATGAAATATGAAGTCTTTAATTGAAGTCTATAATCTTGGATACATGTGCAGTTGATCTTTGAGATTATCAACCCAACCAGAAGCTTTCTTTGAAATGAAAGCAGAGGGCTTTGCTACAATGGGCGGGATAGGAATCATTTCTACCTCAAGTACTAATATAACCCAGTGGTTTGTGTTTACAAAGGAAATATAAATAGGCTCTGATTGATCTTTAAAACATTTTTTCATTGGATTATAAGAACAAAATTACTCCAATGAAATAAAACATATAGGTCTGGCATATGTGTTGGCTATTATTTGACCCATATCTAACTTAGCCAGCCATTTAGAAGAAAGAATCTTTGAAATGCTTTCTTCATCATCAAGTCTTTGTTTAATATTTTTTACATCTTCTGCACCACAAGGAATCTTAATAAAGCATGCTTTATGTTTCTACAATGTTTCAATCATTTCCTTTCTCATTCTAAACCAACTGTGTTCATCATACCCAAGCAATTCAGCAATGAATATAAATCCGCAATTCCCATCACCAATCCAATCCCAAACCTTGCCCAAGAACTTATGTAATCTCTCAGGTATTTCATTTGATGTATTTCATTTTGGGTTTGTATTATCAAAACTCACTGAGCCCAAATTCAAATAGCATTACCTAATCACATCAATACTGACCAAAGATGAGCATCTGGTTCACCTTTCTTGCATGTCTTCTTCCTCCAAAGAGTATTCCAAGCCCAAATTAATTGAAGCTAATTCAATTTCAGTCTCTTCCTCTGAAATATAAAATTCATATTCTGATCCTGCAGACTTTGACTAACAATCAAAATCATATCATCATCAATTCATTAAACCAAAAAAATGAACATTTCACAAAATAAAAGAGTTAAAGTGCTTTATATTTTCTTATTTGGCGCCCATATAATTACCTTTTGCCGCTTAATTTCCATTCAAAAGTCTTCAAATTGAGAAGGATCTCTGCGGGTATCTGTTAATTTGGGCCAAACTCTACTTGATTGCAAGTCTTTTGGTTCAAGTCTTGGCTTTGATTGATAATTTGCGGTCTTCTTACTCAGCTAATTTCACAGCTTGCAGTGATCTTGTTCAGGATATCCCAAGATCATTGCATTGAGCTTCTCATGTAACTGAGAATTGTTGAGAATTTAATCAACATTTAACTTCCAAAATTCAAAAGGATCAAACATTAGAAAATTAGGAATCATCCATCAAAAAGCATTAATCACAAAGTGATTTGAACAATACAACAATCCGACTTAAACCAAATTACAGTACTAGAACTGCAAGGATCATAAACCAAACTCCACTGAGGATGAAAATCCTCAGGAAAAATGGATCCTCTTGATGCTAGCAGGCCACCTATCTGGTGGGAACCGGGAAAACCCATAGTCTATGAGTATGACTTGGTGCACACTTCCCCATCATGGTTTTGCTTTAATTTCAAAAATTTTTCCACAACAAGTTTAATTGCCTCTAAAGACAACTTGTATCCCAACCCTAAAAGTTCAGTGGGAAGAACTTTTCCTCACATTATTCAAGAGCTTTAAAGGGACATCAGAACCAATTTAATTTGATTATAAACTGTTACGCCTAGGTTTTTCCAAACATCCAACATGTTTCCAAGATAATTTGCAAGGAATTATTTGAGAGTAGGATGGGCCCGTTCCAACCAAGAAGTGGTTTTATTTCCAAAGTCAGGGTTTTTTGCAAGTTCAAGCTGTTAAAAATGTTCCTTTGATACAAAAGATTTTATTTTTCATATACTCAAGCACATCCTCATGGTCTTCCAAGAAAAACTTTATAAAAGTCATAACATAAGCACCCAAAACTAGGAAGATTAAAAGTAGAGGCAGTTATTTGGCCCTTAATCTGAGTTCTGCATCATTGAACTCTGCCCCCTCCTTGGCTTTAGAGGCCCCATAATTCCTCCACAGAGAAATACAGCTTTTCCATCCTTCAAAGTCATTATTAAAGCAAAATTTCCAGTTTGTTGTATGCTTTTAGAAAAGTGCCACAGACAACACTTTCTTGTTGACTAAGGGAAACTAGATTCAATGGCACAAATCAGAGCTTTTTCAGGGTCTGCCACAAAGCCTTTGGGAATTCTTTCAGGATCATAAGCCAGATCCTTTAGTTCTTTTACAGACCAACTGTAGAAATCAAATGTTTCTCTTGTTATAAGAAAATGAGATTTTGTGAAAGTTTTGTGGTTGGCTGTAATTCCTACAACATGCAATAGGGGGATGTTGTACTTATTTGTTTTATAAGTACACTCCAACATAGCAATATGATGGAATTGTTTGCAAAGCTTTGATGAATCAGGGTTCACCAAGAATAGGGCCTCCAGATGTCCCTCTACACTTAATTTTGCTGAATGAACCCAACCTGAATCAACAAGTTTTTCAAAGAGGACCTCAATAATACTTTTTCTCTTGAATTCCGCTAGTGCTACCTTTTGCCTAGTGTTATAGATTTTTTTAGTCATCAACATACTTGCTGCCATCAATCTTGCTCAAATTTCTTTTGAATTGGAGTGTATTGAGCCCATCATTCATGCCTTCTCTTAAATTCTCTAAGGCCACCCCAGAGATTCTCCTGAGTTGAGGATGCACTGAGGGGTGTGGAGATTGTTGATGGTTATTTTGATGATTTCTGTAGGAGATTTGACACAAAGATTCTGCCTTTGCATGAATTTCATGGATTAATAACCTGAAGCCAACCTTACTTGTGTTAGTTTGCCTTGACCGTTTGGTCAGCAATGGCCCAGAGTATGAACCATGTCTATCACAGGCTAAATACACATATTTATCAAGCTTTGAGGTGCAAACTGTCAAAGCGTAACCATGCTTCATTGCCCATGTTTGAAAATAATTTTGTGCCTCTTCCCTAGTAGGAAAGGCTCTCACAGGAGGTGGGTCAAGTGGATCTTGCACCAATTAAATGATTATATCATAGTTACATGGTTACATAGTTACCAGCCGCAGCCACCTATCAGTTTTCATGAAATAAAATCACAAAAAGGCCTGAGTAACATAAAACGTTACTCACCAACAGAGGTCATGTCCATTTGTGAAAAAAAAGTTTTCCTTAATTGTAACCCTAGATGAGGATGCAATTGGGGCTTCCAATTTTTCATTACCCAAATCCTCTTGTTCCGCAGCTTTGTTAATGGAACTATAAATGTAGTCCTTCAATGCAGCCATTTTATAAAAAGGAGGGCTTGCCACTGTTTGAACAGTGCAAAAAAAAATACGATGGTACTTCAGAATTCAATCCAACTTTCAATTGAACAACTAAAGCTTTTTGTCACTTTTGAGTTGAGAAAGATCAAGTTAACCAATGGGCAGTAAAAATTTCCTTTTCTGTTTTCCAAAGGGTGGGTTGAGAGTTTACTTTGTGGGAAATCTTTTTGCCAAATTCAATGATTGTATTTTCAGGGTTACTTTATGATTGCTAGGTGTGGTCCAATAGTCCCAAATAGTATGCGTTGATCCCAAATTTAGGTTCATGGAGCCCAAATGTGGTCCCAGGGGTCCCAAAAATTCTTACAAAACCCCTGGGGGGAGTTCATACCCCCGTACACGCGTCTAAAAAGTCATGTAAGGGGGTGCATGAGTCAAAACTGCTGTTTATGGGGGGTATACAACCACCTGGGGGTTGCGCCTGTTTGGAATCACCCTTTGGGGTTGTGTCAGGGGGTTGCGCTTGTTTGGAGTAACCCATTCACCATGTGTGTGCACCCCCACACATCAAATAGGCTGTGTAGAGCCCTACACAACTCCCACAAGACTGGGGTTTGTGAATTTATCATCACCCTTAAAAATAAAAACCCACCTATTTCACATCAGATGTTTCAGATTTACTCCAAAATAAATGGTTTCTTTCAAATAAAGTATATAAAGTTTGATGCAAAATCAAACAAGGTACCACCAAACCATCCACCCCTTGCTTCTCATTTCCTTCCATCTTATTCAGACCCCCCAACCCAACACTTAACCAAACACACCATCCACCCCCTGCTTCTTACTTCATTCCATCTCCAACCTCATTGGAAATTCCATCCTTCTCTTCTTCATCTTTCTATTTCTACTTCCCACTTCCAAACTCATAAAAGTATAAATTATCCTTCACCTTGCAATTAAAAATTCCCACATTCCATCTCCTTATACTCATCAATGTATTGCACTCATTTATTTGTCGCACTGATCAGTTCATTGCACACACACTCATCACTTGATCTTTCTTAAAATTTCCAAATGTCCCCTCAGAGATCTTCCCCTTGCAGATATCCCAAGTTAACCTCCCCAAGGAAACCAACCACCAACATTTAAAAAACACTCAAACTTTCTCCCTCAACTGCTTTAAAATGTTATAGTAAACTAAAGAAAGCAAATAAACTTATCCTTGTCAACTGGCTAAAGATTCCTGCCAATTATTATGCCTGTTTTGGGACTGAAAAAAAAACTTGTGCTGGCCAACCTCCATCTACCAAGTTCAATGGTTATCTCCTAATGGCCAATCATCTGATGAGGAAAACCAAATTTAGGCTTGATATATCACCAAAACAAATGAGGGAATCACAAAAACAAATTAGGGAGTGTTTCAAGAACTATTGGTCCAATTATATAAATCCCACTCAATTTCAATATGAACAGTATTTGGTTTCACTGATTCCAAAAAATCAGATCAACTTGGTGGTTAATTAAATTGAATCTATCTGTCCTTTCTATTGTAAAAGGTATTAAACTTTGGAAATAATTCCAACATAACCCCTCTAGCTGATTTCAATTCTCAAAGATCCAACTCCATCAAGGCGGGGGAGAAGGTGCCCAACCTTAAATCTAGTGATAAAAATAAAAAGGAAAACTTGATTGAGGAACCAAGCTTTGTGGAGGAAACCTTTTATTGGAAAGAATATGGTACCAAGGAAGATCCTACACCAAGAATATGTCTAATAAAATCCACATTGGTATAAGACCAATGTTAAATTTGCCACCCGTCCAAGTTGCAAATGGTTATTATATACATATATATATTTTTTAACTTTTTTCAACTAAAAAAAATTAATTAATTAATTCATTTAAAAATAAAAATATAAAAAAAATCAAATAAATAATTTTAAATGAAAGGAAACAAATAAATTAATACATACATAAAAAGATAAATAATTAATTCAAAAAAATTTAAATAAATAAATAAGTAAGTAAAAAATAAATTAATTAAGGGTGATGTTAAATTCATGGCTCCAATGAGCTTTGCATACCCTACACAATTTTAATGTGGTTGGGCTGTACTCCACATGGCACTGGACCGCCGTGTGGTGGCCACACGACTACATTTGAGCTGTGTAGAGCCCCACATGGCTCAAATGTAGTTGTGTTGCCATGCCACAAAACCAGCCCAACCACATTGGAGTTGTGTGGGGCTCTACACGGCTCAAATGTAGTTGTGTAGCTATGCCACATGGCTAAAAGTCTGGTGGGAAAAAAAATAAAAAAATGAAGGGTATAAAAAAACCAAAATAAACCTAAATAAACTAAATAAAAAAAAAAAAAAAAAAAAAAACAGAAATCAACCAAAGGATCAAAAAAAGTTGATTTTTTGGTAAACAAAAACAAAAAAAATAAAAATAAGTAAAAATAAGTAAAAATAAGTAAAAAGGATTAAAAATAAGTGAAATCAAGTAAACATAAGTAAAAGAAATTAAAAATAAAAAAAGTAAACACTGAGGACGACCAACAGGTTTTCTTCAGATTCAAGTAAAAAATTCAAGTTTAACTTGACAGAACCCAAATGTGGTCCAGGGGGACACAAAAAGTTTGGCACAACCCCCAGGGGGCCACATAACCCCAAACATGGCTCAAAACCGCCATGTATGGGGTCTATACGGCCCCCCGGGGGTTGCTTGTGTTTGGTACAACCCCTTGGGCACATCTAGGCGTGTTTTTTTTCCCGCAGGCATGTCTTGGACGCGTGTATGGGCCCCCACACGTCCATTGGGCCATGTAGGGCCCTAAAAAACTCCCACACAACTGGGATTTGTGAATTTAAAATCAACCATTAATTAAAAAAGTTAAATATAAAAAAAATATTTTATTTATTTTCGCCGTTCAAAACCCATTTTCAGTTGTGTGGCACAGTTTTCAACCCAAAATGGGTTTCATGGCGCGATTCACAACCCAAAATGGGTTTCAAATGGCCATTCACAACCCACCTGAGTTGCAAATGGCCGTTTGCAACTCAAGTGGGTTGTGAATGGCTGTTTGAAACCTGAAATGGGTTGCAAATTGCGCCACGCGACCCCTTTTAGATAGTGAATGGGGGTTGCGAGGTAGTGAATTTAAAATTTCCCTTGTTATAAATGACCCATTCAAATTCAACCCTGGAACCAACACCTGCCTCTTTGGATTGTTTGCTTCCTAGCTTTGTTCAAGTCATTTCTGATTGCATAAAACTTGAGAACAATGCCTTTGAGGCTTCACCTCCTCCCAAATCTTCCAAACCTATCTTTTTATAATCATTAGTTATATTGTGTATGAAACCTCCTAGTAATTCATAGCTGATGTCCTCTAAAAGGTCCAACCCTTTTTTAGGAAAGAAAAGCTTAATACAATGGGGCCTGCTACTTTTACAAGCAATGGAAGTTACAATGAATATCTTCCGTCATCCCCATTGAATTTAAAGAGAAAGGCATAAAAATAAAGCAGCATAAATCCCAAAAGCAATCAAAGATGGAGGAAAAATTCCAGCCTTGGAGTTGTTGAAGACATCTTTGAGAAGCAATATTTGTTTGAGAAAATTAAAACAGTATCATTACATGTGCTCATACCAATTCACTTGAATGCCTTTCAAACAAGTTAATTCAAATATCAAAGTTAATAAGCTTGAAGTAGAAAATGATAAGCTTTGGCTTCAAAAGGAAAAATGGGCACTCCAAGTTTCAATAGATAAAGAAAGGAAATGAGTTGGACAAAGGTTTGAAGACAAAAACCTTGATGCTCATTTAAATTTGACAAAAACTGATCTGGAGTTTCAAAGAGAAAATAAGAAGGATGATTGAATGGAAGCTGAAATAAATTTAAAATGTTTCCTTTGCTTTTGCATTAATAGGGAGTGGTAGACCCATCAAAGAAATGGATTGAATTCCTCACATGCTTGGATTTTAAACAAATTAATTTGAAAAATTCAATATATAAATAAAATATCATTTCTTTTCAAAAACATTTTCAATGGTTTTTTTGAAACCACCAAAAAAAATCTTTTTTATTTTTATCAAAAATCTTTCTACTACAGTAGAAATCCCCACTAGCAAAGTCCCTTGTGGTGTTACTATTCTTCCCATTTTTCCTGGAAATAGATGTTTTGATATGTGTGGCAGATTTAATAACAGGAAGTTTAAGATCCTTGTACATTTGGGCAGACCAAAGCATTTTGACAATAAATTTTTGCTTGAAATAAATTCCATGACCCATAGCAGGAAAAACAATTGACATTCAGAAACCTCATGTTAATCCACATTTTTAATGAGGTGTCCATTGGACTTGTTTTTTTGTAACCACCAGGAGAAACAAGTGCAAAGAAATATCCCCATGGTAAAGATGGGGAGCATTTGAGCAGCCACCAGAGGTTAAAAGTGATATGAGGTGAGAAATAAAAAGGTGTTAGTTTACTGCCAAATTCCAAGAAGAGGAAGGATGGGATTTTGTTTTCCTTCATTATTTTTTGATTTAATTAAAAGGGTATCCATTCCAAAGCTTCAAAAGTTCCACCCAATATCTGGGCCCCTTGTCTGATTTAAAGTAAAGTTACTTATATTCTTTTCAAGAGTATTAGACCACCCCTTTTTTAACATATCTACCAATCAATTAAGAAACGTGCAGTGAATCTTTCCAACAAGTGGCCCACATGTGTACACACCATGTTCTTGAAGGGCCAACAGGGTCAAGCAATTTCTTTTATTGGTGAATTTGAGTGCTTCATTTTTTTTTCTCTGTAAGTTGATCCAATAAAAAAAATCAAATGATAGCCACAATAAATCCTCAGTACAACCCATCCAAAAAGACAACTTTCCACTTGTTGAAGAACTAAAAATCTTTGACAAGAGCTTGAAATGTCTGGAGATCAAAATTGGTTGCGATGCAAGGAAACTTCTTATTTTAACCATGGAACCATGGATGGTTGTTTATTGATGGAATTGATTTAGATTTTTTGGTTAAACAGGTGATAGCCTGAGAAGATTAAAATTCATGATTATGTATTTCAAGGAAAACTTCTGAGAGCCCATTCTGTTCCCTCTTCCTCTTACAGTTTGCATGGTTTTTATTTTTCTTATGAATTTTCATCTGATTCTATTCCATTGTCAACTAAGCCTCCTCAATCTTTGAGTGTCTAAATAAACAATGAAAAGAAAAAAGATGTTTATTAATTTCAAAAAGTCAAACAGAAATTGAACAGAAAAAGACCCAATATAATGGAAAATTAAAGAAAAAGTGGTCAGTAAAGTTATGATTACCATTTTATGAAACAAAGAAGATAAAGTTTATAAATAAATTGAAAAACCTAATAAAAAAAATTAAGGCAAATCAGTGTCAATTGAGTGTTCAAGTATGCACTCTTATAAAGTAGGGAAGGACTGCAAATTGGAGATGGAAGAAACAAAATGTGGTCCAGTGTCCACTTCAATACAGTAGAACCTGTCCTAATCCATAAAATTCTGTGTACTGGTTTTTCTATGGGTTTGGACGGCTTATGGGATTGGAGAGAAACCTACACTAACCCATGTTTTTCATGGGTTAGAGCATAGTATTGTACTAACCCATGAAAACCATGGGTTAGGAAAGGAAGGTGGCTCCGGTTAAGTTTGACAACAATGGCACATGTTTCATTTATTTCATTTTGTAACCATTTTTATGGATATGTATATAGAATGAAAATAGATTTTGAGGGATATTTAACTAGAAAAACTATTTGGAAAAGAAAAATACAATAAAATTCATTGGAGATAGTCCAATAACGTGGACTGCTTTTGCCTTTTTGAGAATTCAAGTTGAGAAAAGCAATTTAATGACTCCAATGAGTCATTGAATGGGTCCGCCTCAGGAGATTTGAGGTGACTGATGTACTGAAACAAGGTTTTGATGGAATTCAAAATGGCTTCAATGGTAGGTTTGGGTACTGCTTCAAACTTATCATTTTCTAGCTCATATTCATCATTTTTGCTCTGATTGGACAGGAATATCTCTTCTGGTGAAATTAAAAAAAAGCTATCTTCATCAGCTGGATTGAGAATCTCTTCAAGAGAAATTTGATTTTTTGCTTTGATCAATCCAACTTTCTCAAGATCTTGCACTTCCAAGGTAAATTCATTCTGAGCATTGTTGAGGTCCTTGGCTGAATCAATGTTTTTCTTTTTAGTAATTTTGGTGTGAGCCCAGCAGTGCCTTATGGTCCTTGGGCTGACAGATCCCCAGGATAATTGGCACAATTGCATTGCTGATAGCTGATTGATGTTATGAAATTGTGACACTGGGACACTATCATTGAAGTTTTGGATCAAATAGGAAATGAATTGGCGTTGGTAGTAAGCTTTGAAGGTTTGTAGAATACCGGCATCAAGTGGTTGAATGTGGGAGGTGAGGTTGGGGGCAAAACAATTGAGTTGAATATTAGAGAGGCCATCTGGTGGAATCACATGTCCAGCAAAGTTATTGACAAGAAGTAAAACTTTTTGATTGGCAATCTTCAGTTTTATATTCCATCCACTGATCCAATTTTAAAAAATTGAGGTGGTCATCCATGCCTTGCTATTGAAGTAATATTTGTACCCAAGTTGATGGGAAAATTTTTTTTGAAAAAATTGTGGTCCTTGTGACTTCCCAATGAAAAGTAAGGGAAGCTTCTCAGTAACAGTTGCATTGCAAGAAGCACCAATCATAAGTCTTTTCTTCACAGATTTGATACCCTTCTCACCATTTTGTGCCAGACCTTTATTTGGAGGCATCCTGTTAACAAATTAATATAATTTAATATTTTAGTCAATTTTTTTAATTTGATTTGGATGTACACATTCACTTATGCGTAGTATAACCCTGTCTCATCAAAATTGAAGACATCATCCAGACTTTATTGATCCATAAGCATACAAACACACATTACATCTTTCCCTAGAATTTGGAGGTTGACAGCTCTTGCTTTGCCATGTTTGGTAAATTGATGAAGAGAGTTTTGCGCCTTGAAGCTATCAAGCCAACAGTTTGATAAAGAAAGCCAGTTGTCTGCGGGTATACCGCAGAGATGGGCAAAATCTTTCCACTTTGCTCAAAGGACATTGCCAGTGACTGTCAACTTAGCAGCAAGGGCCATTTGGACCCATTCTTCAATTAGTTTGTTGACATTGCTATGTTTCTGGACCCCCACCCTCTTGACAGATCCATTGGTTTTGTTATTTTGGCATCAAATCTTCTCTTCACTCTTGATCCATGATGATATACGTGGCTGCTTCAAATGAAGCCCAGGGTAGATTTTTGAAAAATGATTGGCCTTTTTGTTTGGTTCTTTCCGTTCTTGTAGTGCCAGTTAAGCACCTCTACCTTTTGTGCAAGTGTTGCGTTTCTTTCCAAGTTCTTGCTGTTTGACCTTTTTTTGGGGGGGTAACTCCAAGTCAAATCCATCTTCTGATTGGCTTGTTGCTTTTTGTTTTCCTTTTTTTTACATTATTTTTCATTTTTGCTGTCCATTTCTACATTTAAAACTAAATTCAGGAGGGCTGAGACATTGTTCTTGTTAAGTGATATAAAAGATGAACCATTAGAAGGGAGAATCTTGAATTTTTTGATCAAGATGTGCTTTTTAATCAAGTTTCCTTCATTATCTAGCCATTCTTCTTCCTTTTTTGTCAATTCCTCATTGCTGTGTGATTTGGTGAGTATTTTTTTTCTTGCCATAACAGTCTTCATTTAATTTTTTTAGGCTGGCTTCAAAAAGGTTGAGTTTGGCTTGATCTAGCATTGTCCCAAAAGAGAAATGTGGGGTGCTTGAGAACAAAACAGTTTTGTCATGTTGCAACACATACAGGTCTTGATATCGGGGGATTGAGGTGTTATCAAGTTGAAGGATAGGCATTTTAAACTAAGGAAGAAAGAAGATATGTGGTGAGGATATTAAGAGATGTAAATCACTAGCTTGGTGGCGGAGATGGTGTGGGATGGTTGTAGATGGCAGCTATGGTGAATATGGGATGGTGGAAATAGAGGTGAAGCATTGTAGATATGTATGTACATATTTATGCACATACAACATGCATATTTTGCAACTAAAATTCATGGGTTAGTAGGGGTGAATAAAATAAAGCTTACGCCAAAACTTCCGGTTTTTTGATTTTCAACCTATGTGTTACCGCGTTAGGCAGGATCATGGGTTAAGAGTCCACTTTTGGCTGGCACCAATTTTTGGATCAATTTTGCCATGGGTTTGCGCAAGTTATGGGTTATTACAAGTATGGATTAGGAAAAGTTCTACTGTATATTAGGGCAGGAAAACAATCTTGAGCTGGAAAAACCCAAATTTGGTTCCCCCCCCCTAACATGAAGGGACAAAAACCTGGACCTACTAACATCCAATTGATTGGTCAATTGTTCTACAAATAATTTATTGATTGTTATAAGCATTATCATTTGATCAGTAGAAAAATTGAAAAATCAATCAATCAGCAGAATTATTGACTAATAAATTTACAAGGAGAAAAATAAATTGATCTATTCAAATTTAAAATCTTACCTATTTTCTGGATTTTGGTAGGAATCTCAAGTCTAATCTTGTTCACAAATGGCTTCCAAATTGCAATTGTGATTCCTGTCATAAAGTTGGTCTCAATCCAGAGTTTGCTTACAATCATGGATAGAAGAAGAACAAAATTGATCTTTTATTCATTCCCAATCTAATTAATATTTTTGAACATTTTTTCAATCTTTGGGAGAAAGATCTGTAGAGGGGGAACCTTTGACAATCCTAGAGGATGATGAAGCACAAGGATATGTGAATGAAGATTGAATGGGTATTTTACTCCAATTTTAGCCATTTCTAGATTATAACAGAATGGGATGATGAGAGTCTTCCACTTAATCTCCATCTTTGGAGGTATCATCCACCGGGTGTACTGCATTGCATTTTTTTTTTTTTGTAATCCTGGTGGCAAGTTTTGGAAAATGTATGGTTCTCATTGGAACATTAGTAGGTATGAGTACAGGGGGGATAGCCTAGGGAGTCAGATTGCTTATCAGCACAACAAAAGGGAGTCAGATTGCTTATCAGGGGGAGATAGCCTAGGGAGTCAGATTTCTTATAAACAAGCTCCTCTGGAATTTGGGAGAGCAAGATCTCAGACAGTGGTGGGTTTATTTTGACTCTTTCAAAGCTTCGGATATTCATCCTGGCAGCTTGGGTTGCATAAAAAAGAATTATCTTGGTCACACTTTTTGTTGTAAAATTTAGGACTTGCATGAATGGAGCCAAAGGGACAATTGCAAGGAGATTCAATCATGATGATAAAAATCAATGTCTTTTTGGAGAGGGTAAGAACAAGCCTGGAGGGATGGTTGTGTGCTATGGGGTAAGGTATGGCAATAGATTGGTTGAGGGTTATCATCAAGGATATGTCTAAGTTCATTCTATAATGCTCAAGCTCAATATCAAGAAGCCAAAGTGTTTTGGATACACATCCTCTTCTCAACCACCTTCATTAGCAGCAGGATACTCAAAAATGTGCTTGCAAGTTGCATAAATATTTATATATAAAAATATTGGTTTTTCAAGGGTTTGAAAATACCAACAGTTTGTGGTGGAGGTTGGTGCTGAGGAGGAGGTCGGGGTTGTTGGTGATAATTTGGAGGTGGTCATGGTGGTCACAATGGTTGGTGATGATGTGGAAGGAGCTCAATTCCAATGAGTGCAAGGAAGGAGGTAGGTGAAAAGGGGGTTTGGTGAGAAAGGAAAGGTGGTTGAACTTTGATCAAAAAAATCACAATTTGAACTGTGCAAGAGTTAGATGTAGAATAAGCTGTGTAGATTACTTGGGGATTCGGTAAATTTTACAAAATAGCTTGCTGGAAGCCACTTGAAGGGGAATTCAGTACTAAAAATATTGATAAGATAGAGAAATACTAAGGGTGCTTTTGAATTGCCTGTCCCTTTGAGTACTATATGAAGTCTCACAAAAATAAAAGAAAAAATATTTGTGGCTGATTTTCAAATAGATTTGCTTCTATAATAGTCTCCATAAGACATAGGATCAATATGTTCAAGCTTGATAAGGAAGAAGTGGTGGAATAGATAGGTGACTTGGAGGATAGAAGCTGAGTAAGGAAAGAATCCTTTGTCTAGCTTTATAATTTATATATTCTATCTTTTTTATTGGTCAATGATGGACACTCCTTTGATGCTACAGGTGATTAGTGAATAAGGTTGAAATGCTTGAGCCTATCCTTGATAAATAATGGTCCTTGATGATGGTGATGATGGCAGATGAAAGTGGTAATGGGTGGGTGATTATGATACTGTGGATGATTGATGATGACAGTATGTATGGATGATGATGATAGATGATGATTATGGTTGAAGTAGGTGATGATGATGATGGTAAATGTAGGTGGTGATCTTGATTGATGATGATAGATAATGATGGATGATGATGGATGATTATTATTTTCAAGGCAGTTGATGGTGATGATGGGTGATGATGGTGGATGATGGTGGATGGTGGTGATATTCAGGGTAGGTGATGGGGATTGTCAAAGGTATGGGGTAAAGGTTGATGATGGTGGTGATGGATGATGATGATGGATGATGGTCAAGATAGGTGATGATGATGATGATGATGATGATGATGATGATGATGATGATGATGATGATGATGATGATGATGATGATGATGATGATGGATAATAGTGGATGTTGATGATGGATGGTGATGATTCATTATGATGATTGATATAAGGGTTGATCATTTTTGATTATTAGGGCTGGTATCCTTAATAAGGGTTTAATATTCCTTATAAGGGTCCAATATTATTTATAGGAGGTGCCCACCCGGCCAGGCTGGGTGCCTGGGGGGATGGGGGAAAATGGCTGGAGGGAGTACCTCTATTAATAGAAATCAGGGTGTGTGCCACCCATCACAAAAACTGTGATGGGTAGTGAAATGTTTTGCACTGCCTCTGGTGGTAGGTTGGTAATTTGTTTGTTTCTGCATGCATTTTCTTGCATATATTACTTCTGTGTGCTGCAGGATATGGTTTGGGTGATGCATGCATTATCTTGCATATATTAATCCTGTATACTGCTTCAGGATTTTTGTTTGGTTCTGCATGCAGTATCCTGCAAATATTAATCCTGTATACTGCTGCAGTAGCTTTTTTGGTGATGCATGCAGTATGTTGCATATATTACTTCTATATGTGGTATTTATTTTAGGGCTTCCAGATTATTTCCATGTATTTCAATGACCTATGAAACCTGATTGGAGTATGGGTAGGCCAGGGTTGATTTGAGCTGTATCTTCCAATTCATGAGAAATAGAGGGGTACTTTGGCTGAGTGGATATGGGTTATTTTTGGTGTAAAATCCAGTTTTTATGTTATTTTGAGGGTTTGAGATGTCCTTGTTCTAGAAAAGGTGAGTCTGATGGCCATAGATTAGTTTTTGGTCTAACACAAAGCTCTTCCATTGAAAAGGATGAATGATGAGATGAGGATGGAATGGCTTGAGGAGTATAAGGGATTTCATCTTCAAATTATTCATCCCATTCATATTTTATTTTGGCAAATAGTTTATGGACAATAAAACAGCAGAAAATCCAGTTGATAACTATCTTCATTTATTTGAAATTTTGGAGCTGTTTATGCATTTCCTTTAAGCTGGCTTATGTTCCCTTCAGAACTCCTATGGCATGCTCAATCCAAAATTTTGATTGAGAAAGATGATAGTAAATTTATTTTTGCCTTAATCATGGGAAGAAAAAGTCCTGTATGCTGGTACCACATATTTCCCACTAGCATAAGCTTAATCTTCAAGAAGGCTTCAATCTTCATCAAAGTATTCATGTGATGATTTTGCAATATGCATCCAATTGAAGAAATGTGAATCAGACAGCAGCCTGGAAGGCCAGAATGGACAGAGATAAAATTATTTTTTTCATCAAAAACTATTTTGAACAGGAACAGAGTATCTAATTTAACAGAGAAATGATTTTTAGTCAGTGTCCCATAAAACAGATTTTAGAATGAAATAATGGCTTTCCTTTTCTTCCAATCAACATAAGAGTTTCCATGAAGCTTGTGATTTTGACTCAAAGGGATGGTGGTTCCATAAAAAAATACAATAAAACCATGAAAACCTTCAGTATCTATTACCTGAGATATCTCCTTCCTCTCATTATTTGTTGGCCATCAAAGGAATGAGTGATGAAATCCTAGAGTAGAAATCATAACCCTTTTGCTGTATGAGTGTGTTCCATATCCAACTGATAGGAGATTTTCTAATTGATGAATAGCTGATCCATTTCAATTTGATCCAAATCTACAGAGAGCAACTTCCAGTTTGATAGGTGGATCATTTTGTAGATTCAAAGAGCTATTCTGAAAGATGTGGTGATCTTCAAGCATTTCCAAATTTTCAAGAATGAAAAAAAAGAAGTTTTTAAAAGTTGGTGGAATCTCAAGTCTGGGAGGAGATGGAGCTTTTTCCTATCATAAATGGGATGATGAAGTTTTGTTCTTCTAGGAAGCATGTATTAATTTTCCAATAGAGCATTCAGGGGTAAAAAATTGTGTTCCAATTCAGAGTCTGAATCAGATTCAAATATTAAGAAAAGTTCAGTCAGCTTGATTCCTTTTTGAAAATGATCTTGGAGAATTTTTTTGAAAATTTTGAGAGTGGTGGAAATTTTATTCAAGTAAATGAGTTGATTATCTGGTTGAATGGAATGATGTCTTTGGTGATTCATGGGCAAAGCATAGTGAGTGATTGGATGCGTATGGATTTGATGATGTGGAGGTGTGTATGGGTTTTTTTCATTCCATGGATGATGGATTGATGGTGATGCATAAATGGAAGATGTGATGTTTGAAAAACACCATTTTGAAATACACCAATTGGGGGGTATGTTTATTTCAGAAAACTGCCATTAAAATGGTGTTTTTGGTCAAAAGATAAATGGTGGGTTTCCAATGGCAGTTTTTCTAAATCTGATATGCCCTAATAAAACCCTTGGTAAGATTCAACTCTAAAAATTAGGGGGACAGATAAAATTTCAGAATATTATTTCATTAAAGTAATTCACTTTCTTGTTGATAAAGGCCAGTATGAGGGTCAGATCCCAATAGGTAAAGAAATAAAATCAGATAAAAAAAATTGATGATGGTGTCCCACCATCTTCAGTAAAATGTTTATTGAACCTTTGTTCATTAATTATTATCTCAAATGAGACATTTTTCTCTTTTGAATACATTATATACAAAAATGAAAGAGAAATTTACAAATTCCTTGTCCAAAAAAAGATTGGATCCTTCTAATTCATATCTCAATCACTTTTTCTAAATTTAAAAAAACATTGAATTCATTTTTATTCTTTCTTTTTTCTATCAGCCAATGGATAGAAATATAAAAAAAATCATAAAACAAATTTTGTGTGCTCTCAACTCATTTCATCAATGAAAAATCAATAAAGGCAGGATTTTTAAGTATATATGACCTTGTTTTCAATCCGATATCTAAAATATACTCAATGACTCCCTATAAGGCAAATATATCAAAGTTAGGAGTCAAATCATTAAAATAAAGAGTTTTGGGTCAACATATTCATTGATTATTTTCAAAAAGTAGAAATTGAATATTCAATTGAGAATCCAGCTTCAAATAAACATTTAAGTTTTTTTTTTAATGGTGGAAATTTCTTGTGATTTTTATTTCTCCATTTTTATTTGAAACTTGGTCTGATTACCAATTCATTTTTTTAAAAAAAGACAAAAGGTATAATGAACTTGGAATATATAAATATAAAATGATTGAAAAATATTCCCAAATCTCACCTGGAGTTGGCCTCTGCTTCACCCTTGGTTTAAAAAAACTTCATTATGACCCTCTTGTATCCATCTCTGCCATCCCCTCTGCATCCTTCCACCAGAAACAGTACACAATGAACCAGTCAAAAAGTATTACTCCCCAAAATTGGGGCATTATAAAACAGTAGAAAATAAAATGATAGCTAATGGGATCTTGGCCAAAGATAAGGGGAAGAATTTCCCAAAATTCAATCAACCTTAAAAGATGAATCCAACAAAATGAATTCAATTTGCATTATTACTATCATAAAAGGAACATTTTTACACCAATAATCACATATTTACATTTAATTTTTGTTTATTGATCAACATTTGGATTAATGGGATAATATTCCCCAAATAATTGGCTTTTAAAAATCAAAAAACTCAGAAAATTCTTTAAGCATTTTTATTTTGAACTTTTGAAGCCTTCAAAGCCTAATTGAAGCCTAGTTTTATTTAATCTATGGAAGCATCAGAAATTATTCAAGAAAAACTTATATTGATGAAAATTTTAACAAAGCTGAAAAGATAAAATTAATTTTAGCAATATGAATTTCTCTGATGTTTTAGAGACTAATTGTTATATATTGGGGTTTTTTTAAGAGTTCCCAAAATTTTATTGAATTATTAAAAAAAATTAAAAATATTTTCTTGAATTTTAATTTGAAAATTATATGTAAATCCTGCCTTTTAAAACAGGGATAGTTGAAACTTTTTTGCCCTTGGGACTAACAATTTCCTTCAAAAAAAGCAATTCATGTAGATACTAATCAAGATTAGTTTGTTTTAATTTTATTTTTAAATTGACCTTGGTATTTTTGTTCCAAAAATTTCTGAGTGATTATTTGGAGTTATGATGTGGTACAAATGATTGTTTTGAACATCTCATGCATGTTTTATAATACAAAATAATTTTTGGTTGTAGATTGAATTTGAAACTGACGCGCATCAAATGTTATCTGTTTTTGGATGTTTTTTTTTTTTGAAAAAAAAAATGGATTATTGATCAGAAAATGGTGAATTCTTTTCGCCAATTGTGGTCTTAATTTTATTTTTTTAATTTCTAAATTGATACATTTGAAATACTTTTTCTTTGTTTGGAAAAATAATTTGGTTTAATTCAAGTGCCTAAAAAGTTACAACAAGCTTAAACTTTCATGTTGCAGATCTTTGAAAATAATGCATATCAAGTTCAAGATTAGGGTGTATCAGAGTTAAGCAAACCTGCCATTTTTTTATGGCTGGTTTCAAACCAAATCCGCCATTTCAAACCCGCAATTAAAAATAAAAAAAAACCACTTATTTCACATCAGATGTGTCAGAGTTAACTGGAAATAAGTGAGTTTTTTCAAATAAAGTATTTAAAGGCTTCCACCACCTGTCCACGTTATCAACCCCTGGCTTCCCACCTCCTTCTAACTCTAACCTCATCTGAAAAAAAAATTGATTCATTGCTCTTCATCTCTTCACCACTATCCTCATCACTTCATCACTCTCATCACTTTATTGCTTTCATCACATCCAGCTAACTCTCATTGGATCACTATCCTGATCAGTTCATCACTCTCATCTGTTTATTTCTTTCATCAAATCCAGCTAAATCTTATCAGATCACTCTCCTCATCACTTCATTGCTCTCATCTGTTTATTGATTTCATCACATCCAGCTAACTCTCATTGAATCACTATCCTCATCACTTCATCACTCTCATCACATTATTTCTTTCATCACATCCTAACTCTCATTGCTTTATCCCTCTTGTCACTTAATCACTCTCATCACTTCCTATTCTCTTTGCTTTATTGCTCTCATTCTCTCATCACATCATTACTCTCACCACTTGAAGACTGTGATAGCCCTTCATCCATTCATCCCTCCTACTATTTTCAAATGGCCCCTCAGCTATCCTTCCCCCAGAAAGTCCACTAAACAATCCAATGGACCAAAGCAAACATCCCCCAGGAACTCAACATCCAAAAATCCTCCCCCATCAGCTTCCAAAGGCTCAAGTCAGCTCAAGAGAGCTGATCACGTCATCCTGGTAAACTGGATCAAAATTCTGTCCAACTAAAATGCTTGCTATGGATCCAACAATGAAACACACATTGGCCAACCTCAATCCTCTAAGGTCAATGGTTATCTCCTGATGGCCAATGAACTCAAGAATAAAACCAAAGGTAGGCTGGATCTCTCATCCAAACAGATGAGGGAGTGATTGAAGAATTATTGAGCCAAGTACAAAAAGGCCCACTCCATGTCAATCTCCACTGGCTTTGGTATCACCAACTCTGAAAAAGCCAAGGAAATCAACTTGGTGGTTGATAAGTGTGACTCCATTTTTCCTTTTTATATTCAAATGGATGAAGTCTTTGGAAAGAAGGCCAACATCACCCCCCTAGCGGTTTTTGATTCCAAACAAACCAATTCAGTTGACTCTGAGGACTTGGCTGGGGATTCTCAGCCTAGCAATGGTGATCCAGAAGAAACCTATGAGTGGCCCCCATCCATTGCCAAGGAGGATATTCAAATGCAATCAGCTCCAATCAAGTCTACTTCCGCCTTCATTGAGGAGTCAAACCCAACATTGTACCCCTCCCCTCCTTCTTTGGATTGCTCTCTTCCTAGGGTTGGAATAACTGGAGAACTTGACCAATGATGAGGATGTCATTCCCATATTGCCATTGCCATCAACATCTGCTAAAGTAAGGAACCAAGTTCTTTTCTCTTCTTTCCAGTTAATCCTGACTGATTTATATTCAAAAGAAACAGGCTCATCCATTCCTGAATGGCCCAAAACTCAAGCCACTGGGGCCTGCAACATCCCCTTCAAATTAGATAAATTATGTTCCCACACCAAACTCCTCTGCAAAGGGAAAGCAAAAGGTCTCCAATTCCATCAACATCAACCCCAATAGCATTCATAAAAGGAGAAACAATTCAATTTTTTTGGGCTTTGAGGAGATCATGGAGAGTCAAGATTCAAGTAAGCGCGTTTGATTCTCCTTGCCTTCAAAATCAAGCTCATTCCTATTCCCCTCTGAAAAACAGTGAAATTGCAAATTGAATCTGAAAAACTGCAGTTTGAAAAGGAGAAGTGGGATCATCAACTGGCTATTTATTTTCAAAAGCAGAAAGCCAAGAGTTTGGCTCATCAGCAAAAATGGGATGCTGAGTGGAAGTTGAAACAGGCTGAGCTAGAATTTCAAAAAGAGGACAAGAAGAAGGATTGACAGCAAGCACAACTGCAAATGGACAGGGAAAAACAGGAAACAGAAAGAAAGGATAAGCTTTCAATGGCTGTGGCATACATTAGTAGCAGCAGAACAGTAGATGAATTAAATCAGATTACTCAAATTCTGGGGTTGTAAATATATTTTCTTTGATTAAAAAATTAAAAAGAAAAAAAAATTGATTACAACAATGCTTCAGACTATTTTTAACCCCACCAATAAAAAAATATTTTTTATTTTTATTTTTATTTATATTTTTTTCCTGGAGTATATTTTCCCACTCCCCAAGTCCCTGCAAGATTTTCTAGTCATTTTGGTGATTTGCGTTGACATTGCCATTTTTGTATGAGTGGCATTCTCCACAGCAGGGATTACTTTTTCACGGTGTAAGACTCCAAACGGTGCTTAGCCACAGGCAGTTCTGCAGAGGGGAAAGGTGCTGTTTAGGCTGCCCTCCTAAGAGTTACAATAATATTTAAATATAACCAGAATTGAGGTCCAGGAACTTGTAAATAAGGAATCAATGTAAGGGATGAGTTCAGGAATAGTTGGTAGCAAAGGAATCAAAACTACCTGAGGCAAGATGGTGGAGGGAAAGACTTGAACAAAATAAGTAAAAGTTCTGTTCAGAGTTCAATGGAACAAGGCAGTTGCAAGTAACAACTCCCACAAGCTAATAACTCTGGTTGTCAGCAGAAGATTAGGAAAGATCAACTAAATCTCAACCAACCTCCATTTTCTCAATGAAACTGCCAAACTCTTCGCAATCAAGCTCTTGAAGGGTACCAGATAACTGTGGGTGGCTGAAAAACAAAAGAAATTTTTTTGTGAATCTCTAGAAGCAAAGCAATAACAGATTCAAACAAGAATAACCCAACAATTCTCAAGGCACTCAAGAGTAGCGTGGCGGAATTAAACTTTAAAGGATAAATAGAGGTATAAGACTCCAGGTGTTAAGCTTAATAAGACCTCTTCAATCAATTGTGATTGGCTCCAAAAAGATGATCAGGGGGGATCAAGACTAGTATGGTTGGAAAAAGGAATCAAGGAGTGGTATAACACACTCAAGAATTCCAACAGACAGAGTTCTCTTCAACCAGCAAGGCTATGTTTGGTGATAAGGATCAGGTTCACAGATGGAAAGATCAAAAATTCAATTATGGAGGCTCAAAAGATCAAGGGGAAATCATGGATATACCCAGGATGAGGATTAGGATGAAATTACTATGATTACGGGGTGGAAATACACACACACTCCCATGGATGATTG
Organism: Puccinia polysora; assembly: GCA_025617555.3. Classification (NCBI taxonomy): domain Eukaryota; kingdom Fungi; phylum Basidiomycota; class Pucciniomycetes; order Pucciniales; family Pucciniaceae; genus Puccinia; species Puccinia polysora. The sequence continues at coordinate 33,428,524 of CM062621.1, read as the reverse complement.
GGAAAGGCAGGGGAGAGCCTCTCCTTTTGTAGACTAGAGGTCTGTAGACTATTTACAAGAGAGATTTACAAATAGAGCAGAAAAAAAAGTTTTTTGTTTTATTTATGGATAGCAGTGATGGATAAGGGAATGTAAAAAAATTCAAGAATTTCCATAATCTGTGAGGTGTCGGGGATTAGTCACCACATCTCTCCCCAACTTACAGACTGACTCTAGTCTGCATCTTTAACTTGAAGATATAAAGAGGAGTAAAAATATAAGGAAATTGAACAGAAAATTGGCCATTTCTTGATCTTGAGAGGGATTGAAAATTTGGAAAATATCTTGATCCATCCAAAAGAGCCCTAGAATTGCTAGAGATAAAACACAGAAGGCATCCCAGGTGCTCACGTATGTGGCATACAGTAGATTTTACAACAAAAACGCAGCAAATAACCCTGGCGGTGCACAATTGGGAGGACTTACTTCTGAGATAAGTTGCCTCCACAACAATGAAACTTCTTGAATTGATCAGCAGAGAACCTTCTGGCCAGTTGAGTACAATCCAGCTCCTCCAAAACATAATATCTGTTGGAGTATATCCATATCTCCATATATCTCCATCTCTCTCTATCTCTTTATTCCACATTTCTTTATTTCTTTATCTTTCTCATAACTCAACTTCTCCATATTATCCTTTATCCTCTATATTCTATTACTCTATGTCTCTATCATTTCCATTCTATTCCTACTCAACTGTTACACACTCATCCCTGCTCAATCACTGAACCCGCGCTGTTTCATCTACTCATACTGAATATTTGTTGTAATATCCTCATGTCACACTCCATGTGACATCTGAATACAGTGTCTCTACCTGAGTACAGAGCCTGAGACAAGTGGAAGGATTCCTTTCCTCATCCTTCCACTTCACGTCTCACTCTGGTATACCTCAGGTAAGAAATGTCTTTTCCTTTCTTTTCCATTCTACTCTCTATGTTTCCTTCACTTATGAAATTTCTCATCCTTCCACTTCACGTCTCACTCTGGTATACCTCAGCTCAACAGGTTATGAGCCCAGAGCGCTCAATCAATTAAACCAAATCAAGTAGAAGGATCCGGAAAACTGTCTTAGCCGTTATACGACCACCATGGATGAAACTCAGAATTCACATCCAGTCCTCAAGACGCCATTGATCATCCCATTGAACTCTCCCGGATCGGATTCTAATTACCTCGACTGGGCAATGATCCTAAGAATACACTTCCGAGCCTCAGGGGTTGGTCACCTCCTTACGGAAGACTCCCCAAAATCAAATGTCGAGACATGGTCAAGGGATAATCTGGCAGTCTGCTCAGTTATATCAAGGTAAATTGGACCTTCAAACTTTCAGTTCATAAGAAAACACGAAGAGAGTGCTATTGGAATGTGGAAAGCCCTTCAAGAAGCCCACCAAGACAATTCCTCTGGGGGCAGAATGTACTGGCTCCGCAAGCTCCTCCTCACCAAACTCAACGATAAGGATATGACGACTCACCTCTCCGAGATATTTTCCTACGGAGAGAAACTATCCTCACTGATTACCACCAAAAACCCACTCACAGTGGATGATCTTCAATCTACCGCTATCCTTCTGTCCCTTCCCGATGACTGGCTTGGATGCGTCTCAGGAATGATGAACGACGAATCAGTTCCCTCATCAAAACTGATCAACGCCCTAAAGCAAGAAAATCTGCGAAGACAAACCAGAAGCGAGGATAACTTCACTATAAACTCTGCTAAGACCTTAACAACCTATCCCAGAAGCTCAGGTCGACGCGAGGTAGAAACACAAGGATTCTCTAAAACATATTTCTGCACAAATTGCAAGATGGAGGGTCACTCATTTTCAAGATGCCCGGAAGTTCTTGAAGCACTTGAATACTCTAAGAGAAACAGAAAATCTCAGAAAAAACAGTCTTCGAAGTCAAGACAAGCTAAAGCAAATCTTGCAATAGCAAAAGATGATGACGACGATGACGACTTCACCAATTCCGAAGTTATCATTCACGCAGGATACGCCTCCTGCAACCTTACCAAATCAGACCGAATCTACTGCTCCGATTTCAACTTGGATTCTGGTTGCTCCTTATCTATGACCCCTCATGACTGGCAAGTGAACAACAAGAAGCCAAACACCACCTCCATCCGACTCGCAGACGGATTGACTATATTGTTGAACAAAGAAGGTCTCCTATCACTTCCATTCGGATCTATCCAATCTCTGGTAGTCCCAGGCCTTCACGAACCACTGCTCTCTATCTCAAGCCTTTGCGACGCGGGATTCCTGGTCACCTTTTCAGCTAATACCTGCAAAATCTTTGACCGGTCAACTTCCAACATAAATACTCCACCTATCGCCAGTGGATACAGGAGAGGAAGTCTCTATTACCTTCCTCAAGAAAGTGTAAGCTACAAGGATTCAGTCCTTTCTGCCATCACGCAAACATCTGACAACAGTCTCCTTGGGTATCATTGTAGATTATCTCACCTCAACCTGAAATCCCTCCGGAAATTACTCAAGTCCAAAGACGTCAGTCCACTCACCAACAATGAGTCCGAAGTCCAACGGTGCCCCACGTGTATTGAATCAAAGATGACGAGAACACCTTTCCACTCGCGGCTTAGTTACAGATCAAAGAGACCAGGCGAGATTGTTCATTCTGACCTGTGTAGTTTTGATACCACATCCAGAGAAGGCTATAATTATTTTATCACTTTCATCAATGACTGTTCAAAGGCCCTGTTTGCCTACCCCTTACGCAAAAAATCGGACGCCTTTGAATCAGTCAAACAGTTCATATCTTTCTTTGAAACCCAGTTCAATCACCCCGTCAAATCACTTAGGACAGACAACGGCGGTGAATATGTGAACAAACAAATGTCTGCTTTCTTCGCCAAGAAAGGGATCCAACACGAACCTGGACCCCCCCACTCCCCACAACTTAACGGCGTCGCCGAACGTTCAAACAGAAAAATCCTCAACATGATCCGCTGTTCTCTATCTAGCTCTAAGCTTCCTAAATCTTTCTGGGCCGATGCCCTCCGGCACTCCCTTTTTTCCTTTAACTCGTACCCGTTCAAAACGCCCCAAGGCTTTACCTCCCCTAACTCCATTCTTGAAGCAAGCGATGTTCCCCTCTCCTCTCTCCATCCGTTTGGTTGTCTGACCTGGTACAAAGTCCCAGAAGCCAACAGGACTAAACTCTCTCCCAAAGGCCGGCCTTCTGTTCTTCTATCCTATCTGTCTCAAGGAAACGGGTATTGCCTTCTCGATTTGTCCGACAAGAAAGTTGTAAAGTCAAGGGACTGCATCTTCAATGACACAACCTCCCCGTACGGTAGCTCCCTACACGACACTACCACCAAGTCGATCCCCATCCCCGTCACTCTTGACTGGCCGCATGTTCTCTCTCCATCCAACCAACCTGCGTCTCCCCCTAACTCCCATGTTTCCTCCCCTTCCTCATCTAATATCTCTTCTGCTCTTCCTGTTCCGTCCTCTAACCCCACCCCCCTTCCTGTCTCTGTCTCCCCATCCCTTCCTTCCAGTATAGAAGTCATCGAGCTTCCCGTACCCCCCAGCCTACCTCCGATCGCTGGTCCTCATCTACAGCCGCGCTCAACTAGTCCGGCCATGTCTGATGACTTGGATATTCTACCTCCTCTCTCCATGTCGCCAGTACCCTCTTCCCCTTCCCTCTCTTCCCCCCCTCTCCCTCCCGTAGTTTTTCCCAACGCCTCTCCCCCGTCCAGTCCTTCCTCCCCTCTACCTGCTCCACGCCGCTCCACAAGACCAAGGCGTCCTCCGTCCCGCTTTGGGACGTACTCCCGCTCTACCTCCATCAAGGACGACATCCGTGCGCCAACAACGTGGAAACAACTTCTGAAGTCCCCTCATCAACGCCGCTGGATTTCCTCAGCACATGAAGAGCTCTCCTCCCTTCAAGGCATGAAAACCTGGACGCTTGTTCCTCCCCCGAAAGGTCAAAAGATCATCCGCTCAAAGTGGGTCTTCAAAGTCAAGCGTCGTCCGGACGGTTTGATCCTCAAACTCAAGGTGCGTTTGGTTGCCATGGGCTTCACCCAGGTTCACGGCTTGGACTTCTCAGAGGTATTTGCTCCCACCGTGCGCCTGGAAACTCTGCGCCTTCTCCTGAGTCTAATGGGCACAAAGATTGGGTTGGTCATCAACTCAACTTCAAGACCACCTTCCTCAACGGTTGCCTGGATGAACCAGTTTACATGTCCCAACCCCCTGGTTTCAAAGACCCACTCCACCCCGGATGGGTCTGCAAGGTATCCAAGTCAATCTACGGACTGAAGCAGTCCCCCCGCCAGTGGAATATTGAGCTGAATGCCGCCCTCATCTCCTTAGGTCTATCGCGATCCTCCTACGACCCATTGCTGTACTTTAAGGTGGTCGATGGGAAACTCCTAGGAGCTCTGACAGCGCACGTGGACGACCTGGAAATTGTCGGTACCCCTGAATTTGTCTCTTACTTCATCTCTTCCATCAGCCAGCGTTTCAAGGTAGGTTCCGACGAGGAACTAAATCTGTTTCTGTCAATCTCCGTCCGTCAAAACCTAGTGGACAAGACCGTCTCCCTTGGTCAGGCGCACTACATCTCTTCTGTTGCTTCAAAGTTTCTTCCTTCCGACTCTTTCCCCACTCGTTCCCCAACGGGTGTTTCCTTCAAGTCCATGCAAAGACGGACGTCATCCGAGGCCCCCTCTCCACCACAGTACAATCAGCTGGTCGGATCCCTCCTGTGGATCACTCAATGCACCAGGCCTGATGTGGCTTTTGGGGTTCACAAGCTGTCGCAGTTCCTCCAGGACCCGTCTATCGACCACTGGAATAGTGCAACTCGGGTCCTTCGCTACCTGAACTCCACCAGGGATCTCCGCCTCACTCTGGGAGGTCCATCCCTCGTACTCTCAGGGTACTCTGACTCCGACTGGGACGAAGACAAAGATGACCGCCGCTCCATCTTGGGTTACACCTTCCGTTTAGGTTTGGGAGCCATCTCCTGGCAATCAAGGAAGCAGCCGACGGTATCTCTATCAAGCTCCAAAGCCAAATACAAGGCCCTATCAGACTCTTGCAAAGAAGGCCTGTGGCTCAAAAATGTCCTGTGCGAGCTCCAACTACGCGATTTGTCTCTGGTACCCATCTACGTGGATAACAAAGGAGCTGAATCTCTGGCAAAGAATCCCAAGCACCACTCCCGGACAAAGCACATTGACGCTCGTCATCACTTCATCAGGGAGTGCGTCTCTAGAGGCGTCTTCACAGTTCATCATGTTGGGACAAAGGATATGGTTGCGGATATGCTAACCAAACCGTTGAACCGTGTTCTACTCAGGTCACATCAAATACTTTTTGGTCTCACCGGTAATGGTTAGCAAGGGGGGGTGTTGGAGTATATCCATATCTCCATATATCTCCATCTCTCTCTATCTCTTTATTCCACATTTCTTTATTTCTTTATCTTTCTCATAACTCAACTTCTCCATATTATCCTTTATCCTCTATATTCTATTACTCTATGTCTCTATCATTCCCATTCTATTCCTACTCAACTGTTACACACTCATCCCTGCTCAATCACTGAACCCGCGCTGTTTCATCTACTCATACTGAATATTTGTTGTAATATCCTCATGTCACACTCCATTTGACATCTGAATACAGTGTCTCTACCTGAGGACAGAGCCTGAGACAAGTGGAAGGATTCCTTTCCTCATCCTTCCACTTCACGTCTCACTCTGGTATACCTCAGGTAAGAAATTTCTTTTCCTTTCTTTTCCATTCTACTCTCTATGTTTCCTTCACTTATGAAATTCCTCATCCTTCCACTTCACGTCTCACTCTGGTATACCTCAGCTCAACAATATCCACCTCCAATTTGGCAAACCACCCAATAAAGACCGTTCCAACAATTTGAGAAAAGCTTGCCCCACTGGTTCTCAAAAGATTGATTATAAGCTAAAACTAGATCACCAGGGTTCAGGGAGTCCCTGATCCTATTGGAGTGCTTGTCCTCCCAATACTGGACTGATTTTGCTGTTGACTCCATCATCTTCTGATAAGCTTCATCTCAAATATCTTCACTTTGCTCCATTTGATTGGATCTAGCAACTAATAGATCAGTATTTGAGGACACCTTGTCCCAAGAGATACCCAAGAAAGATTCCATTCCCAGATCCAAAGGGAGAACTGCTCTTTGGCCAAAGATGATTTTGTAAGGTGAGTAGCCAGTAGTCCTTTTGGTTGAGATTTGATCAGAGAAGAGAACAAGAGGAAGGAATTTGCAACAATGCTTTCCACTTTCACTGGAAAGCTTAACAAGTGCAGCTTTCAAAGGAGCATGGCCTCATTCCACCATGCCTTGGCCTTCAGGATAATAAGGGGTAGTAACTCTTTGTTGTCCAGGAAGAGATTGTATCATTTCAGCAATTTTGCCACCAGATTTGGAGCCACCATCAGTAGAGGAAGATTGAGCCAGGCCATAACGCATTGTTCATGTCTCATAGAGGAAAGCTGCCACTGATTCAGAGCTAAGATTCTTAAGAAACTTTGCTTCAACCCATCCAAAAAAATCATCCCTAGCCACAATGAGGTACTTAACACCACCTGCGTTAATATGAAACACATCCATAGCAATCCTTCCAAAGACAGTGGACTCCCCAGTAGGATAACAAATTTCCACTGGACGCCTAAGATCACATTTTTGACAAACTTCACAACTCTCGCACCATTTGGAGAGGGATTTCTTCATAGATGGACACCAGAACTGTTTGGATAATTGTAGATAAGTTTTGGTTTCCCCACAATGAACAAGACCTTTATGGAGACTTTCAAGGATAGAATCTTGTTTAGAAGGGATGGTAACAACAATAAGAGCACAAGTATTTCCTCTTTTCATAATCCTAGAGCCTTGGACAAAGAAATTAGAGGAATTTCTTTTAAGAGATTGAAGATCTTTAGCAGAGAGATCAGGAGGTTTTTGAAGAGTCAAAAGGTACTGCTTTAATTTAAGCCAGAAGCCTTGTTAAAAGCCAGAATAATCTTGAGAAGAGAAAGAGAAGACAGGTTGGATTTAAGGTTCTTCTTAATCAAAATCTTTTCCAACATCAGATTCATCGTCTCCAAGAGATTGTTGAGATAAACCATCAGGCATAGTGAAAGATTTCACAGGCCTATTCACAATATCAAAAGAAAAAAGCTGGATAAAGGCCACCCAACAAGTCATAGGAGCATTGGGGAGGCTGGGAGCGTTGATCAACTCAATGATGGATCAAGCATCAACTTGCAGTTTTGAATTTTAGCCCAAGAGAACCGTTTGAAGTTTCTTCATCATTCAAGCCACACCACAGAGTTCCAATTTGGGCTGAGAATACCTAGACTCTACATCTGAAAATTGCAAAGATTCATAAAGAGCAGGACGGTCCCAACCATTCTCATCTTCCTGATTAAGGACAGCCCCAACAGATTGATAACTAGAATCAACAGCCAGCTTGATCTTGCCAGCTCCAGGTCCATAAGCAATCTTTTTCAAAACTATATCTTTTCCAACAATCATTTTGAGAAACTGAAAAGAATGTTCACACTCTTGGGCCCAAATCCATTCAGCATCTTTCCTGGATAGAGGAAATAAGGGTGCACATATTATGGGTAATGTTGGGATAAAGATTCCAACATAAGTGACAACACCTAGGAAGCCCCCAACTTCAGTGGGATTGATTGGAGTGGGCCAAGAGATGATCTTGTTGACTTTGGCTTGTGCCATCCTTCTTCCTTCCTTGCAGACCACATGACCAACAATTTCCAGAGCAGGGACACAAGCAGCCAGTTTGGATCCAGAGACAGTAAGGACAGACTCCTTAATTCAAAACAGAATCCTTTCCAAAGTAGTAGCATCTTCCCAAATAAAACAACAAATTCCTGAATGCCAAGGTAAGAGCTAATTATCATAGTCAGAAACTGGAACTTTAATTCCACCATTGTCAACAAAGATACCAGCATGATCAGGGATTTCATCCTGGAGGATCCACATCATCTGAGCCTGATAGACTTCAACCAAATTAGTGGAATCTTGAGGCAATCAAGTGAGTTGAAATCAACAAAGAGGAGTATCAAGAGTAGTGAGGAGGCAAGAAATAGGATGTAAGGATTTTTTGTAATAGCCTCCCACAATTTCCCCTAGACCATAGAAAGCTCTCCCAGAGAAAGATTTGACAAATTCTTCAGTAGAAAGAGGAATACCAGAGTCTTTAATAGTAACTCTATTAAGAGGTTGGAGATCATGAACTATTCTTAGTTTACCATTACTCTTGAGGACACAGAAGACAGGGCTGGAATAACTACTGGTTGACTGCTCATATATGCCAGTAAAAACTTGTTCTTGGACCAACTTGATAAATTTGTCAACTTTAGCAGCAGGGATAGGGATCTTCTTCTTTTTCCAAGTATCATGTTCAAATACAGGGATGATATAAGGGAGTCAATAGGATTCTTTCAAGAGACCTCTCCCTTTTTCAAAGAAAGCAATAGATTTTTCCCTTAGAGATAAGACATTTTTTATCAAGTTTAACTCATCAGGAAGAAGCCATCCATCTGAACCAAAGTTGACCACCTTCAGACTTTCTTCAGTGACTTGACCATTGGGCACAAAGGGACCAGTAAGAGATTGAGGAAGACCACAGTAAGGATCACAAGATAAGGGAGGACGCTGTGGTGCCCCATCCTGGACACCCTGGACAGGGCGGAGATTTTAATTTTTTTTAATTTTTTTAATTTTTTTAATTTTTTTTTTCTCTTATCATCATATCACTCTCACCAAATAAGCTATACCATGGCCCTCAACCTCATCATTATCATCATCATCACCATTGTTCACCTGCCTCTCAGAACTCTCTCAGTATGTATGGTGGCTTGCATATCTCTCTCAGCAAACCCAGTCCAATTTGTGCGTCTAAAATCGGCTGCAAAGGTAGCCTCACACTCTTGTTGCTCTTTGCTATTGTGGTGGCAAGCTTGATTTGGAGATTGGCAATGAAGAACGTGGCCTCAATATAAAGATGATCCCCATCCCCACCACCATCAACCAAGTCACCGGCTTGCGTCTTCAGCTTTGAGATCAGTTCCAGGATCTCAACAACGACGTCAAGATGGATTCACCCTTGCAGATTCCCTCGCTCCCTCCCATCAATCCTCCCAACCCCTTTGATTGTTGGTCATTGATACCAATATCCTCATTGGTCATCTGAGCCTGATCAAATCGCTTGCCAAACACTTCATTTGGCCGTCTCAAGCGCCTGTCTATTTATCCTTTCCACCTCTAGCTAGCCGTTCTCCCGCGCGGCTTGTCCGTTGCCCGGGGCGGGTCTCTTCTGTTGCTGGTGCCCGTCAGACACCTGCTGGCGGTCATCCGCGGTCTCAGCAGTCGCCCGGGCCCATCAGGATGCCCGCGGGCGTCCCTCTTTGGTTTTTTTTCCTCGGAGTGCTTGTTTGTTTCATTTTTTTCTCTTGTTTTCTCATGACACTGATCCTTAAAAAAAAAAAAAAAAAAATCCGCTCTATTTGTAAATCTCTCTTGTAAATAGTCTACAGGACTCTGGTCTATAAAAGGAGGGGCTCTCCCCTGCTTTTTCTGGAGGACAACATCATTCATCATCATAGAATAATATCCAGGGGAGTGTGTGCCTGTGTCCCCCCATCATTGTCAAATTTGATCCTGATCCTTATCCTGGGTATATCTCTGATTGCCCCCTGATCCATTTTTAACCCTGAGTCTTTGCCCCTCTGTGGCCTGATCCTTGTCACCAACCAATAGCCTTGCTGGTTGAAGAAAAATTCTGTCTGTTGGAATTTTTGAGTGTGTTATACCACTCCTTGATCCCTTTCTCTGACCATACTGGTCCTGATCCCTGATCATCTTTCTGGATCCAATCACAATTGATTGAAGAGGTCTTATTAAGCTTAAGACCTGGTGTGTTATACCTCCCTTATCTTCTTTGGAGTTGCATTCTGCCAGCCTAATCTTGAGTCCCTTGAGAATTGTTGAGGTTATCCTTGCTTCAAATCAGTTACTGTTTGCTTTTAGAGCTTCTTAACATTGTGCTTTGTCTTGTACAGCCACCCTCAGTTATCTGGTACCCTTTAAGCGCTTGATTGCAGAGAGTTGGGCAGGTTCATTGAGAACTTGGAGGTTGCTTTGGTTTGAGTTGATCATCCCCAATCTTCTGCTGATGACCAGAGTTATTAGCTTGTGGGTGTTGTTTACATACAACAGCTTTTGTTCTTTGAACTCTAAGCAGACTTTAACTTCTTTTGTTCAATTTTTTCCCTGCATAACCTTGTCTCAGATAGTGATTTTCCATTGCTATCAAACTATGATCATCTTTATCCTCTACTTATTGATTCCTCATTTACCAGGTTCTGGAGCTTGATCTCAGTTACATCTAAATATTTTTGTAACACTCAGGAGGGCAGCCTAAACAGCACCTTTCCCCTCCACAGAACTGCCATGGCCTAGCACCGTTTGGAGTCTTACAACGCATAAGAGGAAGATTGAGGTTGAGAGGCATAGGCTGGTTGACTGGTTGGACTTTCTTGGCAACTGGCTTGTACTTGGTGGCAAACAAGAGAAGTTCTTGTTTCCTCCAAGAGTTGACCAGTGAGACTTGATCACAAAAACTGAGTCCAAGTTCCAACATTTTCCATGTCCAATGTTCTGCAATATTCTCAAAGGGTGCCTTTTCCATCAAGGGAGAACCAGGAGATAATATGTTTCTCACATGTGTGGCACAAGGTAGGGTTTCAAAAATGATGGTAGAAGGTTGCCCTGGCAGTGCACAATTGGGAGGACTTGTATCCCAAATTGCCTCCACTGAAGTCCATATTCCTTCATACCAAAACCACCAAGAATATAATCAAGATCAGGATCTAGTTTAGACTCACAGAGATGCAAACTGTAACTGAGAGAAGATTGATCAGAACTAAGATCAAAAGGAAAAGAAGACACAACAGATCCAGAGAAAGAAGGAAAAGAAATGTTTTCCAATTTTTCTGTTTTGACATTTTTTGATTTTTGATATTTTCTAGTTTAGATTAAAAAGATGAAAAGAATGAAAAATAAGCCTGGGGGATGAGAGTTGATCCTTGAGTTGAAGTCTGAGGCTGAAAAGAACTACAACTATTAGTAGGATCAACTATTCCCAGAAAAAATGAGAGGAATTGGAATTATCCTTCTGCTTCCCCTTTAAAGATGATTTGGAAGAATGACCAGGAAAATCTCTTTCCCAACAACCAGAATCCAAAGAACAGAAAGGAACTTCAATCTTTCTACCATAAGCATCAGGGAGAAGAATTCTCTCCCCAACTTGATCAGAGAACATCAGAGTAGCACCAAAATCCATCAAGAAAGGTTGTCCCAAGATCATAGGCCCTTCCAAACGAGTGATCCAAAAATGAAAGGTTCCAATAATATTTTGACCAATCATGACTGGGACATCTTCAGCAATACCAACCAATTCACAAGAATGATTACCTATCCCATAGAGAGCAGAATTGAAGCTAACTCTAGGACTGAGTTTGAGTTTACAGGCCATAGCATCCAACATTAAGTTGAGCTGAGATCCAGAGTCCCCAAGAGGAGAAACAGTTTGAGCTGAGTCACCAAGATAACAGGGGAGGAAACCAGGAGGACAGGAGTAAAGATTGGAATCTGAAGAAGAACTAGTTCCACCAGAGTCCTCTATCAAAGTGCCAGAGGAGACCTTTAATTTGTCAGGACCAATCTCCACACGTCAACGAGAGACCCATTTCTTCATTCCTTCAGCAACAGATGGAGAGATTGACAGGAGTTCAGCCACATATAGATCCCAAATTTTGAGATCAGAAATTTTCTTTAATACTCCTTCCACAACATTGGGATAGTCTTTGGAGATCCCCCTTTCAAATCAAACTTTGGTCTGGGTGGAGGGGGGGAGTTCAGGTGAAGCAGGAACTAAAATGGGATCAGAAGGCTGAGGTGAATTGGATGCAAGAGGATGATATAGTTGATCTTGAAACCTTTCCATGAGTGGCTCCTTTTCCACCTCCATGTCTTCTACATCAGAGGAAGGAAGCTCAGGTGAGGATCAACGATTGAATTGTTTTTGAAGAATTGAAGTTGGCAAGGAAAGGGCTTTGTGAAGTTTAGGTTCCTCATGTTGTTTCCTGGCTGGATCAGATTGATAAGTAGTCCCAGCAAGACTAGAGGAAGAAATAGCTGGAGGATAAAAAGGTTGAATATTACCACAGGAAGATTGGAAATTGAAGGAAGCAAGGGATGCTTTCATTGGGGGTGGAGGCTGATAAGAGGCCACCACATGACAAATAGGGCGGGATGAATTGAAAGGGATCAGAGAACCATTAGGAAGAAAGAAATTTTTCCCTTTCTGCTCCACCAAATTTTCCTCTATATCCTTCTGGAGTTCCAAGCATTGTCCAGTTCCATGACCTTCCCTATGACAGTAGTAACAGACCAGGGTAGATTTGGGGACAGAAGTAGAGGGTTTAGGGGTAGCAAGAGAAGAAATCTTTTGATCTATTTTTTTCTCAAAAGCTCAAAGTATCTTAGTTATTTGGTCTATATTTGTAGGTTCTTGAGTAAAATTAGGATCTGCTTTAGGTCTTTTATCTGTCATAATCTTATTCATAATATTGTTGGACTCTTTAAAAGAAGGAGCATGGACTGGTTCAGTGGTTCTAGGTTTTTCAAAATTTAAAGCAGTTTGACCTTTCATAACTTCATCCACAGCACTCCTAAGGATAAGTAAAACAGGGAGCTTGAATCAATTGTCCCTGGTGGTGATCATAGATCCAGATTTGACCAATTTGTCTTCAATCCTTTCCTGCACAGCCAACAAAAAAGATTGGAAGGATTGTGCCCAAAATTTATCCACTGAATGAATGTGATAATTTTGGATAAGATAGTTTTGGATAGGATACCAAGACTTCCTGAAAGACTGGTAGTCAGAGGCTGAAGAGACACCACCATTTGAGATCCATTGAGAGAAAAGAGCATCCAAGTCCTGCAAATTAAACCAAGCTACATCTATTTTACCCCAATATGCCAACATTGCCTCCCTCAGAAGCATCCATTAATGGGATTTGAATCCTTCAAACGACTTTATTACTTCTGTAACTTCATCAGAGGAGATAAAGAATTGTAACTGGTGGGCCATATTGTATTTGCTTGCTCCATCCACCTCAGCAGCCATCTTGTAAAAGGCCATGAACCGTTTGACTTTTACCCCACTGGACCCTAAGTTTTTGTTCTGAGGTTTGATTTTGACCATCTTTGGTCAAGCAGAGGTGGTTGGAGTACCAGTAGATGCCATTTCAAACAACAGAATTCGAGAGGATCCAAAGAGCAGATTTCCAAAGTGGCTCACAAGTGTGGCAAGAGTAGGGTTTCACAAAAAACAACAAGTACCTTGCCCAGATCGTGCAAAAATTGAAAGACTTACTTCTAGGATAAGTTGCCTCCAGGGATCAGATCTGAGAAGAGAGAGAAAAAGAGAAGAAAAATTGGCTTTCAAGGTTGATTCCAAATGTTGATGATGGGACTGTAAATTCCAAGGTTGCTGGTTTGATCCCGGCCGGGGGAACCAAATGTAAGACTCCAAACGGTGCTAAGCCGCAGGCAGTTCTGCAGAGGGGAAAGGTGCTGTTTAGGCTTCCCTCCTAAGAGTTACAATAATATTTAAATATAACCAGAATTGAGGTCCAGGAACTTGTAAATAAGTTATAAATGTAAGGGATGAGTTCAGGAATAGTTGGTAGCAAAGGAATCAAAACTATCTGAGGCAAGATGGTGGAGGGAAAGACTTGAAAAAAATGAGTCAAAGTTCTGTTCAGAGTTCAATGGAAAAAGGCAGTTGCAAGTAACAACTCCCAGAAGCTAATAACTCTGGTGGTCAGCAGAAGATTAGGAAGGATCAACTCAATCTCAAACAACCTCCAGGTTCTCATTGAACCTGCCCAACAGTCCACAATCAAGCGCTTGAAGGGTACCAGATAACTGTGGGTGGCTGAACAAAACAAAAGCAATTTTTTTGTGAAGATCTGGAAGCAAAGCAATAAGGGATTCAAACAACAATAACCAAACACTTCTCAATGCACTCAAGAGTAGCGTGGCAGAATTCAACTTTAAATGATAAAGGGAGGTATAACACTCCAGGTTTTATGCTTAATAAGACCTCTTCAATCAATTGTTATTGGCTCCAGAAAGATGATCAGGAAGGATAAAGACCAGTATGGTTGGAAAAAGGGATCAAGGAGTGGTTTAAAACACTCAAGAATTCCAACAGACAGAGTTCTCTTCAACCATCAAGGCTATGATTGGTGATAAGGATCAGGGTCACAGATGAAAAGATCAAAAATTCAAGTATGGAGGCTCAAAAGATCAAGGGGCAATCATGGATATACCCAGGATGAGGATTAGGATGAAATTACTATGATTACGGGGGGGACATACACACACACTCCCATGGATGATTGGAAAAAGCAGGGGAGAGCCTCTCCTTTTATAGACAAGAGGTCTGTAGACTATTTACAAGAGAGATTTACAAATAGAGCGGGAAAAAAAGTTTTTTTTTTATGGATAGCAGTAATGGATAAGGGAATGTAAAAAAATTCAAGAATTTCCATAATCCGTGAGGTGTCCCGGATTGGTCACCACAACAGTGGAAGAAATGGAAGGTTTTGATTTTTTGTTTGGCTTGTTCAAACTCTTCCTGGGTGGGTTTTTGACTATTCTTTTTTCTTCAGAAAAAATGAAAGGGTAAAGATCCAAAGGACGTGGTTTTGACCAGACCAGACAACCTTTTCATCAATACCTTCCTCAGCAACTTCCAAAGACATTTCTGAATCCTGAGATTGAAGCCTCTTTTGGCAAGCAGCCCTACTCTTCCCACCTCTCTGTGTGTCTTTCAAGCCATCTCCTTCCATCTTGTTGCCTCCCAATCCTATACTTAGATTGGGGTGACAAAAAAGATGGGATTTGTTGTTTGTGTAACATTTTGAGGGGGATTGAAGCCTCTTTTGGGAAGCAGCCCTACTTTTCCCACCTCTTTGTGTCCTTTTCAAGCCATCTCCTTCCATCTTTTTCCCTCCCAATTCTATAACTAGATTGGGGTGAGGAACAAGACGGGATTTTATTGTTTGTGTAACATTTTGAGGGGGTTGGGAGAAGAATTGGAAATTCACCAATAGCAGTTGAGGGATTGAAAACAAAAAACCAAAAGAAAAAACATTCAGTCAAATGAACATCATCCATGAAACAAGATTGGATCAAAAAAAATGAAACCAAACCTAGACTTGATCCCAAGTTCACCAGAAATGTGATCACCAAAAAAACAAAAATAAAATCACATCAGCACCCAAAAAAGAAAAAAAAACTTCCCTGGGTGTGAGGGAATTGGGCCGGGCCTTTGGATCAGGTTTGGGTTGGGCCTGGGGCCAGGTAGGCAGGGCCTGGGAACCAGGGAGGGGTGGAGGTTGGTTGGCTGGGCAGGCATTGATGGGGGGCGTCCAAAGGGGGGGGTGGGGCCGATGCAAGGGGGATGGCGGCAGGCTGCGGAGATCAAGAGGGGGAGCCAAGGTGGCGCCAGTGGGCAAGCAAGGAGGGGGGGCCAAGGTGGTGCTGGCGGGCAAGCAAGGAGGGGGGGGCCAAGGTGGGGCCAAGGTGGGGCCGCCAGGGGTTGTGGGGCCGGCGGATGAAGAGGGGGGGGCCAAGGTGGCGCCGGCGGGCAAGGTGGTGGGGGGCAGTGGTGGGGCCACCAAGGGAGAAAGGAGGGGGGGGGCGGGGTGAAGGAGCAAGCAAGAGGGAGGAGTCAGCTAGGATGGAGGGAAGAGGAGGATGAGGAGGAGGGGGGGAGCTTACCTCAGGACCTGAAGGTGCCTGGAGGGGCATGGGACATTTGGTTAGCTTCTGATGATGGGGAGGATGAGGAGGAGGATGAGGAGAGCTTACCAGGGGTGCCAAAGGTGGTTGGTGAGGTTGAGATGGTGGGTGAGGAGCAGGTGGTGGGTGAGGAGGAGAGTGGAGCAGTGGTTTGGTGGGGTGAGGTGGGTGGTGTGGTGAGGTGAGGTGTTGGGTCAGTTTTGTCTAAGAAAAAAAAACGGAGTGAGTCAGCCTAGGATTCTTGGTTGAACAACCAAAACAAAAAAAACAAAATCAGAGTCAAATTCTAACAAAAGTTTAGTCAGCTTTTTTGCATTTTCAACTTGCTGGCGGGAAGTTTGATTGGACATTTTGAGAAAGGTGGTGATTTGATGTGAGGTGATGAGATGATGATGGGGTTTGTGTGAAGATGAAGATGTAAAGCAATAGAGATGTGAAGCAATAGAGATGTGAAGCAATGGAGATGTGAATCAATAGAGATGTGAAGGGATGGAGATGTGAAGCAATGGAGATGAGATGTGCCTGAAGCAATGGAGATGGGATTGGTATGGATTTGCTGATGTGGATGGGTGTTTTAGATGTGATGGATTGTGGATGGATTATGATGCATAAATGGTGGGTTTGATGGCAAGTTTGATTTTTGAAATCCACCATTTTCATTAAATCCGCCATTTTGAAATATACCAGTTAGGGGGTATGTGTATTTCAGAAACCCACCATTAAAAATGGCGGGTTTGGTTAAAAAAATGGTGTGTTTCTAATGGTGGGTTTGCTAACTCTAATATGCCCTATTGATTTAAATTTAATTGAATTCATTTATTTCTTATATATTTTTTTGGTCAGATGAAGATTGATTTTTTGCCTAGATTATACCACCCAAAGGAAGTATCCTTTCTTTTTAAATTTTAAAAAAGGCTCTTTCAGGAATACATTCACCTTTTTTTCACATTCCCCTTTTGACTTTTCATTTGGATTTTCTCCAGTTTTTTATCTCATTTTGTAATTTTAATCCATAATGAAAACTAATTTCAACTGAAAATTTGACATTCCACAGTCAAATTTCCATTTTTTGTTTCTCTACATAGAAAGATTTTTAGGGTTTTTGGAATTTCAATGGGAAAAAATGGCTCTTAAATTTCTTTCCCTTCCTTGTTATCAAACAAAAAATTAAATTTAGGAGTTTTTAGCATTGGAAATTTTCAGCTTGCTACTATTGCAGAGAAAGCTGCAAAAGTAACCGCAAAATAACATAAGAAACAAAAATAAATAATAATATATCTTAATGAGAAACAATATTGAGAATATTATTTCAAATTATGATTCTACATAAAATTTAAGGTGGGGTCACCCACTTACACCTACCTCAAATTCCCACTCCTTATCATTTTAAATAATTTATGAAAATTGCCAAAAGTCACAGCCTTGATATTTTGGCCATTCTAATGTTTCACATGGAGCCCTATCTATGGGTTTCCTAGTGAAAATGAAGCCATAATCCATGAATTCTTTGAAATGGAGGAGTTCCAGGCAGAAATGTGATTTATCACAATCCCCACATGCAGCTGTGGCAACTGTATCATACTGACACCAAACTCAGTCTAACCTCAGTCTTACCCTCAGGCCTGATCTACTTTCTTAGGAACTTCAACCTCAGGGCTCAGCAGACTTACATCAATATGTCTCCAGTAACTATATACCTCAGGATCTTCATGCAGTACATATCTACATATAGTCTAACCTCATACTATACACAGATAGACTCCATAGGCTTGCACATACTCAATCTCCCAGGCTCTACTCTACCTCTCTGTCTAACCCATACCTCTTTGTGTTACCTCTCTGTCTAACCCATACCTCTTTGGGTTATCTCTCTGTCTAACCCATACCTCCTCTGTGTGGTTTATCCTTTGGGAAGCTTTATGTACATCCTCCTGCAGATTGTATTACATACTCTCTCTACTTAGTACATAGTTTCATGACTCCCATGTACACTGTACATCCTTCAACTTTACTCTTTCAACTTAGACAGCTCAGACATGGAACCTTGTCCCAATGTAGAAGCAGCCTAACCTAATGTAGTAGCATACCTGATCAGCCCTCTCTGTTACTTAGACTGTTCCCATGACATCATGTGTGTAGTCTGAGCCCCAATCACCTTTACCTCTGTTGTAGTTCCAACCTCTTGTCTATTTAATAAGCCTCCTCTTTCCTCTTCCTGATGCTTCCCCCAAGAAATCAGTTTACTACTTCTTACTAGGAGATCTTTCCCAGCAAGTGTCATTCAGCACCATTCAACCCAATCCTCCTCTGCTCCTGTTAGCCTCCTTCAGTAACCTTGCCCCTAAGCCTACTGTGGGTAGAGACCCCTCTGTGCCAAGCCCTGCTTGTATGTCAGCAGCCCTTGTGACATTAAACTGATTTCTTCCCCAATAACCCCTTCTTCACCAACCACACTCCCTATCCCTTTTTAGACAGCATCAAATCTTGCTATTGAGTTGTGGCAATTTTTGTTTGCTTTATTTCTGTCACAACCTTGAACTTGGCTATTTGATTTGTGGCCATTTTCATTGCTTCCCTTAACTTAATGTCAAGCCTACTCAGAGCTCCAGCTCTCCATCCTCTAAGTATCACTTCGACGCTTTGACGCTTTGACGCTTCAACGCTTCAACGCTTTGACGCTTCGACGCTTCAACGCTTTGACACTTTGACACTTCAACACTTCGACACTTTGACACTTAGACAAGGTATAGTAACCAGTATTTGACTGTCCCATAAAGTTAATCAGAGGGAGAAAAAATTCCTTTTTTAATCATTTTATTCTTGCTCCAAGGTGAAGAACAACTTTTGGGTAACTAATTATTCTTAGAAGTAAGAATGCCCCCACGACGTGCTCTTTTTTCTCACATTTCTAGCCCAGAATTCACCCGCAGCTCTAGGGGGAGAGGTACCACTGAAACTACTGACCATTCTACCCCTAGATCTCATGGAACAGGTAGGACCTTTTCTAACCTGGTTGCACCAGTGGCTACCACTTCCACTCCTATGGATACAGGTTTATTGGAACCTATTCCCCAAGTATCCCTTTCTACTATTCCTTCTTCTGACAATGCTAGCCTCCACAGGATCACAGGTCAGTTTCCAAGCCCAGGTTACCATGGTTTGGACTCTCCTGCCTATGATGCAAGCATGGTCCCAATCCCAGGAGAAGGTGAGGAAGATGAAGAGGATGAAGACTCAGGATTTGATTCCAGAATCTTGAGTGGCCTGGGTTCACCATCCCCAGAGGGTAATCCTAGTCAAACTTCTAATGCAACAGCAGTCCCTTCACCTTCCCCACACACCAACCTTCCTTCCACCACTCAGGCTCCTTCAACTTACCCTGCCCTGCTGGCCATTCTTCAGAAAATGACCACTGCAATGAATCAACTTTCTAAACCTGCTGACCATGGACCCTCTGCTAACTTTAAATCTCCATCTATCAATGCCCCAGATAAATTTGATTGAACTAACCCAACCAAGCTTAGACCTTTCCTTCAAGCTTGTGAACTCATTTTTGCAAATGATGAGAGAGTTTTTGCTAATGACAGAAAGAAAGTATTTTTTACAGTCTCTTACCTTTCAGGAAATGCCAGTTGATGGATCCAACCCTATCTTGCTCACATTGGTAATCATGAGCCAGACTTCATACTTAACTCCTGGCTTCTATTCACTCAACAGCTTCATACCCTTTTTGGGGATTATCTAGAAATCCAGTGTGCTGAGAAGGAGTTAACCCTCCTTAAGATGAAAGACAGTGGTTATGCTACTAACTATATCACTGAATTCAGGACACTTATGACCAAGGTCTCTGGGTGGGGTGATAAAGCCTTTTTCTTTCATTTTAGACAGGGTCTCCCAGCCAGATTACTGGACCAACTAGCTGGTTATGATGGACCTCAAGAAACCTTGCAAGACCTAATGGAGTTGTTCTTAAGTATGACACTCATTACCATGAAAGGATCCAGGAGAAGTCCTTCAATCTCTCTCAGACCTCAAGACCTGGACCCAGTCTTCCAAATCCTCAGAAATCTCAACAGACCAGCCAACCAGGTAGGTTTAAGGGGAAGACCAAGCCGACCCCTACTAATTCTACTCCAACCTATGTCCCTAATCCCAACGTAGGAGAGGATGGACACCTCAAGGCTGAAGGAAAAGCTAGACAAGAAAGAGAGGGTTTGTGTAACTACTGTGGAGGAACTCACAAAATTAGCCTCTGCAGGAAACATCCAGATTTTAAGCCTGGCCAGAAACCCAATCCTATGAAGCCAAAGCAGGGAAAAGACTAGGTGATGGGAATGTGGTACTCCTTGACCATCACCCTCCTAATATTCGAGTACAAACTTTGGAAAGTAAAGAAGCTAACCCTCCTTCCAAAGACTTATGTTTTGTTTGCTTGTCCAATAACCAGGCTTACAGTGTACTTGTTGACTCTGGAGCAACTCAATCTGTTATTTCAAAATCTATGGTTTTAAAGTTTTCTCTATCACTCAAACCCCTGACCACTCCTATTTTCCTATTTACCTTCAGTCCTTCTGACTCACATTCCCAGGAAATCACCCATAAGGTTTCCTTCAAATTCTCTTTGCCCTCTTTTCCCAACTTAGAATGCGATTTCTTGGTTGTTGATACTCCCCCCAAAGAAGACATTATTCTAGGTATTGACTTCCTCCATTTCTGGAACCCAGAGGTAAATTGGCAACTGGGATTGATCACCCCAAGACACCAACCAACTTTGGATCATTCCTCTTCCGTTGAACTCTCTTTGGCCACTACTTCCTTTCCGCCAGTGAACCTGCAGGTCACTGCTCCTGTCCCCTTTTCAGAATCTATGCACTCACAACACTTCCCTTTGAGTTCAACAATTACTTCTGTGAAAAGGATATTCTTTGGACATTCTCTGAAATTCTTGGAGGATATGGAGAATGATCTATCCGTTCAAGTTTTGCGTATGATTATTTCCACTTCTGACTCTGACCCAAAGCAGGCTACTGCAGAAGGTTTGGATGAAGATGAGGAAACTGATGAAATTTAAACTGTGATGGAGAGAGTTCCTGATGCTTATCATACCTTTTTAGATGTTTTTTCCAAGGTCAAAGCTGATAAACTCCCTCCTCATTGCGCTTACGACCATCATATCAAACTGGAAGGCCCTATGCCTCCAGTTGGGCCTATCTACTCCCTTAGTCACCATGAGAAGGAGGCCCTACAAGCCTATATAGCGGAAAATATAGAGAAAGGTTTCATTCTCCCCAGCACTTCCAGCACTGGAGCACCTGTCCTCTTTGTAAGAAAGAAGGATGGTGGTTTGCGATTGTGTGTTGACTATTGCAAACTCAACGCTGTGACTCAAAAGAACCGGTATCCCATTCCTCCCATGACTCACTTATTAACAGTCTTTTCTGGTTCCACCATTTTTTCCAAAATTGACCTGAGGGGTGCTTATAATCTCCTTTGAATTAAGGAAGGGGATGAACATCTTACAGCATTCAGAACTCAGTTTGGGAGTTTTGAATATTTGGTAATGCCTTTTGGACTCACCAATGCCCCTGCCTCTTTCCAATGTCTTTTTAATGACATTTTTGCAGACCTTCTGACCATCTGTGTGGTGGTATACCTCGATGAAATTCTTATTTTTTCCAAAAACTCAATAGAACCTACAGCTCATGTGTGTGAAGCCTTGAACAGACTTTGGAAGAACGACTTATATGCAAAAGCTTCTAAGTGTGAATTTCATGCCTCCTCAGTGGACTATCTAGGATATGTCATTTCCAGAAGTGGCATTGAAATGGAAAAATCCAAGGTCCAGAAGATCTTGGACTGGCCACCACCAACAAACAAAAAGGCCTTGCAACAGTTTTTGGGTTTTTCTAATTTTTATCGCAGGTTTATCATTAACTATTCCAGAAAGGTGCACCTCCTCACTGCTCTAACTGGAGCAGACCCCATCTTTCCTTTATCCCCAGGGGCTCTGCAGCAGTTTGAGGACCTCAAGGTAGCCTTTACTAAAGCTCCTGTACTCAGACATTTTGATTTTTCCTTACAAACCTTTTTGGAGACTGATGCCAGTGACTATGCCCTAGGGGCTGTCCTCACCCAAGTCTCTCTTGATGGATCCAAACACCCAATTGCCTTTTACAGCAGGAAATTGGGTAGTGCTGAACTGAACTATGAAATTCATGATAAGGAACTCCTGGCCATTGTATGGGCCATCAAGATCTGGAGAGCTTACCTCCTCAGTCTTTCTTCTCCCTTTGAAGTTCTCACTGATCACTTATCTCTTAAATATTTCATGACCTCCAAAGTCTTGACTCGTCGCCAAGCCCGTTGGGCTGAGTTTCTGTCTGAATTTGACTTCACTATAGTCTATAGACCTGGAAAGCAATCAATAGTGCCTGATGTCTTGTCACGTCAAGAAGATGTTTATCCCAAAGGGGGGATGCCATATGCAGAAAAGAATCCAGCAAATGTCAAACAACTCTTGAAACAGACTGACTTTGAACCTTCTAGAATTTTCTTTATCTCTGCAAAACAGGTTGAAAAACAATTGGAAACCTTAATTCAGTCCCAGATCTCCAACAAATCAACCCAGCAGATTATTCAGAAGCTACATAAAAAGGAACAAGTAAAGAGTTACCTTATAGACCCAGACACTGGACTCCTTATTTTCAAAAATAGAATAGCAATCCCCAAGGAGGATGAACAAATCCAACTTGAAATACTTCAACAAAGACATGACTCTCCACTCTCTGGCCACCCTGGACAAGACAAAACATCTGATCTAGTCAAAAGAGACTTCCATTGGGAAAATATGACTTCCTTTATCAAAGATTATGTTTCTTCCTGTTACCTTTGCAGCAGAAACAAAGCCAGTCACCACAAAAAGTTTGGACTCCTCCAATCCTTACCAATTCCAGATTCTCCCTGGACTTCACTCTCTATGGACTTGATCTCACAACTGCCCTACTTTACTTCAAGACTTCCATACACTCTATCCCTCAAAACCAAAGTCATCCTTAAAATAAAAACAATACAAACCTTACTCTCCTTTTCAAAAATATATATATATATATATATATATATATATATATATATATATATATATATATCAATAACATGATAAAAAAATAAAGATTCTTTCTCCTTTTTCCCTTTCTTCAACCTTAGCAAAAAAAAGAAAAGATCAATTACTCCCCTCTAAGAAAATATAAATAAAAACAAAAACAAAAAAATAAAATAATAATAAAATAAAACAAATTTTATATAAACAACTCTTTAGATAGCTTCACACATCAATTCTTCCAACTCTTTTACTCTAGAAATCCAAGTATTTACTAATTTTAACTTGGCAACTTGATAAGAATTTGGCCCCCTTATAGTAGTCCCTACTTCAAAAGTATGCCCAGCTAAAGCCAAAATATCAGCTAGTCTTTTCTTTATCTCTAAAAATTTTTTCTTTATAGCTTCTAAAAACCCATACTTTTCTTTTCTTATCTCACTAACCCAACCCTTCTTTGAACCTTCCTGAAAATTTAAATTTAAAGTCCTAGAATTCCTACTATAAATCTCCAAAGATTGATTAAGTTGATCTTCATTTAAAACAGAATCTTCTCTGAATTTTCTTCCTTCCATCATCTCCAATAACCTTTCCCCACTTTCCAATTCCTCCAACCAGACCTCAGTTTCACCTCTTCTTTCGATTCCTTTCCTTCTATTCCTTCTGTCTTCCACCACCTTCATCTTTACCTCCAAATCCTTCATCTTGTTCCTCAAATCTTCTAACTCCAAAGAGTCATCTGATCTGCCCCCTTCTTTGACGATGATCTCTCTTCCTTTTCCTTTACCAATCTCTTTGGTGGTTCCTCTATCTTCATCCATATCACTTAATTCCATCTCCAAACTCCCTTTGGCGTCTTCATCATCATCTCCACTTTGACAATCCGCTTTGACGCTTCAATGGTTCGCTTCGACGCTTTGACGGTGGGCTTCAACGCTTTGACGCTTCAACATTTGACACTTTGACGGTGGGCTTTGACGCTTTGATTATTTGCTTCAATGCTTCGACGTTTGACGCTTTGACGGTGGGCTTTGACGCTTTGACTGTTTGCTTTGACGCTTCGACGACTTGCTTTGACAGTTTGACAAAACCCTTTGACGCTTCAATGAACCCCTTTGACGCCTTGACAATTTCCTTCGACGGGTTTGACGGACTCCAAAATACCCTTGTTTCGTACCCTTTTTGGGGGGACCTCGACCACCTCCTCATCTGAATCTACATGAGGGGTTCCCCATTGTATAAATGCCTCACCGCACTCCTCCTGCAGACGCCTTGACGTACCATCTATGGCCAAATTACCGGTTTGAAGCAGTGCCTCCCTCTTTTATTGCGTTTTCTTCAATCTCTCCTGCATCAAACGGACTATTATAAACCTTTATCAGCACTCCAGCACCTCCAATACTAAATCCAGAAGCACTTACCTGAAGATTCATCAAGTCTGGATGAGTAACCCAAGGTCATGGCATCATCATCTGGAGCCTCTTTCACTTCAAAAGGTTGACTCTTCTCCAGGACCCATAAGGTTGGCCCCAAGGCCTTTCTGCCTTGCTTATCCATATCACACATTCTTCCATACTGCCTACAACTTTCACATTTTTCAGAATTGTGCTTGATACTGGTGGTGCAGATTCTTCAAAGCTTGACGCACCTATCACAACTTGGGTAGTATTGCTGGACTGGATGATAATTGTTGGTCTTCTCCATTGGATAGGTTGGTGTAGGTGATCTGGTGTAAGGAGATAAAGGTGGTAATGGGGTGGATGGTGGTGATGGTTGTGGGTAAGGGGAAGGAAAACTCAAGTTAGACATGGCTGAAGGAAAACCTGGATGGCCTCTTCAACCTCTCCTTTTATGGTCATCAGGAGATGCCCTCTTCTTCACCAGGGGGTAATGTCATACTGACACCAAACTCAGTCTAACCTCAGTCTTACCCTCAGGCCTGATCTACTTTCTTAGGAACTTCAACCTCAGGGCTCAGGAGACTTCCATCAATATGTCTCCAGTAACTATATACCTCAGGATCTTCATGCAGTACATATCTACATATAATCTAACCTCATACTATACACAGATAGACTCCATAGGCTTGCACATACTCAATCTCCCAGGCTCTACTCTACCTCTCTGTCTAACCCATACCTCTTTGGGTTACCTCTCTGTCTAACACATACCTCTTTGGGTTATCTCTCTGTCTAACCCATACCTCCTCTGTGTGGTTTATCCTTTGGGAATCTTTATGTACATCCTCCTGCAGATTGTATTACATACTCTCTCTACTTAGTACATAGTGTCATGACTCCCATGTACACTTTACATCCTTCAACTGTACTCTCCCAACTAAGACAGCTCAGACCTGGAACCTTGTCCCAATGTAGAAGCAGCCTAACCTAATGTAGTAGCATACCTGATCAGCCCTCTCTGTTACTTAGACTGTTCCCATGACATCATGTGTGTAGTCTGAGCCCCAATCACCTGTACCTCTGTTGTAGTTCCAACCTCTTGTCTATTTAATAAGCCTCCTCTTTCCTCTTCCTGATGCTTCCCCCAAGAAATCAGTTTACTAATTCTTACTAGGAGATCTTTCCCAGCAAGTGTCATTCAGCACCATTCAACCCAATCCTCCTCTGCTCCTGTTAGCCTCCTTCAGTAACCTTGCCCCCAAGCCTACTGTGGGTAGAGACCCCTCTGTGCCAAGCCCTGCTTGCATGTCAGCAGCCCTTGTGACAAACTGGTACATCCACACACGGCTGAGAAACAGCACTGTTCCCCTGTCTGACTTTCCTGAAAAGCCAAACACGCAGTCCTGGGCATCTGACAAGTATGCAGATGCGGGACTACGGGCTACCAGGCTGACAGGAAGCATGAGAAATAGGTGTTATTCACATGCCAAAAAATCAATCAAAAAGTAGAATAATTCCCATACCCTGTAGGATTAGATGCTACATGTTTTATAGCCCCAAGAAACCATGATGGGCTACCACTTGTTACCCTGCTTGCCTTAGCACCCATACCTTTGAGCCCCTGTAGCCCTCAGAAGGATAGAAACAGGACCCACAAAGATATAAATAAAGAGCCCTTCTTTGAGGTTATTGATACCCCAGACCCAGTTACATTTACATCCAGACACTGAGCCAAGGTAATCAAACACTTATAAGAGATAAGTAAGTGATTTATGGCTTTAGTCTGATTAATATTATCCATCCCAAACCTTTTTTTGTAAATTTAAACTTCTGAACAACCTTTTTACCCCAGATACAGGTTTAACCCATCAGTACACATCCCAAACAGGTACCCAAAGGATTAAATAACATACAAGTGAGTTTACTATACTTTTTCTGTAGTGGAAGCTTTGTTACAAAGCCCTTCCACTTCATCATATATTTTGTATATATATTATCTTTGAGCAATATCTCCTTTAAGAATATAAATTAAAGGTTCCAAAGTAACCAGGCCTATGTGTTTTCAAAGTAAATTCCCTGAAGAAGAGGTGTTAAAGATCCCCAATATTATTGTGGCCCCTCTTTTTATTTATTTAACAATCAATTTATTAACTATCAATTTATTAATATTTATTAATAATATTCAATCATAACCAAACCATTCAAACTTGCAATTGCTTTATCCAAATATTTTACAGATTTTTGCTGCATTTATTAAATAATATATTTATTATTTATTCTATCACCTCTGGTAGCTAAAAGATAGCAAGGGTCTTGGAATCCAGGAGGCTGACAGAAATAGTTCATCAATTCAGAAATAATGTGACCATAAAGATAACCATAACAAACAACAATTAAACAAAGAAAGAGCAAAAGTCAGATTCAGATTCTTA
Source organism: Puccinia polysora (assembly GCA_025617555.3). Classification (NCBI taxonomy): domain Eukaryota; kingdom Fungi; phylum Basidiomycota; class Pucciniomycetes; order Pucciniales; family Pucciniaceae; genus Puccinia; species Puccinia polysora. Next base: position 33,401,618 of record CM062621.1, on the reverse strand, counting down.
TCAGGGCCAAATCATTTTTAGTCACATTTGGGACTAGGGTCTAGCCTTGATTTGCTATCATGCAGGATCTTGAAAGTTTTTGCAACGTTTTCCTTCAAGTTGACAAAAGGTCCGTACATCTGAAGGTCATAACAAATTTCTTTTTCTAGTTTTCGAATCATGTCAATACCAGTGACATGCATGGATTCAATCAGCTTGATGAAATCAGGATGAGCTTGTTCTGGGTTTTCTTTCAAAACTTTCAACTCATGATAGTACCTAGTGAATTGGATTTCACAATTTCTGATTGATTTATCTATTTCACCGGAATCGCTCAAAAGGAATATCGGTACCCCCGATCCAAGTCTTGAATTCAAAACCTTCAACTGACCCTCTGGCAGCTCATCTGGCCTGCTGTCTGATTCGGAGTTGCTGCTTACCAGCTTTGTGAGAAAAGTCTCAGAAATTCTGTCATGTTCATCGAAGCCTGTCATGTAGCTGGTACCGCTCCATGCTTCTTTTACCTCATCAGGAATTTCTTGGATGGGTTGTTTTACACCGTGTAATTCATTAGAAACTGATCCGAATACCCTCGAAATTAATTTGGTCATAGATCCCCACAAGCTACGTAATTCTTGAATCGATTCAATTTTCCTCTTGTCTCGAATGCTATAAAAAACTTCTTTTGATCGGGTATACATAGTGTGAGTGTAGCTTGCAAGCAACACCAGCCCCTCTTCCATTGCGCGAATTTGCTTGAAATGCAAGCCTTCCTTCATCTGCGTCAAAAGTCCATCTGAAAGTTGGGATTTGCGATAATGCATGATGAATTTGAGCATGTCATATGCGAGTTTGTAATCTATCAGCTCCCTTGGTGTTAAAAAACGATTCGCTTGGCCCGCCTCAAACGAGAACAGCAGGTAATGGCATAAATCTTCTGCTAGAGATTCCATTGAGTTCGTTAATTCCCCGGTTGTTTGAGTCTCCGACTCCGACATAGCTGCCACAAACGACTCGGCATGCGTGTTGAAATGCGTAGCCGGATGTGGAAGGGACTGTAAACGGTTCAGGAGATAATCAAGCTTTATCTGTTCCCATGTCTGGTCGTCCAAAACTTTGGTGTTATTTTTTTCAGCCAAACAATAAAAAAGGTTAGTAGATTCGTTGTGCTCTGACTTAAATGCTAACGTAGGGTGCTTCACTGACGTTGTAAGAGCTCAGCCATATCTGGATTTCTCTTGAGGCTTAATTCTAAGTCAAAATTCAGATAGACAGCGGTGAGATCCAATACAGGGAATCTGTTTAGAAGATAAGTGGTAATTAAGCCGCCCCGAGTTGGCCCATTGAGGAACTGTCGCAGTGATAACTCGTCGACGAGTTTGTACTTTTGAACATCATTCAAGAAAGCTATCATCAGATCGTTCCAGCGGTTTGACACCGACCTCTCCATGCTATCCTTACCACCCTTCAAAAGGTTACTAGTCTCTCGCAAATCTTCCACAAAGTCAAACCACTGTTTTTTCCAGTTCCCAAGCAGTACCTCCGTCAGATCCCCTGAAAAATTGTTGTTTACGGCTTCAAAGCTATAAGGTTTGCCCTTTAGTTCGTAAATTTTCATTTGGAACAAATTTGATATTGACTTCGAGATTTTGTCCAAGTGTTCTCGGAATTTCGTCGCCGAGTCTTCTGCTAGTTTTAGTTTATTAAACTCGCGTTTCCAGTTATCCGATTGCTTCATCAGTTCTTTCAAGCGCCCCATCGCCGCTGTAGAATCCTCTTAGTTTACCGTTAGCGAGAAGCCGTTCAACATTTTGTGGGAATTAACCTTTAACACAAATGGAATATCTACTCACCAACCTCACTCGGCAAGTTGGTGTCCATCGTCGGAAGAGCACCTATCAAATCCGGCAGTATTCTTTATTTGAGCTTCCGGTTGTAATCGAACTAAAGGTATTATGTGAAATCGCTTGGTCTAATTAATGACTCACGCGAGCCGCTACCCTCTGGATGGGTGAGATAAAGCATGGAAGTTTCTCCATCATCTTTAGGTGAATGTGGCATATAGATCAATACTCTCAACCTATACACATTCGATTTTTGATCACTTGCCTGACTCAATCTTATTTCTAATTTTCTTCAATCGCAGGCCCGAGTCTTCCGGTGAAAATTCTGCCTCGGATCTCTTGATTGTCGCCTCGTCTTCGTGCATCAAGACGCTTGAATCTTTGATCGCCTGCGTCTCGGATGATAGGCAACCTGCTTATTCAGTTAAGCAGGACAGATTGATGCATCTTTTCACATTCAGCTTGTGGAGCTGATGATTCTCATTAATTGGAGTTCTTGTTCACCCACCTGGACTGGAGTCCCGGACTACGTCCTCCATACCTACAATGTTGTTGAGACTGACCAACAATGATAAGCCGCATGTTGATAGCATCGTATTTCTCAAGTTAATCATTTCTACGCTAGTGCTGAATGGCCTCCTCAAAAGAACCCCTCAGGCCCGCTAGTCAAATGGGGGAGTTAAATATCAAATAAATAGTTGTAAAGGTTCAATCAGGCAGCTAGGTCTACCTCCCAGCACCGGGAGTCATGGTTGAAAGAACTGAGTATAAATGGCTACTCAGCCGGAGATCGTAGGATTAGGGCTGCCCAATGACAAAACAAGGCTGCAAGCTGAAGGTTATGCCCCGGAAGGAGGGAACGTTTAGCAGCTTGTAAATTCGGTTTGTGATCATCCGAGGTGAATGTGTCATAGTGATCGACAGGGCGATTTCGAAGTAACTGCCCTGCACTTCTGCACTTCTTTTTATCGATCTAACTCGTCTCGAACACTGTGTCTGATCGCAGTCATCTTGAAACCCACAGGATAGTAAGTTAGCAACGATGAACAAGCTCATCGCAAGAATCGGTGATCGTCCTGGCAAACTTCGATGGCGCAGAAGCGTTGAAATGAAAATTACCACCAGCGCCTACAGTCTTTACGGCCTGTTCCTTTCCTGATACGTGTAAAGATCTATGTATTTACAGTGGGGGCACAAAATTTGCCCCACTGTTTGGAAAAAATAGCCCTTTTCTTTCCTTGTTTTGTTTGTCAAACAGAAAAAAAAATAAGGGCGCGGCTATTTTGACGTCGGTAAATTACTAGTACCGTTCGGCTGCCAGGTGTATTTGTAACTGTAACTCTCCCCCGCCAGCCAAATTGAAGTTACAGGGAGTTACAGGGGGTTGGAGTTACAGTTACAGAATGTTGGGTGTTTGGCAAGCACTATAACCCATCGAGTGTAACTTCTATGGAAGTTACACTCCCACGCTGCCCCTGCAAAAAAAGGTAATGGCAAGTTACAAGGCCTTGACCTTGTAAGCAGCTGTAACCTTTGCCTTTCCCGCCCATTCTTGAAGGTTACAGTTACAAATGGGCAGGATGTTTGCCTGCAGGGCCCCGGGGACTCATCCAAACTTATAGTTACACATGGCAGCCAAACGCACCCTAAAATGGCATGCCATTTTTGGTGTGCACAGGTCCACGCGCCAATACTTTTGGCATGCACAGGTGCACATGCCATATTTTTGATGTGCACACATCCACAAGTCAAAAAACGGTTTAGAAATTTTATTTTCTGGCAGGTGGACCTGTGCACAAAAAATCTTGTGTCACTCAAAAAAGCCAATCATTAGGGCACATCAGAGTTAGCAAAATTTCCACTTTTTTTTTTACCAAACTCACCATTTTGTAAGCAGGTTTCTGAAATACCTCTTAAATGGTATTTAAAAATGGTGGGTTTCATGTAAATGGTGAATTTCAAAAATCAAAGCCACCATTGATGCATCCCCATCCATCAAAATGCAAATTGGCAAGATCAAAGATCATCATCAAATCAATCCAACTCATCATTTATTGCAAACAATTGATCCCATCCATTAAACCTGATCAGCATTGACTGTTCAATAAATCATCTAATCAGCCCATGAAGACCACTCAAAACTCTTCATTGTCCTCAACCATAATTCACTCTCATCTCATGGACCTCCTACTCTTTTTTACTCTTGGTCATTCCTTATCCCCAGAAATGCTTTGGTCTCATGTCAATCAGTGGGCATTTGGCTACAATCAAACTATCCAATGTGACCAATCAGACTTGTCATAAATTGGATGAATGGGGTCCCATGAAATATTTCATTATACTCCTTTCAAAATTTTCCATATATGCTGTTCCTTCTCTCTCAAAAACAAAGGGGAACACACAAGTTATAATAGGGAAAAATTTCAAGCCATGCCAAGACTTGAAACTAAACCTGATCATTTTTTTCCCATCATGATAAGGTATGAGCTGGTCCAAGTACTTTTGGTTGTTCACTGATCACATTGTATGAAATAAAACTGATGGCAGCTCCTTTATCATCTATTGTCATCTTCAGGGAAAGGATAAAATTTTCTGATTTACCATGTTCAAGCTTGGTGTCTATGCAACCCCATCTTGGGCACATAAGAATTTCAAGGGATTTCTTAGGGATTATTTGTTTGGAATGAATATTTTGAATGAAATTTCCCTTTTCAAAACAATTGGCTTTTAAGGATAGGTTGGTTTGATCACAATGGATTGGTAGATTATGCAATTACAGAGTAAGCCAACTTGATCTGGTCATGGATATTTAATCTCAGGTTGTTCCCCCTCTAATGGAATAAGCTCTTGACTCTAGAGCTACCTGATCATGAGTAGCAATCAACAGGTCAAAGAAGAATTTCTGATGGCAGCCATAAATCAACCAAAACTCTAAGATCCTGGTACCACTCTTGCTTGGAGTCATACAGAGATCAAGCCAACTGGTAAACTCAGTCAAAGTCAGATGGTTTGACCTAATTAAAGCAATATTTGCTCTTGTTATAAAAACAAATGGTTTGAAGAGACCAACCCTGAGAGCAATATTATCATCAGATATTCATCATCTAGTACAAAAAATGGTAGAGGGCTATCACCCATTTGACTGACTTGGTCAGAAACCACTGTTGATTCAACCAAATTCAAGGAAAAAGTTCAAGAAAGGTACTTCCTTGGGTGATTTAGGGGCCAAGCAAGATTGGTGGTCTACTTGAGGGTGTCCAACCACCACTTGATCAAACTTGGTTTAAAACCAAATGATTGGTTTTTTTATTCATTTTTCATTCCTCCCTCTTTAATTTCTTCTTCTTCTTCTTCTTCTTCTTCTTCTTCTTCTTCTTCTTCTTCTTCTTCTTCTTCTTCTTCTTCTTCTTCTTCTTCTTCTTCTTCTTCTTCTTCTTCTTCTTCTTCTTCTTCTTCTTCTTCTTCTTCTTCTTTTTTGTGTTTTCTTTTGTTTTAGCCCATTGGTTGATTTCCCAAGATTGAGAAATCAAAGAAATAGATCTTGATTTGACCGTTCCATGTTGATTCATTCTTCTGACATCAATCCCATTCATCATCTATATTCTGAATCAAAATCATCCCTCTTTTTATTGGTCCCAAAAATAGTTAAAAACAGATAATTTCACATTTCTCTGTGGGGATGGATGAGGTCTTAAATTCAATTAATTATCACCAGCTGTGATCTTGTGTTGAGAACCTTCAACAGTTTTGATGATTTAACCTATAATTCCTAGCCCAATTTGGAAATATTCCTTCACTATCCCAATTGTCTTCATCCAGCTCATGAAAAATACTTTCATTATTTGTTTCATCAAATGAGAAACTCCTGCAAAATTTCCACTCCCCTAAAAAACACACACAAAAAAACTAAGAAAAAAAAAGACAGAGAGAGGGGGGGGAAGGGAGGATCAAAAATATTTCTTTTGGTGTTGAGTTGTTGCAGGCATAGATGTTTTCTCTCTTTTTTAAAAAAATCAATTATTGTGTTAATTTTTTACCAAACAAGAAAATTACAAAAGAAAAATGCCATAAACAAAAAAAATATGAATTTTTCATGTTTTCATCAGCAATTCATATTTTCAAAAACTTGAGAAAAAAGAAATCAATGGTTCTCTAGATCTTGAGCAGGATCAAATTTCAGGTTAAAAAAGGGTGGGAGGGGGTTATTTGTATGAGTTGGAAAGAAAAAGTTGGCTCAGGATTGATGAGGGAAGAGGTTTTTGAAAAGGTAAACTTTTCTCTCATTGATCTCCATGGTTGCGCCTTAAATACCACATTGATAACAATTATTTGGATCCAAAAATACTGGTAAAGGTTGAAACCTTCCATGAATAACTGATGAAAAAAAGCTGCTCAAGATCAAGACAAGAACCACAAACAATCATGTGTAAAAGGGAGAGATTTTCTCAGTTATTGGTACAAGAATATGAAAGCACATCTATCAAGACTGATTGAAAAGTGTCAAGCCATTTTTATTGTTGAATTTATATGGAATATCCTCTCCAAAGGTGTGCCCAGTGCCTTGGGGTGCTCTTGACCCTCCACAGTGGTAATCCAGATCTGAAAATATTGAGTTGAAAATTTGGCCTTCATGAGGGACTTATTCAATTAAATTGATTGCTCAAATGTGATCCAGAGTTTTGATGAAGGGGGAGAAACCTCTATGTAGACATATGATCTGATAGTAGAAGGATCTGTGATCCAGAGTGTTGATAAAGGTGGATAAACATCTGTTTAGATGTGATATCTGAGAGGAGAAGGATCATGATCTGAGATGAAACTTGAAGGGTTTGAAATCAATAGGTCTTCATTGATCAAGGCTTTCAGAGGTAGATAATTGAAAGAATTTGTGGATTATTTTAAAAATATTGGATTAACGTAGTTTGAAATTAATTAATCATGAAAAATATACAATTGAATATTATCTTGGGATTTGTGATTAACACACTGTATTTTCACCCATGATCAAAGAAATTCCCAAGCTAAAAGGAAGAAGGCTGATGAATTGGCTGTGAATTTAACTAAAAATGATCACTGAACATTATATGGGCTAAATTTTGGATTCCTCCTGGAGATGAGAATAGGAGATTATTCATTAGGGTTAAGTGGAGATTGGTTGAAGGTTAGGGAAAGAGGGGGGGTTAAGATAGGTACACTTGAACAAATTATTTGGAAGAAAACCACTTATTTTCAGGTAAATCTGACACTCATTTTGAAATAATTGGTTTTTGTCATTTTTAAAGGCAGGTTTGAAGTGGTGAATTTGGGTTGAAATATGCAATTGAAAAATTTGTGTCTTTCCTGACTATGATATTTCCTAGTATAACTCATTTGGTAATTTCAAAGCTAAAAAAAGAAAAAGACAAAAAGGGTGGGGGGTCTCCAAACAAATGTTGATTTTTTTTGGTCAAATTGATAAAAATAAATTGAACTATTCAATTATTTTCAAGTTGAAATGAATTAGAAGGGGATAATAATATACAAGAAAATGAAATCAAAATGAAAAAATAAGACTCTACCAATTATTAGACCCACCACTAGCATTGAAAATAGTATCCATTTTTGAGGACCCAGGGTGAAAGCACACCAAATATATTACTGAAATCACACCAATTATTGAACTTGGCATGATTTTAGCTATTTTCTTTCTCAAATGACTCCAAAATGGATAATTGGCTTGATCATAGTAATTGTTTTACTATGATCACACAAAATGGTGTGCCTATCCACCTCAGGAAGGAATGCAGTCTTTGAATGGCATCATTGGCATGATTTTAGCAAACAATTAAATAGCATGCAGCCTTTAAAAGGTGTCATTGATGTGATTTTAGTAAAAGAATTAATAGAATGCAGAATTTGAAAGGCATCATTGGTTTGATTATAGTAAACAAATTACCATAATCACATCAATTGACATGCTTTCACACCCCAGGAAGGGTTTCATCCTCTGTAAGCTATAAAGGAGTGTCTGGGGTAGCAAAACACACCATTTTATGGTGTTTTGGGCTCCCAAAGTCCCTTGTTTGGGAATCAAACACCTCCCTGGTGTGGGATCACACACCTCCCTGGTGTGGGATCACACACCTCCTTGGTGTGGGATCACACACCTCCTTGGTGTGCAATCACACACCTCCCTGGTGTGCAATCACGCACCTCCCTGGTGTGGAATCACACACCTCCCTGGTGTGGGATCACACACCTCCCTGGTGTGGGATCACACACCTCCCTGCTGTGGGATTATAAAACTCCCTTTGATGGGATTACACACCCCCCTTCTGTGGAATCAAACACCTCCCTGGTGTTGGATTACACAACTCCCTGGTGTGAAATTACACACCTCCCTGCTTTGGGATTACACACCCCCCTGCTGTGGAATTGCACCCTCTCCTGGTGTGGTATTACACAAATCCCTGGCATGGTATTACATTCCTCCCCGGTGTCATGATAGTAAAGAAATTACTATAATCACAGCAATGTCATCTTTTTGCATCATTTTATCAGAAGAATTTCTAAAATCACACCAAATTCAAAAAATGGTGTGCTTTTAGTCATTTTTTTGGTTTAATTTGAGCTGGGGCCCTTTATTTAGGCATGCTTTCAATGAGATGAATTATATTCTCCTTTCTTAAATCATCCCAGTAAGTCTATAGGGCCTTATCAATCTCACCAATATTTTTTTACTTGTTAAAGTAGTGGATATTGCTTCTCAAGTTATGAAAAAACTTCTTGATGAGGTTGATGTCTGTTTATTGAGCCACCAATTACAGCTTTTTTCATTTCTCATATTCCCTATTTTTATAAATCTTGGAATTACAAGCCCAATAACCATCTTTTATCAAGCTTTCATCTTGATGGTTTATTTATTTAATGCATTTTACAAATCTCTATTTCAAAATTTTATGATGATCTCCCTATATTTTTTTTATCCTAGTTGAATAATTGAACCAAATAGATGCTTTTTCCAATGAAAGCACCCCACACCATCTCTTTAGTTTAAAAACTCTTGAATTTGGGAAAAACAAAATATAAATCAAACTTTGGGGATTAAAAATAAATTGAATTTCTGGATGTTCTTGTCACACAACCACCCCACATACTATAGGGAAATCTTACATGATTGTGAGCTCAAAGGGAGAGACTGAGTGCAAGGGACAATGAAAGCTAGCAAGGCTAAATGCAAAGTGCAAAATTATGATTTGGTGGCTCAACAAACAGTGAGAGGAAGGAATTGCTCCAATGGAAAGGAACTAAAGCCAAGCCCAATGTCATGACTATATTTAGCAAACTGCAAGAATTTAAAACATTAACTAACTGAGGAGAAAATCTTCAGGCAGGAAACCCAGCCTTTATAACGTAATGAAAAGGTGACTAGATACAACCCAATAGATTTTCAGCTTTCTACTTGTACCAAGCAACCTTTCAAAGTAAAATAAAGAATAAAAATTAGTGAGAAATCCTAAAATATGATTTTAAATTTGGATTCCTCACCTAAAATAATTCAGGTAAATCACTGCCCCCACCCTTGAATTCCAACTCCTTATTTTTTTAAATTATTAAAAAAGGAAATGAAAAAAAGGCCATGGCATCACTATGGCACTTTTTGGAAATTTTTATTTTTCACATGTAATTTCATGTATAGTTTTCACACATTCAGAATTGAGGTGTTGTGTATATTTTAGGAGTTACAGCCAGATTTGTGTTCTGTCACAATTCCTGCGCGCAGCCCTGCGTCCATACAGTGAGGTTGTATGCACCTGACGCTCAAAATGCAGGCACCTGTCAAGGAACCGGCATACAATATTCTTTTGGACGCGGATGCTTGATTCCTGCAAATAGCTGTCAGTCATGCGCTTGTCAAAATTAACTGGACCACTAATGACAGCCAAGTGCAGAAAGAACAGGTTAAAATTCACATGCATGCATCATGCATATGTAAAAACCTGACTGACGGATAGTAAAATGTCTAAAACCTCTGAATATTGAATAAAAAGTATGAAATTCAAAGTATAAGACAGAAAAATTAGGGAAAACATTAATAAAGGTTGTCATGTAAATATTATCATCAAATATTTATGAACCACAAAAAATACCAAGGAGTTCCATCAAAAATTATTGGAAATTACCAAAATATTTGGAAAATGGCATAGAATCTAAAAATAACCACCCCTGATCATGTCACTCAAAAGAAAATAATAAAAAATTAGGAAATATGACAGAACTGTATAAATAACAAATTAACATTTAAACAGATGCTGAAAATTATTTCACATCTAAATATGACACAGAAAGGTCCAGCTGAGTTACAGCACTAATAATGTGTGCCAAACTATCCCTGGCCAGCCTTCTATCCTTAGCACCCAAGAAAAACCCTCTCTACCTGCCTTGGGAAGACCCCCTTACCCCAAAAGGGTATATATACAGCCCTTTTTGGATGATTTAAACACCAGTAATTTATAAGTAATCAAAACAGACCCATTTACATCCATGATCAAATGTTTATGAGAGATAAACAAATTATGCATGGCCTCATTCTGTTAGTATAACTAGTAATATTAACCCCATCATTAATTCCCTTGAAGAATATCAGCAAAAGCACCAAATATTGCCCTGAGACCCTTTAAACCTTGAATTTCTGCAAGAATATTGAGCCAATACTTTAAATAAATAAGTTTTCTCCTCCTTGCTTCCAGAATTAAGTGCTGTAAGGCAGCCTTTCCACCCATTCCCCTTGAATAAACCCCTTTTGAGAAATCACTTAGGACCTCATTGTCCCAAGGTCTTTACATGGTTCAAAGTAGCCCATTGAAGAGAGGTTGTTTCAATAAATATCCCTGGTCATGTATAAGCTGTGGCCCCTCTTAAAAAAATTTATTTTAACCATTTTAACCAAACCAAACTCCAAGCCTTGCACTTGTTCTTATCATATCATTCATTCTGAGCATTTTATGTGTTTCCTTGGAATTATTATTGTTCCAACACCAATATCACTTGCTGTAGCTAAAGTAATGCAAGTTTCCTTGTATCAGTAAGCTTAACTGGATGGTCAAATACACCTAGGGAGCAATGAGGAAATAAATGACAGGAACGGAATGGTAAAATTAAATAACAGTACAGTCGTTTCCAAGGTCGTATTGTAGGTGCAAGACAATAGAATATTAGTGTACAAGGATGTAACAGATGAGAAAGGAAGGAATGAAATTTGAGGAAAATGAAAATATGAAGATTTAGCTTATGCAAGGTAAGGGACTAGTCTATTTGCAAACTTTAAATTTGATGTGGCTAACTAGGAATGATGGCAAACTAGTGTGAGTGCATGAACAAGAATGGAAGCGCAAGGTTAATGATACCCAGGGTAGAAGAGAAAAGCTTGAATGGATGGTCAAATGGTATTAAAGTTAACTGAAATATTTGCAAGTATATACTCAGTTGCCAAGATTGCAAGTTCAATACTCAAGCCAGAGTTATTACGCAGAAGGCACCATTGATTGTGTGCTTTATTTGTGTCACGCTTTATGTACTGAGGTAGATGGTACTGAGGAAAAGGATATTTTGATATGGGGAAGACAATAAACTTTAACCTTGGAGAGTGACAGTTGCCCAGGTATAAAGCCACAAGCTCCTGTGAGCATTCATATGATTTTTCCATTGATTACAAAAAGTTTTAACTACTAATGTAAACCCTTAAGATAATACTGTTATTCATTGCTTAAAAAATATATATTAACTATGTCTTCATCTGCTTCTTGTTGTTGCAAAAATGCATTTGTTGAAAAAAAATATTTGTCCCTAGTACTTCTGCCATGGGGCTCCAAGGAAAGTGCAAGAAATGTTGGCTTTGGAAATTTTCATGTTTTTTTCCTTTAAATAGCAAGCCATTGGTTGGTACTCCAGGGGCTTCCACTTCTGAAGTCAAAAGTTGAAGTTCTGCTCCACATGTGAATTATCATATCCCACCAGTGCTGGAGATTGAATTCCTAGGAATACGGAATCCAGGTGAGTAAGGCTAGAGACCAACTGAATAAACAAGATAAATTAATATAATACAATTGTTTTCCTGTTCAGTATTGCCAAGGTTCTGGAGATACACCACTAATACACCACCACCACCACCAATCCCACCACCCCCATATTTTGGGCTTTCAACAAAGTTCCAAGCAAGCCAGATGAATTCAAAGGTGCAAAGTGATGTGCAAGGTGAAGAACAAGTTGTGTTAATACCCCAGGAGACAAGAGAAGAATGGAATGCCACAGAAAGAGGAAATGAAATGGGAAAGAAAGGAGGAAATGAAGGAAATTGAGGAAATGGAGAGGTAGAAGGAAACAAGATGGGAAAAGAGGAAGGAATTGAGGGTGAGGTGGAAAGGGATGGAGTGGAAGGAAATGGGATGAAAGAACAAAGAAATGGGAACCAAGTGCAAGTTGTTGGTCCAATCAAGACTGATGCAAGGCAGCTTACTGGAAATATTGAATAAGTTTTGTTGCAAGGTCAAAGGAAGAGAGCCTATGAAGAGCTGTTGGAAAATGATGAATTGAATGCCAGACCAAAGAGGGCTTGGACTGCAAAATGCAAGGAGATCTTTGAGAAGCATTCAGTCACGCAGGTCCTGGTTTTTTAAAGAATGTAAGGGATGATGTATGATGAAGATTTGGATGCATTTAAATTGATGGTAATGAATTTTTCTGAGAATTGGGAGGAAGTGGAAAAAGAAATAAAGGAAAATTTGTAATTTTTATGTGTTTTATATTTTTTTTTATCATTATTATTTATAATTTATCATTATTATTATTATTATTATTATTGAGAAATAAAGATTTTTGTTACTTGGAATAATTAAATAAATGATTTTAATTAAAGAAGAGGAACAAATTTAAAAAATGTGAATGAGAGAGGAGAAATAATGCAAAGTGTGATGGTATTGAATGAGATAGAATAGGATGGACTGTGGAATGGGATTTGGAAGATGGAATTAAGTTTGGCAATTTTTGCAAGGGTAGTTTGCATGCAAATCTCAAACCAAATCGGGTGAATTGCAAAGGTGATGGGCTGGTTCCCACAGGGTGTGATCTTTGTTGGAACGGAAGCCAGGCCAATTTATAAGGTATTGAAGCTTCCCTTTGCGTAACCTGGAATCCAGAATATGGCTTACTTCCCACTCTAAATGATCTTGGACATTAACAAGTTCAGGAAAGGGCTGAGTCTTGCCTAGTTATAGAACTTGAGCTGGCTCTAGGAGAGACACATGAAAGACCAGGTGGATGCCTTTCCACTATGCAGGTGAGGTAAGTTCAAAAGCGTAGGGAGAAATGAATTATTTGACTTTGAATGGGAAAAATTTTATGTCAGAGAGTTTTTGGATTGGGCAAGTGCCGCAAATATTGCAAAAATAAAGCCATACCTGATCTCCTACTGCAATGGTTGGTGCCACAGTGCAAAGTTGGTCTGCTAGCTCCTTGTAGCACTGGTTTGCTGCTTTGAGGTTGGATTTATTTGAAATTGGAGGGATTGAATGTGAGTGAGTTAGTTGGTAGAAGGTTAAGAAGGTGCTACGTGAATAGAAGCAAAAGCTGGGGTTCTACCATAAAGAGTCTGGAAGGGCAACTGTTTGGTGGAGGAATGAGTGGAGTGGTTGTAGGCAAATTTTGCTAATGGGAGCCATTGCAACCAGTTGTCCTGTTGATAGGCAACATAAATTCAAAGATACTGTTTGAGGATCTGATTAACTTGCTTGGGCTTCCCATCTGTTTCCAGGTGGTAAGCCATTGATAAGTGACAAGTGAGCTTCAAATGTTGGCATAGCAAGGTCCAGAAGCTAGATAAAATCAAAGATCCACAATCACTAACTATATTATCAGGGAGCCAGTGTTTTTAAAATACATATTCTACAAAAAAATTAGCTGGGTCTTCCAAAGAGGCAGTCAAAGTACTTCAAAGAAACAAAGCCATCTTAGAGAAACAATCTACTAATACAAAAATAGCATCATAAACACTAGAAATAGGTAATTGTGAAATGAAATCCATCAAAAAAAAGTTCCAAGGAATAGGTGGGATAGGAAGTGGCTGGAGAAGCCCAAAATTCCAGGGTTTCAAGGACTTGTTACAATTGCAATCATAGCATGCCCTGACATAGTCTTTTACTTCCTTGGTCATACCAGGACAATAGAAGTCTTGTGCAATCAATTGGTAGATTTTATCCTGCCCATGATGACCAGAGAGAGGAAATTCATGCAAAGCCTTAAAGATATCTAACTTAATGCAAGGATTATCAGGTACTAATATATGATATTTATAAACTAAATAGTTATTTTCATCAATACTATAGTCATTATCTAATAATTTTATAATCTTGCAAAGTTTTTTACACTTGGGATTGTTGATTTGAGCTTGTAAAATTTCCAAAGCTGTGTCTCAAAGGTGATTGATGATTGAACTGAGTTGGGCAGACTGATTAGAGAAGAGTTCCCTTACATTTCCGGGGTTTTTATTGGCAAAGGTGCTCCCCCCCCCCTGGGCAAGCATTGTCCCAACGTGATAAAGAATCAGGTAATACTGCTTGTTTCCCGGGGAGGTACATTATTTTAAAGTTGAAATCAGAGAGATATTCAGCCCAATGTGCCTGTCTGCATGTAAGGACTTTTGAGCTGATCAAATATTTAAGAGAATTGTGATAAGTTAAAATCTCAAAAGTTCCATGAGACTCAAAAGGTATGAGCACCATTTATTAAAGCAGTAAAAAATTGCCCAAATTTCCTTGTCATGAATCTTGTAATTAAGCTCTGAAGTTTGCAGTTTGCAAGACTCAAAGGCTATGGGATGGAATAGAGAGGAAGAGGAAGAAAAATTCAAGATTACTCCTGCAATTGCATAGTTGCTTGTGTCAGTTTCAAAAATAGTTCAAGCTAGCTTGTTAAAATGAGAAAGTATTAGAGCAGTAGTGAAGGCTTTCTTTAGAGATTTGAACTCCAAAGCAGCTTGTTCTGTAAAAACCAAATGAGTGTCTTTTTGAAGAAGATTAGTAAGATTGACTGTTTTCTTGGCATAATGTGCAATAAACCTCCTTTAAAAATTACTGAAGCCAAGGAAAATTTCAAAAAATTTGACGGAGGAAGATGTGGGTCAGTCCAGTATGCGTTGGCCTTTGGATGTTTCCATCAATAGTCATTGCTGAAGCACTATGACACCTAAAAAGTTCAAGGGAATGGGTATGAAATTTGCACTTAGAGGCTTTTGCAAACAGGTTATTCTTTTGAAGTCACTGCAGAAACTCTTGCACATGTGAAATTTTATCCTGAAGATTTTTTGAGTAGACAAGTATATCATCAAGATACACCACAATTTCTTTCTCTACAAGTTCAGAAAAAATTTCATCAATAAAATGTTGAAAAGTTGAAGGAGCATTGCAGAGGCCAAAAGGCATAACGGTATAATCATACATGCCAAACCGTGTTCTCATTCTGGTAAAATACTCATGACCCTTTGCATTGCAAATTAGGTTATAGGTGCCTTGAATTTCCAACTTCAAGAAATAAGCAGCTCCATGGAAGAGAGTGAGGAGGTGTGACATATGCGGTACTGGATAGGCATTCTTACAGGTTAACTGGTTCAGTTTCCTTCAGTAAATGCAAAGGAACAGTCCACCATCTTTCTTTGGAACAACAAGCCAATATTTGAATTGCATGGTCAAAGAAATCCTTTTGATACATTTTCCGCAATGTGTTCTTAAAGCATGATTGATTCTTGCTTCAACAGAGAGTGGACTGGTCTGGGTGCTGGAGGTGTGCCAGTAAGTTCAATCCTGTGATCATAAGAACGGGAAGGAGGTAGTTTATCTGATTTTACAGCTGAAAAGACATCAGAAAATTCATGGTAAAACAAAGGTAAAGACTCTTGAATGATTTATAAATCTTCAATCTCATCATCTTTGAGCACTGGATTTTAAGTGCTTTCAAAATGAAAGAGGATTAGGGTGCTCAAAATACACCGTTTGGTAGGGGCCTTTTTCTCTTTGAAGAAACACGGAAGAGGTAAGTTGGAAAAATAAGCAATAACTCCTAAATCTGAAGAGGGAGCTTGGGAATGAAGGTCAGGATATTGGAAATCTCCTGGAGGAAAGTTGCCATACAACTCAATGACAGTGCCAGGTAGGCTGTTTAATTCCTGTTTGGCCAAAATTTTAGCATCCTGGGGTTGCAAGGTTCAAAGTTTAATTACTTCTTCTTGCCAGTTCACATCCGGATTCAAGTAAACTAGAAAGTCATGGCCTAGAATGGTGTTTTCCACTCTGGAGATATCCAAATCAAATAAATCCCATTCAAAGCTGGGGAAATTGGAAAATTCAAAGGCCCATTTTGCCTTTTTTGAAACCCAATGAGACAGTTTGGTTACACTACTTACTAAATAGATGGGAAACTTATCTATCTTGGAATGCGTAAGATTTTTGGAAGTGGCAAAAGATGAACTTATAAAAGAAAAATTAGCACTGGAATTGAGTAAAACAAGATAAGTAGTATTGTTGGAATGGAAGAGGACAAATCTTGAACTTGGAGCACCAAGTGACTAGCAAGTGCAACAATTGAATTGCTGTAATTTAGATAATTTGTAGTTTTCCTTGCAAGTATAAGAAAAACTACAAGCTATTTTTTTGGCTTTTAGAAAAGGTTGAAGACCCATGGTTGTTTTTTTAAGAGCATTTCTTTTCATGATAGCCATTATCAAGCTCAATCACCCAGTCAATTAACTTGTGAAGGGAGTTTGTCTTATGTACCCCAACTATGAGCTGTTTGATTGGGTGTGCTGTTAAACCCTTTTGAAAGTGAAATAAAAGTGTTGAATTGTTCCAATGGATGCAATAATGCAAGGTTTGGAAATGGGAGGTATAAACGGAAACTCTACTATTCTCTTTCATAACTCAATTATTAAGTTTGTATTCAGAGTTGTTCACTTTGTTGGGGTCTCCAAACAGGGTGAACATTTTTTACTCAAAATTATCCCACTTGTTGAGGATACAAGTGGGACTAGTATTGGATAGTAGTTCAAGATACAGTTCAAACCAGTGCAAGGCTTTCCCTCTAGGAAGGAAGACACATACATAACTTTATGTCTATTGGAAGGAAATTTGTTGAAATCATTTGAGAATGCAATCTTACAGGACTTTAGGCAGGATCTAAGCTTATGGGAATTTTTCCCTGTAAAGTGGTCAGGCTGCTTCATGCCCAGAGTACAGAAACTAGGAAAACTTGGACCAGATTGAAAGGCATTTTGATTGAGAGCCTGGATCAAGGTTGAGAGAAGGGTCAAGACTTTGGTTTTGGGACCACTAGTGCCAGCCCTTGATCTACCACAAGTTGAGGTTTCATCAATGGAATGTTTGGAATATTTGATTTCCTTGGGAGGATCCACTGGAGCTTCCTGTTGAGTAGCAAGAGGATCTTCAAGAGGTTTGACCAAAGGAGATTTGGAAGAAGGAACAGGATCTCAAGGCTGTTGGGCCCATGAAGCGCTGGATCTCCCTACCCAATGAATATCATCATTTTAAGGGGTGAGGGAAGCGTTCCTGGTTGAGCAAGTAAGTGAAATTGTAAAATAAGAATCTATTATAGGTTGGAAAAATTAAATAGAGCAGCTGATTTAGTTAATTTACTTTCACACAACCACCCCACGTACTATAGGACAATATTAGATGATTGTGAGCAAAAATGGAGAGAAAGAGTGAAAGGGAAAATGCAAGGTAGCAAGGCTAACTGCAAAGTGCAAACCTATGATTCGGTGGCTCAAAAAACAGTGAGAGGAAGGAATTGTCCAATGGAAAGGAAATAAAGCCAAGCCCAATTTGATGACTAGATTTAGCAAAATGCAGGACTGTATAAAATTAACTAACTGAGCAGAAAGTCTTCAGGCAGGCAACACAGCCTTTATAAGGTAATCCAAAGGTGACTAGATACAACCCTGTGTATGGTCAACTACAGCTGGAGAGCAATGAGGCAATGAATGACAGGAACAGAATGGAAAAATGACAGAACAGTACATTTTTTGCCAAGGTTGTAGCATAGGTGGGCAGATTGAAAGGCATTTTGATTGAGAGCCTGGATCAAGGTTGAGAGAAGGGTCAAGACTTTGGTTTTGGGACCACTAGTGCCAGCCCTTGATCTACCACAAGTTGAGGTTTCATCAATGGAATGTTTGGAATATTTGATTTCCTTGGGAGGATCCACTGGAGCTTCCTGTTGAGTAGCAAGAGGATCTTCATAAGGTTTGACCAAAGGAGATTTGGAAGAAGGAACAGGATCTCAAGGCTGTTGGGCCCATGAAGCGCTGGATCTCCCTACCCAATGAATATCATCATTTTAAGGGGTGAGGGAAGCGTTCCTGGTTGAGCAAGTAAGTGAAATTGTAAAATAAGAATCTATTATAGGTTGGAAAAATTAAATAGAGCAGCTGATTTAGTTAATTTACTTTCACACAACCACCCCACGTACTATAGGACAATATTAGATGATTGTGAGCAAAAATGGAGAGAAAGAGTGAAAGGGAAAATGCAAGGTAGCAAGGCTAACTGCAAAGTGCAAACCTATGATTCGGTGGCTCAAAAAACAGTGAGAGGAAGGAATTTTCCAATGGAAAGGAAATAAAGCCAAGCCCAATTTGATGACTAGATTTAGCAAAATGCAGGACTGTATAAAATTAACTAACTGAGCAGAAAGTCTTCAGGCAGGCAACACAGCCTTTATAAGGTAATCCAAAGGTGACTAGATACAACCCTGTGTATGGTCAACTACAGCTGGAGAGCAATGAGGCAATGAATGACAGGAACAGAATGGAAAAATGACAGAACAGTACATTTTTTGCCAAGGTTGTAGCATAGGTGGGAGAAAATAGAATATGAGTGTACAAGGACATAATAGATGAGACAGGAAGGAATGACATGTAAATAAAATGCAAATATGAAGATGTAGCTTATGCAGGGTTGATGAATTTATGAAAAATTTCTAGAAAACACAAACCAGAACTGAAAGACATTTTTTAGTTTCTGGAGACAACAGAAAAGGAAATGGGAAATATTCCCATTAGCATCAGTCAAAAAGCATACCAGCAAGAGTCAAGGAAGCAGGAGAAATGAGACACGGAGTTAAAAGAAATGCCCTCCGCCAGGGAATAATATCCACACTTTCTTCCTTTGAAAAGAAATTAATCTTTGCACCAAATTAGTATGAATGAGGAAGCCTGGAATTCCTGAGGTCAGGAGGTCCAGAAGGATCAGGAGATTATATTTGAAGAAGGCCTTGATGGAAAGCAGAAGGTTGAGCCTTAAAGCATTGAAGAAGAAGAGAGATTTGGTGAAAGTAGGCTTTGTATTCAGGATCTTGATGGAGAAGATGGAGGAAGCCCAGAGGAGGAAGCCCCAAGGAGGAAGCCCAGAACCTTGAAAATTCAATCTTTGGATCCCTCAGCATCTGACCAGACGATGTGGAGGCCGCATGAGGATCTGGGGGTGAAATAAGGGCGTGCAAAGCACTAAGGGGAGCAGCACATGGAGCATTGAGAGATTAGCATTTTGGGCCTTGGACTTCAGATTGAGAGATGAAGCTGTTAAAATTTAGTATCATGAGTGTGTAACACACCAAGAAGAATCTTATGAGAAGCATAGCAGGAAGGTAGGATAAAAAGAAAAAAAATGAGAAATATAGAAACAAAGAAACATAGGAACAGAAAATGTGAGAAGAAAATAAGAAATATTTCAACAAGGGTAAGGGAATACTCTATTTGAAAACTATAAATTTGATGTGGCTAACTAGGCATGAGTGCAAACTATTGTGAGTGCATTACCAAGAATGGAAGCCAAAGGGTTTATGATACCTGGGGTAGAAGTGCAAAGCTCAAATGGATGGTCAGCCAGTATGAGAGTTCACTGCAAGATTCACAAGTATATACTGAGCTGCCAAGATTGGAAGCTCAATATGCAAGCCAGAGGTATTAAGCAGAAGGCACCATTGATGTTGTGCTTTATTTGTGACATGATTTATGGAATGAGGTACATGGTACTGAGGAATGTGTTATGTCAAAATGGGGAAGACAATCACTTTTAACCTTGGAGCATGACAGTTCTTTCCAAATTCAGAGGAATTATTTCATTTATGAATTAAATTCAAAAAATAATTTAATTTTAATTGAAGATTCTCACCAAAACGCCAAGCTGCCAATTTTTGCAGGAACCATTTGATAATTGATTTTGGGAAGGAAATTGGCAGTTTTATACAATTTGATGAAATATTTTTTCTTATTTCCTTTCTGAGACCAATTTTTTTAGATTGAATTAACCAATATTTCCAATTCTAAATTTTATTTTGTTTTAACACATAGAAAGCTGGAAAGAGACCCAGTCTTTCTATTTTTGCAGTTGGCTGGTTTTTTTTTTTTTTTTTTTTTTGACCATCTCTTGTTTTCTTTTTTGTTTTATAAAAACTGAATGCTTTATTGAATGCTGCTCAATTTTTACCAATATTTCATTTCCTTGGAATCTCAAAAATTCCTACACCCCCAAAGTTAATTTCTGTGATTATTTTTAAAATTCTTTGTTTTTTATTTTTTAAAATCAATTTATAATAAATTTACTTCAAAGAAAATTCTAGGTTACAGGATAAATTTTCAATTTTTTTTATACAAAAAATAAATCATGGACAAGCCCAAATTAATAACTTTGGAATTAAAAAATCCATGCATTTTTCAAAATTGAAAAAAAATAAAGAAATTGATGAATGGGTGATGATAAATTCACAACTCCCAGTTGTGTGGGAGTTTTGTAGGGACCTACACCGCCCATTCAATGCGTGGGGGCCCATAAACAACTCCAAAGGGTTGCTCCAAACACACGCAAAACCCTGACACTACTCCAAAGGGTTGTTAAAAACAGATGCAACCCCCAGGGGGCTGTATAACCCCCATAAATGGCATTTTTGAGTTGTTTACCACTGTAAACAACCAATTTGACGCACTTATGGGGGTATACAACCCCCTGGGGATTCTTTCAGAATTTTTGGGACCCCCTGTACCACATTTGGGTTACACCAACCCAAATTTGGGATTAATGCATCCTGTGTGAGACTATTGGACCACACCTAGAAATAATAAAGTGAAACTATCAACACAATCATTGCATTTGGAAAAAAAAGTCCCAAAAAACACACTCTCATCCCACCCGTTGGACAACAGAAAAGTAAATTTATACTTCCTGTTGGTTAAATTGATCTTTCTCAACTCAAAAGTGAGCAAAATGTTTAGTTTTTCAATTGAAAGTTGGATTGAATAATGAAGTAACATTGTATTTTTTTGCATTATGGGAAAATTTGCAAGCCCTCCTGCTTATGAAATGGATGAATTGAAGGACTAAATTGATAGTTCCATTAAAAAAGCTGCGGAAAAAAATTATTTGGGCAATGAAACATTGAAAGCCCCAATTTCTCTCATCTAGGGTTAAAATTGAGAGAAAAAAATTTCACAAACGGAAGTGACATTTGGTGGTGAGTAAAGGTTTATGTCACTTGAGATTTTTACTTATTTTATTTGATGTAAACTGATAGGAGGCTGCGGATGGTAACTATTTAACTATGATATAACCCGTTAATTGGTGCCAGATTCACATGACCCACCTCCTGTCAGAGCCTTGCCTAAGGGGAAGAGGCACAAAAGTATTTTAAAAAATGGGCAATGAAGGATGGTTATGCTTTGATATTTTTCAACTCAAAGCTTGATAAATATGTGTATTTAGCCTGTGATAGACATGGTTCTAACTCTGGGCCATTGCTGACAAAAACTTCAAGGAAAACTCACACAAGGATGTTTGGGTGCAAGTTCTTAATCCATGCAAGTCAGGCAAACGCAGACTCCTTGTGGCAAATCTCCTACAGAAATTATCAACATAACCATCAAGCATCTCCACACCCCTCAGTGCATCCTCAGCTCAGGAGAATCTCTGGGGTGTCCTTAGAGAATTTAAGAGGGGGAATGAATGATGGGCTCAATACATTTCAACTCAAAAGAAAATTGAGCAAGATTGATGGTGGCAGGTATGTTGATGACCAAAAAATTTATAACACTAAGCAAAAGGTAGCGCTAGAGGAATTCAAGGGAAAAAGTGTGAGGGATGTCCTCTTTGAACAACCTGGTGATTCAGGTTGGGTTTGTCAAGCACAATTCAGTGGAGAGGGAAACTTGGAGGCCCTATTATTGGTGCACCCTGATTCATCAAATCCTTGAAAACAATTCCATCATATTGCTATGTTAGAGTGTACTCATAAAAAAAATAATTAGAAGATCCCCCTATTGCATGTTGTAGGAATTACAGTCAACCAAAAAATTTGCACAAAATCTCTTGTTTTTATGACAAGAGAAACATTTGATTGCTACAGTTGGTCTGTAAAAGCACTAAAGGAGCTGGCTTATGATCATGAGAGACTTCCCAAAGGCTTTTTGACAGAACTTGAAAAATCTTGGGTTTTTGCCATTGAATCTAGTTTCCCTGAGTCAAAAAGACAGTGTTGTTTTGGGCACTTGTCTACCAACATACAAGAAAACTGTAAAGTATGCTTTAATTATGACTCTGAAGGATGGCAAAGCTCTATGTCTCTGTGGTTTAAGTATGGGGCCTCTCAAACTAAGGAGGAGTCAGAGGTCAATGATGTGGAACTCAGAGTAAGGGCCAAATCACTTACTCTCCTTTAAATCTTCCTACTTTTGGGTGCTTACAATATGAATTGTATAAAGTGTTTCTTGGAAGACCATGAGGATGCGCTTGAGTATATGAAAAATGACATCTTCCTTATGAAATAGAAATTTGTAACAGCTTGGACTTGCAAAAACTCTGACTTTGGAAATAGAACCATGTCTTGGGTGGAAGGGGCCCATCCTACTCTCAAACTATTCCTTGAAAATTCTTTGGTAAAAATGTTAGATGTTTGGAAAAGCCTATGCAGAAAAGTTTATAATCAAATTAAATTTTTTCTGGTGTCCTTTTACAACTCTTGAACAAATTTAGCAATATTTATTTGCACTGAACTGTTACCGTTGGGATAAAAGTTGTCATGAGAGGCAATTAAACTTGTTGTGGAACAATTTTTTAATTCAAAGCAGAACCATCATGGGGAAGGTTGCACCAATTCATACTCCTAGACTCTGGGTTTTCCCTGTTCCCACCAGATAGGTCACCTCCTAGCATCAAGAGGGTCCATTGTGCCTGAGGATGTTCATCCTCAATGGAGTTTGGATTATGACCCTTGCAGTTCTAGTTCTGTAAGTTGGTTTCAGTTGGATTGTTGGATTGTTCAAATCACTTTGTGATTAATGCTTTCTGATGAAGTATTCCTGCTTCACTAATGCTTGATCCTTTTGAATTTTGGAAGTTTTATGTGTATGAAATGCTCAATAATTCTCATGTAAATGATAAGCTCAATGCAATGATCTTGGGATATACTTAAAGAGATCACTGTGATCTGTTGAATTACCTGATTCAGAAGACTGAAAATTATCAATCAAAGCCCAGACTTGAGCCGAAATTCTTGAAATCAAGTAGAGTTTTCCCAAAATGGACAGAAACCCGTAGATATCCTTCTCAATTTGAACACATCAAAAAGGAAATTAAGTGGCAAAAGGTAATTAGAAATGCACAAAATAAGAGAATACAAAAGATTTTAAGTCTTTTCTTTTTTGAAATGTTCATTTTTTTGGTTTAATGAACTGATGATGATATAATGATAATTTTTAGTCAATGTTGGCAGGATCAGAATCTGAATTCAATAGTTCTGTAGAAGAGACTGAAAGTGAATTAGCTTCACTCCATTTGGACTTGGAATCCTCTTCAGAGGAAGAGGAAATGCAGGAAGGGTCAACCAGAAGCTCATCTTTGGTCAGTATTGATGTGATTAATTAATTTTATTGGAATTTTGGCTGAGTGAGTTTTGATAATAAGAACCCAAAGTAAAAAACATCAACAAAATACCTGAGAAATTACATAATTTCTTGGGCAAGGTTTGGGATCTGATATGTGATGGGAATTGTGGATTTAGATTCATTTCTAAATTGCTTGGGTATGATGAACGCAGTTGCTTTAAAGTGAACAAGGAAATGATTGAAATATTAGAGAACCATAAAGATAGCTACATTAAGATGCTTGGTGGTGCAAAATAGGTATAAAATATTAAAAAAAATGCTTGATTTTGAAGAAATCAATGCAAAGATTCCCTCTTCAAAATGGCTTCCTAAGTTAGATATGGGTCAAGTGATATCAGACACATATTCTATTCCTATATTTTCATTTCATTGGAGTCATGTTGTCCTCATAATCCAATGAAAAAGGTGTTGCAGATAAATCAGAGCCTATTTATATTTCCTTTGTCAACAATACCCACTGGGTTCTACTAGTATTTGAGGGAGAAATGATTCCTATCCCGCCCATTGTAGCAAAAACCTCTGCTTTCATTTCAAAGAAAGCTTCTGGTTGGGTTGATCATCTCAAAGATCAACTGCAGGTTTATTCTAGATTATAGACTTCAATTATAGACTTCAGATTTCATTATTTGGTTTTGGGTCCTGATGCTGATCTTTTAATTTCATTATTATAAAGGGTTATCACATTTTGAACATCATTATGTTGAGTGTTTTGAGTTAAAATCATCATCTTGAGTGTTTTGAGTGAGATTTTATTGGTAAGTCAGTTCAACTTGTGTTTGGCTGATCCCATCATGAGGATAATTTTTACTTCTTGTGATGGGATCAGCTTAACACACGTTGAAATTGTTTTTTTGAGGTGTTTTTACTTTAGGGCTAGTCAATTTGAACTTGTATTTTGTGGCACTTATACTTGAGGGCTGCTCCCTGGAATCTTTCATGTTTGTTCAATTTTTGGTGTCTTTACTTTAGGGCTAGTCAAGTTGAACCTGTATTTTTTGATTTTTTTTCTTTTTTAATTTTTTGAAATTTTGATCAAAAAAAAAAAAAACAACTGGTTTTTAAGGTTTTGGTTGTCTTCAGATTTTTTTTATTTTTTTTTATTTTGTTTTTTTTAACCAAAAAATTAACATTTTTTGATTTTTTTGTTGATTTCTGCTTTTTTGTATTTATATTTAGTTTATTTGAGGTTTTTATTTTTTTTATTCTTTCATTTTTTTATTCTTTCATTTTTTTATTCTTTTATTTTTTTATTTTTTTGGCCCAAAACGCTTGTAGTTGTTTGGCACAGAACACACCTACATTCAAGTTATTTGCAACCTCACACAACTCAAATTCAGTTGTGTGTGGTGCTTCACAAAACCAAACCATTGTGTGGGGCTAAACAACTACAGTCCAGTTGTGTGGAGGCTACACAACTTGATTAGAATTGTGTGGCCTGTCGCACACCCCATTTGAGTTGTGTACACAAATCAAATGAGTTGTTAATTTAACATTAATCTTAATTAATATATAATTTTCTTATGAACCCATCCTTATCTCAAAAAAGAGGAAGGAGAGGCACAAATATAGCAATTTTCTGCTATATTCCCTCATTTTGTTTTTTTTTCACCTTATAAAACTTTATAAATTGAAAAAGGCCAATGTTATATTTGCAATTCTGAGGTTGCAAAAGGGTGTGAATGGCTGTTCACAACCAATAACGGCCAATCACGGCTCAAAAAGTAGCAATCCAGGTTGCTAGCGACTTGCGCATCCCTCCAGGGGTTGAAACCCTTGTTTGCAACCCATTTTGCATCAGAATTTGGAGTTTCAAACCTATTTTGGCTTGAAATTGAGGATATGCAATGCCCCAAGGGATGCACAAGTTTCTAGTGGGGGTTTCTCATGTTGTCCTGGCCCATTTGGGCCACTCCCCCCCCCCCCCAACTCGGCCATTTGAGGAGGGATTTGGGGTACCTAGGCACCCCTGGACCACATGTGTGTGCTTTCAACCCAAATTTGCGGATCTTGCATACTATGTGGGACTATTGGACAAAAAAGAAACTTGGAAATCAAACATTCTGACTTTTGGAACAAACTCTTGACACACACCACATACACACAGACCACAAACCCATTGCATAAATTAATTTTTCTCAACCCAAAAGTGAGCAAAATTTTGGAGTCATTGAATTGAAAATTGAATTGAATACTAAATTTCTGTTGAACCTTTTTTGGTTTATGGGAACAGTGGCAAGCCCAAGACCTCCCAGATTTGACAATGCTATGCTAAGGGACTTAATTAAACGTTTACTTAACAAAGTTTTGGTGGAATCTAGGGATTTGGGTAGGGAGTTGGAAAAGGAAAAATTGGTAGCCCTGATTGCATCCTCATCTAGAGTTAAAATTGAGGAACAATATTTTTCTTCAAAACTGAAGCAAGATTTTCTGTCACAAGTTCAACTGACTAAAGGTGGTGGTTTCACATTTCATATTTCATTTGACTGAGAAGGATTTTGCTTGACAAAAACTAATGTAAATCAGGGGTGCCAGAACCGCTTGACCCTCCTCATGTGAGAGCCTTTGATACTAGGAAAGAAGCCATGATTTATTTTCAGAAATGGGTAGCCATGCATGGCTACACATTGATGACTTTCAAGTTGAGGAGAGAAAAATAAGTTTATCTAGCATGTGACAGATTTGGGTTTTATGAAGGGCCATGTCTCACCAAACAATAAAGGCAAACTCACACTAGGAAGGTTGGGTGTCGATTAATGATCTGTGCAAGTAGGGAAGTAGAAGATCCCACATGGAATATCTCCATTAGAAATGGCCTAAACGATCATCAACCATCAGAAATTCCTTCAGTTCATCCTCACCTGAGGAGAATATCAGTTCAGGCATTGTATTTACTTAAGGAAGGAATGAAAAGCGGGCTCAATATGTTTCAACTTAAAAGGAAATTTCGCAAGATTGATGGTGGAGAATACATTGAAAATAGAACAATTCATAACACTAATAAAAAGTTAAAGCTCACTGAACTTGATGGGAAAGGTGTTATGGACGCTCTATTGGAAATGCTCCAGGAATCCCATTGGGTTTCCATGTCCAAATTTTGTGGAGAGGGTCACTTAGAGGCCCTTTTCTTGGCTCACCCTGAGTCTACAAAACTTTGCAAAAAATACCATCATATTGAATTGTTGTATTGAATCTATAAAACAAATAGGTACAAAATCCCTGTATTGCATGTTGTAGGAATGACTACCAACAAAAAGACTTTTGCAAAGGATTTTGTTTTTATAACAAAAGAAAAGTATGATTTATAAAGTTGGCCATTGAACACATTAAAGGAGTTTGCTGATGATCCAAAGAGGCTTCCAAAAGTCTTTGTGACAGAAAATAAAAATTCCCTTATTTGTCTTATTAAACACAGTTTCCCTGAGTCATCCAGACACTTGTGCTCCTGGCACTTGTATATGAAAATTCAAGCAAACTGTAAAGTGCACTTCAGTAATGACAATGAGGGATGGCAAAGTTTTATAACTCTTTGGGCCAGGTATGGGCCTCCAAAACCAAGGGGGAGGCAAAAGTAAATGATGCGGAACTCAGAGTATGCCAATTTGTTGCTTCTTCTATTGATTTCTGGTGGGAGTGCTTACTTTGGAAATTGTAAACAGTATTCCTTGAAAGACCGCAAGGATGTACTCAAGTATATGTAAAAGAATATTTTTCCTATCAAAGAGACATTTGTAATGGCTTGGACTTGTGTCTACCCAGACTTTGGAAAAAAACAATGTCTTGGGTAGAAGGGGCCCATTCTACTTTCAAATGACTACTTGCAGGATCTTTAGGGAGGATTTTGGATGTGTGGAAACACCTTGAAGGAACTATTGAAATTCAAATCAAATCAGTCCATGCAGAAATTAAAAAATTGTGAATAAATTTGGGAACAGGTCTTCCAACAGAACTATTACCTTTGGGTTACAAATTGTCAATTGAGGCAATGAAACTCATTGGGGAACAATTTGAGAAGTTAAAGCGCAATCATTATGGCAAGGTGTGCTCCAAGTCATATTAAAAAACAATGGGCTTTCCTTGTTCCCACATTTTAGGTGAAATACTAGCATCAATAGAATCCTTTTTGCCTGAGGATGTTCATCCTCAGTGGCAGTTAGACTATGAACCTTCCAATGAAGTAAGTGGGGTTTTTTGAAGGGTACCAATTATTGGATTTACAGATTAATTATTGGATTGAAAAATGCATTATTGGATTGAAAGATGAATTATTGCATTGACAGATTAATTATTGGATTGACAGATTAATTATTGGATTGAAAGATTAATTATTGGATTGAAAGATTAATTATTGGATTGAAAGATTAATTATTGGATTGAAAAATTGATAATTCTTTTGATTTTGACAGTTTGAAACCAATCCAGGGCTTTATGAAGAATCTCAAATTTTACAAAAGTGGAATTCCATGTATAGGGAAAAACCTCAAGAAGTTAGGTTGGAGATTCTAAGTTCAACGCTTGAAAATACAGCCGCTTTGATTGCCAAGCCAAGGCTTGTGCCAAAGTTGTTAAGTTCAGCGGCAGTCAACCAAACTTTATCCTGAGCTTTCAAAATTTGAGCATGTTGAAGGGGAAATTAAGTGGGAAGAAAGTGTTAAAAGGGGAAAAAAAACACCAAAGATAGTAATTCTTTTATTTTGAGTGAGAAACATTCATTTTTATGTTTTAATGAACTGATTGGAAAATAATTTCTGACTTGCAAGGATGGCTCTACATCTGAATCTTGTAGTTCAGAGGACAAGACTGAAGGAATTCTTAAAAGGGGTCAAGAAAGACTAAAGATATTAAGTCTTTGATTTTGAGAAATATTCATTTTTATGGTTTAATGAACTGATGTGGTAATTATTTCTGTAGTGCAAGGATGGCTCTTCATCTTAATTTCATAGTTCAGTGGAAGAGACTGAAAGTTCATTGGGTTTGTTGCTTTTGGAATCAGATTCCTTTTTGAAGAATGAAGCAGAAGCAATGAAGGAGTCAAAAAGAAGCTCATCTTGGGTGATTGTTGATTCCTTTAATGATATTAGAATTTTGGATAAATAATTTTTGATTTTAGAAAGTGAATTACCTCAATCAAATACCTAAGAACTTACATAAGCTCTTGGGTGGGGTGTGGGATCCAGTTGGTGATGGAAATTGTGGGTTTAGAGTCATTGCTAAGTCACTTGGGTATGATAAGCATGGATGGTTTCAAGTGTGAAAAAAATGCTTGAAACATTGAGGAAAAATAATATGTGCTACTCTAAGATCCTTGGTGGAATTAAAGACATTGAAAAGATAGAAAAAAAGACTTGATTCTAATGACATCAATGAAAAGATTCCCTCTTCAAAATGGAATTCAAAGCTTGAAATGGCTCAAATAATAGCACATACTTATAGAAGACAAATATGTTTCATTTCATTGAAATCATGTTGTACTTTTACTCCTATGAAAATGGGTTTAAAAGAACAATCAGATCCTATGTCCATTTGTTTTGTTAGCAATAACCATTGGTTGCAGCTTGTTCTTAAGGGAGATTTGATTCCAATCCTGACCATAGTTTCCAAACCACTTTCCATGATTTCTAAAAAAGCATCTCATTGGGTTGATCACCTCAAAGATCAACTTGAGTTGTATTCTAACTTATAGATTCATTTCATCATTTGGGTTTGGGTTCTCAAGCTGATCTTTTAATTCTATTAATATAAAGGTTTATCAAATTTTGAACATCATTATGTTGAGTGTTTTGAGTTAACATCATGGTGATGAGTTTTTTGAATGAGATTTTTTGGTAAGTCAGTTTAAATTGTGTTGGGCTGATCCCATCATAAGGAGTATTTCACTTCTTTTGATGATATCAGCTTAGCACAAGTTGAACTTGTTTTTTTTGGTGATTTTACTTTAGGGCTGGTAAATTTACTTGTTTTTTCTTCTTTGTGTTTTTACTTCAGGGCTTGTCAAGTGACATGTCTTTTTTTGGTGTTTTTACTTTAAGGCTTGTCAAGTTACTTGTCTTTTTTTTTAATTTAGGGTGTGTCAAGTTGAACTTGTATTTTTTTGGCAGTTTTACTTTAGGGATGCTCCATAGACTCTTTATTTTTATTTATTTATTATTTTTTTTAATAAAAATAAATTTTTATTTATTTTTAATATATTTTTATTTATTTTTAATATATTTTTATTTATTTTTGGCCTTATTGTTATTCAAAGTTATTAATTTTTACTTAGACCTTATTTTTATTCATTTTTATTAAGTTTTATTTATTTATCTTTTATTTTTTTTCAACATATCTTCTTTTTTTTCAAAGTCTCTTCTGTTTTTTGACATCTCTTCTTTTTTTTGCTATGTCTCTTTCTCTTTATTTTTTTATCTTCTTTTTTTTATTTTTTTATTTTTTTTTGCAAGTGGGTTATGAATGGCTGCTCACAACTCAAAATTGGGTTGTGAGCGGCTCCTTGCAACCCTAAGAGGGTCGCAATTCTTTCCATGCGAACCATTTTAGGTTGTGCAGGGGGGTTGAAAGGTTGCAAATTTAACATTGGCCATTGAAAAAAGGTTTTGATATAGAAAATGGAGTTTTGGCATAATTTTGTAAGGTTTCACACATGCAACTGGTGTGCAAGTCACAGTTGCAACAGGCACTAATTCTCACAGAACTCAGGAGGATGTTATGAGATTGAAAGGATGAGGATTGAGGAAATGCAAGGGATAAAGATGAGATTGAAAGATTATTCCAGGAATAAAGCTCTTAAGAAAGGGTTATTTTGAATCCTATAAGAGGAACACCAGGAGGGGAAAGGTGAGATGAGTATAAAAGGCATGTTGAAGGTGGCCCTGTGCTTAGAGGAAACCTACTGGATGGGTAATAACCAGTAAGAAGAATTATACTAATTCCTTGGGGGAAATTAGTCCAAGAGAGAGAGAGAGGCCAGTATCTGTGAGGTTTGAGCTGGAGGCTTTGAAGGGTGAGTGGTCCAGGAAGGAGGAGATTTTTCACAGGGAGTTTTAATACAGTTTCAGTGGGCTTGGGTCTGTAGTTGAGTTTCTGTAGTAGTGGGCTTTCCCATGGTGTGGCGGATGTGTGCTGATTAGGAACTCATGGGAAAGCTGGATCATGCAAATTTACCTGTACCTGGCAGAAGAGAGTAAAAGTGTGCTGAATCATACAGAGAGAGGGTACCTGGAAGAACAAGATGGAAGCTGCAGGTTAGCAGGGATGATTTAAAGGGGGTGGATTCAGGGGTATGTAGTGGTAGAACTTGAGGGTGGCCAAGGTCTTGAGATATTGGATTGGACTGGTTCTGAGGTGTCAGCCTTTGGTATGATATAAGTTTAGAATGAATACTGGCATGGGAAAACAAAAATTCCAACAATTTATTGGCCTTTTGCACAAAAGTTTCAGTTTTGCATGCCCTCCTGGGGTGGGAAAACATGCTTTGAAATGAAACTTTGGGCTGATGGAATGCCATTTTAAGGTATAAATAACTTCTTTGGCTGGAAAAAATGAAAATGAGGTTGTTTTTGGCAAAAGGTAAATGGAAAAATGAACCCAGGCCTTGGTGGGCTAAATAAATTTCCTCAGATTGCCTGTAGTTTCTTTCTTGGGTATGATTTATCCCAGAATTCAGATATAGATATCATACAAGTCCATGTAACATGAGAAAATAGAATTAAAATCAGTTTTTTTAATGAATTGAAATTTGAAATCACATCTGAAAAAGGATTTCATACCATCTAGAAAAAAATATGCAAATTAAAAAAATTAACTTACTTTAAAAAATGGTATTTTTCTAGAAGAATTCAAATACAATTTTCAAAATTTAAAAAATAAAATAAAATACAAAGGGTTTGATATATCTTTGATTCAAGAGGAATCCAAAAATAGAGCAAGAAAATATAAAGACAAAACTCATCAATTACATAAATAATCACAAAATTGTTAAAAAATTCCTTTCTTTTTGAAAAAAATGAAAGACTTTCAGTTGAATATAAATATCATTGTATCAAACAAATATAAACAATGACAAAATGACAAAATGACAGCATGAAAAAATGAAAAGGGAAGTGATAAATTTGTGACCCCTGGTTGTTAAAAGGCACAAAATGATTTTTGTGAAATATTTGAGTTTTGAACAAAACCCTTCAAAACACGTGCAACCCCCCGGGGGTTGCATGTGTTGTTCACAACTCATTTGGGGAGAAATGGCCCCAAATGGGCAATTTTAGGGGGTAATAAGGGGTACCTAGGCACCCCTGGACCACATTTGAACACCTTCAACCCAAATTAGGGTATTTTGCATACATTGTGGAACTATTTGACCACAAGAAGAACTGAATCAAATATTCTAACTATTAGCAAAGAGCAAAGACCATACACAATAAGTACATGTTGGATAATTTTATTTTTCTCAACCCAAAATAGAGTACACCTTGGATTTGTTGAAAAAGTTCAATTGAATAATGAAGTTACTTTAGATTTTTTTTGTATTATGGGAATAGTGGAAAGCCCAAGCACCCCTGGTTTCAACATGGCTGCATTGAAGGATTTAATTTATAGAGCTTTCAACAAAGCTGTGGCAGAAGCTAGGTATTTGGGCAATAAAATATTGGAAGCCCCAATTGCATCCTAATTTAGGTTTACAATTGAGTAACAAGATGTTTCACAACTAGAACTCACTTTTGGTGGTGCACAACACTTTGTGTGCAATTTGATTGATTTTATTTGATGGAAATTAATGTAACCATGTAACCATGAGGTGCCAGAACCCCTTTAACCCCCTCCATTTAGATCCTTTCCTAGTAGGGAAGGAGCCAAATACTTTATCCAAAAATGGGAACCCATTCATGGCTACGCCTTGACAACATTCAAGTCAAAGAAAGAGAAATATTTAAACCTATAATGCAACAGAAATGGAATATATTTGGGGCTATTCATCACTGAATTGCAAAGGAAAACTCACATGAAGAAGGTTTGGGTGTCAACTCATGATCCATTCTAGTTTCACGGGAGCAGATTCAAAATAGCACCTCTCCATCAGAACTGGCCAAAATAATCATCAACCATCCTCAGACCCCTCAGTGCATCCTCAACTCAGGAAAATATCTGGTGTGGCCTTAGATCAAATTAAGGAAGGAATGCAAGATGGGTTCAATAAAATTAAACTAAAAACTAAATTGAAAAATATTGATGGTGGATAACAATTTGACAATAGAACAATCCATAACACCAAGCGCTAGTTAAAGGCAGCAGAATTCAAGGATAAAAGTGTTATCGACTTGCTACTTGACAACCTCCAAGATACTCAGTGGAGTTCCAGGTCAAAATTCAGTGGAAAGGGCTACTTAGAGGCCCTTTTATTTTCTCATCCTGAGTCTATAAAAATTTGTGAGTATTTCATTAATATTTCTTTGTTGGGGTTGACTTATAAAATAAATAGGTAGAAAATCCCTCTATTTCATGTTTTAGGAATTATGGACAAAAGGAAAATGTTTGCAAAGGCTTTTCTTTTTTAAAAAAAAAGAAACTTTTGAGTTCTACATTTAAGAGGTGAATTAACTAAAGGTGTTGCTTTATGATCTAGAGAGGGTTCCCACAGTCTTTGTGACAGACCATGAAAAATTGCTGATTTGTGCTTTCAACATAGTTTCCCTGAGTCATCCAGACAGTTGTGCTCTTGGAAATTTTCCAAAAATATTCAAGAAAAGTGCAAAGTTTTCTCCAGTAATAATGATTGAGAATGGAAAAGTTTCATGTCTCTGTGGGAAAATTATGGGGTCTCTAAAACCAAGGGGTGGCAGAAGCAAATTATTCAGAACTCAGAGTAGGCAAATTTATTGCTTCTTCTGTTCATCTCTTCTGGGATTGCTTATGTTGAAACTTGTATGCAGTTTTTCTTGAAAGACCATGAGGATGTGCTTGAGTATATGGCAAATAAAATTTTCCCTATCAAAGGTTTCAACCCTGACTTTTTAAATAAAACAACATCTTGGGTAAAGAAGGGGCCTGTGCTACTTTAAAAAAATTACTTGTTAGCTCTTTGGGGAAAATTTTGGATTTGTAGAAACAGCTGGATCTAAAAATTCATGGGAAAATCAAATTGGTGCATGCATTGCTTCAAAAATATTGAATAAATTTGGGAACAGTTATTCAAACAGAACCTTTAAATTTGAGATAAAAGTTGTCAACTGAGGGAATTCAACTCATTGGAAAAAAATTTGAGAAGTTAAAGCATGATTTTGATTGAAAATTGTGTCCAATTCATATTCAAAGACAATGAGCTTGCCCTATTCCCACCTATTTGGTGGAATACTAGCATTGAGAGGATCTTTTGTGCTTGAGTATTTCCATCCTTGGTGGAGGTTAGACTATAAACCTTCCATTGCAGTAGGTTGGATTGTTGGGTTTTTTGAATTGGTTTTTGGTTGATGATTCCTAATTTTTTGATTATAGCTGAATTTATTTACTAATGACTGATGGTTTTTCTTTTTGAAAGGTTGACACTCATCCAATGCTAGAATATTCCCAATTATTTGACAAGCTCTGTTAAATTGTTATGGAAAAACATGAATAAGTTAAAGCCAATCTTTTAAAGTTCCTAGTAAAGAATGCAAAAAATTTGGTTTCTAATCCAAGGCTCAAGCCAAAATTCTTATTGTCCAGCAGTGTTTGACCCAAATTGAAAGACAACTTTTGTGAAATTTCATGATTTGAACATTTTGAAAAGGAACTTAAGAGGGGAAGGCAGGTTAGAAGGGCACCAAAAAGACCAAAAGTTTTAAGTTGTTTATTTTTGAAAGTGTCAATTTTGATGTTTTGATGAACTGATGGTGATATGATGTTTATATTTCAAGTCCTCAGGCTCAGAATTTTAATTTAATAGTTTAGAGGAAGAGACTGAAAGTGAATTAGGCTCCCTTCATTTTGAATTGGAATCCTCTTCTGAGGAAGATGACATTCAGGAAAATTCAACCAGAAGATAATCTCTGGTGAGTAATTATTCAATTAATGTGATTTGAATTTTTTCCAAGTGAGTTTTGATTGCAGTAATCAATGTTGAAATCCCTCAATCAAATACCTGATAACTTGCATAAGTTCTTTGATGAGGTTTAGTATCCTGTTGGAAATGGCAATTGTGGATTGATATTCATTGATAAATCAATTTGGTATGATGAAAACAGAAGTTTTCAAGTTCAAAGGGAAATGACAGAAAAATTGAGGAAAAACATTGCACGCCATGCTAAGATGCATGGTGGCAGCAAAGAGGTTAAAATGATTGAACAAAGACTTGATTTTGAAGACATTGATGAAACAATTACCTCTTAAA
The DNA here is from genome assembly GCA_025617555.3 of Puccinia polysora. NCBI lineage: Eukaryota > Fungi > Basidiomycota > Pucciniomycetes > Pucciniales > Pucciniaceae > Puccinia > Puccinia polysora. Next base: position 33,366,463 of record CM062621.1, on the reverse strand, counting down.
AATGGCTTTCAAAGTTGAATATGGGTCAAATAATAGCAGTTACCTATGCAAGGAAAATTTATTTCATTTCATTGGAGTCATATTTTATGTATCCTTCTGTGAAAATGGGTTTAAAAGAATAATTTGATTCCATCGTCATTTTCTTTGTTAACAATAAACACTGGGTTCATTTATTACTTGAGGGATATATTATTCCAATCCTGCCCATTTTATCAAAACCTTCTTATTTACTTCAAAGAAAGCTTTTGGTTGATTTGATAATCTCAAAGATAAACTGGATTTTAATTCCAATTTATAGAAATCATATAATTTCATCAATTTTGTTTTCATTTTGTCATTTGGGTTTGGTCAAGCATCTACTTCTGATGCTGATCTTGTGCTTCTATTAATATAAAGGGTTATCAGATTTTTAACATTGTTTTTTTGAGTGTCTTGAGTTAAAATCATTATGTTGAGCATTTCAAATGATATTTTATTGGTAAGTCAGTTTAACGTGTGTTGGGCGTATCCCATCATAAAGAGTATTTTTGCTTCTTATGATGGGATCAGCTTAACAAAAGTTGAGCTTTTTTTTGGTGTTTTTAATTAAGTGCTAGTCCATTGAGGTGTACTTTAATCAAGTCCCCCTCAATGAACCAGACCCATTTTTTTGGGCGGGGGGGTTGATTTAATTTTTTACTAGTCCAATGAAAGAAGTTCAACTTGTGTTGGGTTGATTGCATCATAAGATTTCTTTTTGCTTCTTATGATGGGATCAGCTAAACAGAAGCTGAAATTGTTTTTTTTCTTTGGTGTTTGAAATTGAGGGCTATTCCATTGAGGTGGACTTACATTCTTCTTTTTGGGGGGTCAATTCATTGAATTTATGAAATGATAGAAATGGAATGATATGAATTAAATTCATTTTGTTTAATAATTCGGTTGAACTCTTTTTTGATTCAGTTCAATTTATTTTTCAATATACAATAAAATGATTGTATTTTATTTTATTTTAACAATGGGTATTCAAACATTATATTGTATTTTATTTTATTTCAGGGCTGTTTTGCATGTATATTTTTCCTTTTTATTTAAATTTTTTGTTTGGGCACAATTCTTTGATTTTTTGAAATTATTGAATTGTTTTTGTTTATTTATTCATAGGGCCATGAATTTCATTTATGGCCCTGGTGTTGTGAAATTTTCACAATTATTTTCAAATATTTATTTATTTCTTTTTTCAATTTTTTTTTCAATTTTTTTGATGTATTTGGTTTGTTATGTTTTTTTTGTGCAATTTTTGATTAATTTTTATTCATTTCAATTTATTTTAATTTCAATTTTACGTTATTTTTTTGTCTCACAACCCTGGAGCTGTGAACAAGTCTGAATGGCACGCCACAACTAAAAATGGGTTGTGTTTCCCAGCTCACAATTGATCCAAGTTGTGAAAGGCTATTCATTACTCTGTAGGTCATCCGGGGCCCCAAAAAACTTGGAAGGGTTGTGAAATGTTTCATAGACCCATTTCAAGTTGTGTATGGGTTGTGTAGGGTTGTGAATTTATCACAACCCAGATGAAAAAAATTCTACATATATCTGCTCTGGGAACGGAATTCAAATCTGAGGATGGATTTGGAAAGAAAATTATAAATCACAAAAATAGTAAAAAAAAGTTTTGAAATCAGCTTCTTTGAATAGAATTTAACTTTTCTGATTGGATTTAACAAAATTCGTCACAAAAATCAAAATTAAAATAAAATAATCTAAATATACTTTCAGATTGAGATTCTATGGTACAGATTGGCCCAGGCTAAATTCATGCAAAAGAAATGATACAACCATGCCATTATTCAGAAAAGGAATGATTGGCATCATTTTACTAGTTTTTTTTTTTGAAAATTTATGCCTTTTAGTGTGTTTTTACACCTCAGGAAGGCATGCAAACCTTAAAATACATGCCAACAAATAAAATGCATGAATTTAGACAATGAAGATTTGGCACCCCTTCTTAAGGCTTGAATTAGTTCCATGGGTGGGATTAAATGCCATTCAATGGATTTGTGGGCTTCAAAGGCCTGTAAATATTGATCAAGGCCCTGTGGGCAGAATTAGGGCCTCCAGGAAACCTTTGGGGTCTGTCTAGGGAAGAATTCTTTTTTAGAATGCAAATATGGGAACCAATTGAGGAAATTTAAAATTCAAAAATTCAATGAATACTGATTTTTTTTCAAGGAACTCAAATCTGAATCAAAATTCAAAATATAAATCCATCCAATTTCAGAGAGATAATGAAGATTCATTTTTTTAACACAAAATGGAATATTTCCAGTGAATCTAATTAACTTTTTACCTGACATAAAAAACATGAAAAAATGCCACATATACCTATTGGATGCTGTAAATTAAAAATATTTTGAAATTGAAGAAAAAAATATCATCCATTTATCAACAATGACTAAAAATATGAAAAACAGATTCCTTTGAAGAAAAATCAGAATTCCCAATGGAGTTTAAAAAAATTTCTTTAAAAATAATAAAAAAAATAAAAGATGATGTTAAATTCAGGGATCCAGTTGTGTGGGAACCGTGTACACGGCTCCAGTCATGTGGGAGCCATTTAGAGCCCCACACAGCCTGTGGGAGTTGTGTAGGGCCACTTAACCCATGAAGGCCCATACACTACTCCATATAATTCATAATTTATTATTGATTATTGATTATTATTTATTATTTATTATTTATTATTTATTATTTATTATTTATTATTTATTATTTATTATTTATTATTTATTATTTATTATTTATTATTTATTATTTATTATTTATTATTTATTATTTATTATTTATTATTTATTATTTATTATTTATTATTTATTATTTATTATTTATTATTTATTATTTATTATTTATTATTTATTATTTATTATTTATTATTTATTATTTATTATTTATTATTTATTATTTATTATTTATTATTTATTATTTATTATTTATTATTTATTATTTATTATTTATTATTTATTATTTATTATTTATTATTTATTATTTATTATTTATTATTTATTATTTATTATTTATTATTTATTATTTATTATTTATTATTTATTATTTATTATTTATTATTTATTATTTATTATTTATTATTTATTATTTATTATTTATTATTTATTATTTATTATTTATTATTTATTATTTATTATTTATTATTTATTATTTATTATTTATTATTTATTATTTATTATTTATTATTTATTATTTATTATTTATTATTTATTATTTATTATTTATTATTTATTATTTATTATTTATTATTTATTATTTATTATTTATTATTTATTATTTATTATTTATTATTTATTATTTATTATTTATTATTTATTATTTATTATTTATTATTTATTATTTATTATTTATTATTTATTATTTATTATTTATTATTTATTATTTATTATTTATTATTTATTATTTATTATTTATTATTTATTATTTATTATTTATTATTTATTATTTATTATTTATTATTTATTATTTATTATTTATTATTTATTATTTATTATTTATTATTTATTATTTATTATTTATTATTTATTATTTATTATTTATTATTTATTATTTATTATTTATTATTTATTATTTATTATTTATTATTTATTATTTATTATTTATTATTTATTATTTATTATTTATTATTTATTATTTATTATTTATTATTTATTATTTATTATTTATTATTTATTATTTATTATTTATTATTTATTATTTATTATTTATTATTTATTATTTATTATTTATTATTTATTATTTATTATTTATTATTTATTATTTATTATTTATTATTTATTATTTATTATTTATTATTTATTATTTATTATTTATTATTTATTATTTATTATTTATTATTTATTATTTATTATTTATTATTTATTATTTATTATTTATTATTTATTATTTATTATTTATTATTTATTATTTATTATTTATTATTTATTATTTATTATTTATTATTTATTATTTATTATTTATTATTTATTATTTTTTATTTTTTATTTTTTATTTATTATTTATTATTTATTATTTACTATTTATTATTTACTATTTATTATTTATTATTTATTATTTATTATTTATTATTTATTATTTATTATTTATTATTTATTATTTATTATTTATCATTTATTATTTATTATTTATTATTTATTATTTATTATTTATTATTTATTATTTATTATTTATTATTTATTATTTATTATTTATTATTTATTATTTATTATTTATTATTTATTATTTATTATTTATTATTTATTATTAATTATTAATTATTTATTATTTATTATTTTGTGGGGGCTACAAAACTTTATTTAAGTTTTTTAGCATGCTGTAAAACTCAAATGGGACGTGTAGCATGCCACTTAGCCCATTTGAGTCGTGCAGCATGCCACAAAGCTCATTTGAGCCATGTAGCATTCCACATGGCTCATTTTGGTTGTGTAGGGTGCCACATGGCTCATTGGAGTCGTGTAGGGTGCCACACGTCCCATTGAGCCATGTACAGAGTTGTGTACACCGCTCAATGGGCCGTGAATTTAACATTTCCCAAAAAAAAAGAAACAAAAAATGAATATATTTCATGAGGAGAATTCAAATATGCTTAAATATTAAAACAAAAGCCACAGAAAGTAGAAAAAACAAATTTTCACACAACCACCCCACGTACTATAGGGAAATTTTAGATGATTGTGAGCGCAAAAGGAAAGCTGAGCGCAAGGGCAAGTGCCAGGTAGCAAGGGATAACTGGAAATTGCAAACTTATGGCGGAGTAAATTAACCCACAGCAAGAGGGATGAATGTTTCAATGGAAGGAAACCAAACCCAAGTCCAATGTGATGACTGGAATTAGCAAATGCAAGAATGTATGAAATTAACTAACTAAGAAAACAACCCCCAGGCAAGCGGAGTAGCCTTTACAATGTAATCCATAATGACTAGATACAACCTGATGGATGGTCAACTACAGTTTTGAGCAATGAGGCAATGAATGACATGGATGGAGGACAAGATGAAATAACAGTATGAATTATTTCCAAGGCCTTAGCATAAGTGCAAGAAAATAGGGGAGAAATGTATTGGGATGTAACGGTTAAGACATGAGGGAATGATGTCAGAAGCAATGCAAATATGAAGGTGTAGTTTACGCAGGGTAAGGGACTATCCATTTGAAAAATATACAGTTGAGGTGGCTAATTGACTAGCGTGGGTGCAAACTAGCAAGAACATGTGACCGGATGTCAGCTTGCTACTATGTACAGAGAAAATTGTCACAGTAACACAAAATTAAAATAAAAAACAAATTAAACAATAACATCTAAATTAAAAAAAGAAGGAGTGAGAAATTCATAAATATTATTAAAGAAATGGATTCCTCACCAAAAATTAGGTAGGGTCACTCACTGACCCCACCCTTGAAATCCAAGTCCTTACATTTTAAAATAATTAAAAAGAAAAGCACTAAAAATTACAACACCTGTATGGTACTTTTTGGCCATTCTAATATTTCACACGTATTGTCACGTATAGGGTTTACACCTAAAATTCACTCAGAATTGAGGTGTTGTGTATATTTTAGGAGTTACACGCGGAAATGAGTTATGTCACAATTCCCGCGCGCAGCCCAGCATCCTTACATATCCCTACATACCCGTATTATCAAATCCTTGCGTACTAGAGACCCGCGCGCAGCTAATTCTGCCACGCACGCAGCGGATCCTACCCCGCACACATCTTTACTGACTGATCCCCGCATCTGGATTGGTCGTGACTAATCTGACAACCCGGTACCACTCAGAAGAGCTACAACCTAGTTAGGGTTGCCTGGCATATGTAAAAGGTTGACATACGCATTAGCAATAGTCTAAAAAGATCAAAACCTAAATAAAATTCATAAAAATTAAGTCTGAAACATTTTTTAATAATAAATCAAAGATCAAGGATTACCACGTAAATCATTGACTCTGATCTTTGATGACCACAAAACACTACGAGGAGTGTTCATAAAAATTATCAAAAGTTATCTACGTAATCAGCAGATAATGTAAAATTATTAACTGTACACATCTGTCCACTTCAAAGCAATATTAATAGTACAAATGAAGGATGAGTGCAGAATGATCAAATTTACGCCATAACAGATCAACAGATCCTGTGGCTAAAATAGTACAGAAATCCAGAAGATCTAAGGTCAGCTGATTGACAACACCAAGTGGACGTGCTAATCTTTCCCTGAATGGCTTTCCAGCTTCAGACCATGAGCAGAACCCTCTCTACGTGCCATGAGAAGCTCAAAATCACCCCAACAAGTTATTTATACAGACCTCTTTGGATCCATTATTCCCCATTGTCAGTTTACCAGGAATTATTATTATCAATCAGACACTGTGTCATTGTTAGTCAAGTTCTTATGAAGAGTCTAAGCAAGTGATTTATGACCTAGTCTGCAGTATTATTATTTATTTCTTAAGCCAATCAACCAATTGAAGTTAAATCAAGAAATCCTCCCCAACTTCTCTGAAAACCTTCTTATTATTGCAGTATTTTTGTGGTAAAGTGCTCAGAGTGAGTTTTTCCCTTCCTGTCTTGGAACTTGTGCTGTTTAGCCCTGCCATATCAGTGGATAAGCCCTTCCTAAGGCACCCATCTTGAAACCAACGTTCTTAAACTGCCTAAGGAGGCCCCTTGAAGAGAGGTTGTTTTGTCTGTAAAGACCCCCAGTAGTATAATACTGTTGCCCCTCTTTTATATATATATTGAAAACCTTTTATTTCCAAACCAATTAAACCTTGCAGCTCCTCTTATTATATTATTTATTTGAGCCTCTAAGCGTTTATTTTTGGAATAATAATATTTATTATTATTCAAGTATTTTTATCACTCTCTGTAGCTAAAGGACTGCAAGGTTCCTGGTATCAGAGAGCTGACACCAGAAATGGGATCCCAAGGGTTATTGATACCCAGGGTGAAAAGGTGGAGCCCAAATGGATGTTTGATCAAGGTAGAGTAGACTGCAAGGTTTGCAAGTGGATGCTGAATCAGTCGCCAAGAATGGATGGTCATTATGCAAGCCAGAGTTGATAAGTGGAAGGCACCATTGATTTTGTGCTTCTAGTTTGTCATGCTTATGGACTGAGGTAGATGGTACTGAGGAACAGGGTATGTCAAAGTGGGAGGACCACAACCCTTAAGCTCAAAGCATGACAGTTGACCGGGTGTAAAGACACAAGCTCCTGCAAGCATTCAGAGAGTTTTCCCATCAATTCCAAATTTGTTACAATTACCATATACCCATTAATTATTACTTCTTTGCTGTTGATAGATTCATAATTAATTATGTCGTCATTTTCATTCTTCTGTTGCAAAAACTGCATTCAACAAAACAAGTGATGTGTCCCTAGTACAGCCATGCGAGGTATCCGAGACAAGTGCAAACAATGCTGTTTGCACAAGGTTGCTTGTACATTCCCTATAAGTAGCAAGCCGGTTGTAGATGTCCCAGAAGCGTCCGGAAGGGCGGTGCAAAGTCAAAGGTCCGCACCGTGAGTCAATTATCATATACCACCAGTACTGGAGATTGAGTTCTTAGGTATTTGGAACCCAGGTAAGTCAAGGCTTAGAGACTAACAATAAGTAAAAAAATAAAGGAAAGAGAAATGGAACTAATATGATCTTTTTTGATGTAGTACTGCCAAAATTCCGGTGTTATACCACCAATACGCCTCCATCACCACCGCCGTATACTGGGTCAATCGGGTTGGAATTGCAAAGTGAGGTGCAAGCCAAGGAAACACAAACAATCAAACAGGTGAGGGAAGAAGGAATGGCTGAAAGGGAGGTGGAACCTGAGAAAAGGAAGGAAAATGAGGAAGAAGGAAACAGAATAGAAGGAAGGAGTGGAATGGAACGGGAGGTGGAGGAATGGGATGGAACGGAAAGAGATGAGGTGGAAGGCCAAAATGAGGGGAAGCAAGTGCAATTCAAAGGACCAATTGAAATCAATGCAAGGCAATTGACTGGCAATTTGGGGGAAGGTTCTTCAAGGGGCCAAAGGAAGAGAGCTCATGAGGAACTTATGGAGGAAGGTGGATGGAATACCTGACCAAAGAGGGTTCGGACTGCAAAGTGTGAGGAAATCTTTGAAAGACATCTGGTGACGCAAGTGATGATCTTGAAAAGTTTTTCTTCTTTGGTGGACAACAAAGATTTGGAAGAGTTTAGGTCAATGGTAGAGGAATTGAATGAGAATTGGGAGGAAGCGGAAAGGGAAATGAAGGATAATTTGTAGAAATGTATATTTTTATTTTAATTAGTTCATTATGTTATTATATATATATATATATATATATATATATATATATATATATATATATATATATATATATATTTATATATTGTTGTTGTTTTAAGGAAAATAGGATTTTGATTTCAAAATAAAATGTGAAAGGATAAAATTTGTGAAAAGAAAAAAGGTGATGTTTATGAGAAAGGGAAAGGAAATGAAATAAGTAAATGGGATGAGATTAATGGGAAGGCATGGGATGGAAGTGTGGAATGGGAGGGAAGAATTGGAATGAAATGGGAGCTAAAATTGGCAAGGTTTGCAAGGGTAACTTGCATGGAAGTCTTGAACCAAATTGGGAGAGTTTCAAAGGTGATGGGCTGGTTCCCACAAGGTGCAATCTTCATCGGACTGGAAGCCAGTCCATTCAACAAGGTATTGAAGCTTTCCTTTGCGTAAACTGGAATCCAGGATATGGCTTACTTCCCACTCTGACTGATTGTGGACTTGGACCGGTTCCCAAGGGGGATGAGTCTTGCACGGGTATAGGACTCAAGCTGGCTCTAGGAGAGACATCTGAATAAATGGGTGGATACCTTTCCATTTTGAAGGTAAGGTAAGTTTAAAGGCGTTAGGGGAGACAATTGATTCAACTTTGAAGGGGCCAAGGTTTCTTTCAGAGAGTTTACAAGTTGGGAAAGTACTGCAAATATTGCAAGCATCAAGCCATACCCAATCTCCTACTGCAAAGGTTGGGGGCAAAGTGCAAAGTCAATCTGCTTGTTCCTTGTAGCCCTGGTTTTCTGCTTTGAGGTTAGTTCAAATTTGCAATTGAAGGGATTGGTTGTGGTTAAGGTAATTGGTAGCAGGTTGAGAAGGTGCTATGTGAAGGGAAGAGAAAGTTGGATTTCTACCATAAAGAGTCTGGAAGGGCAACTGTTTGGTGGAGGAATGAGTGGAGTTGTTGTAAGAAAATTTGGCTAATGGGAGCCATTGTGACCAGTTGTCCTGTTGTTAGGAGACATAAATTTGAAGATACTGTTTTAGGATATGATTGATCTGCTTGGTTTGCCCATCTGTTTCCGGGTGGTAAGCCATTGAAAGATTGTGAGTGATCTTCAAATGTTGACACAGCAAGGTCCAGAAGCTAGAGAGAAAAATAGATCCACAATCACTAATTATGTTATCAGGGAGACTATGTTTTGAGAATACATATTCTATAAATAAATTAGCTAATTCTTCAGAAGAGGCTTTCACATTACTGCAAAGAAATAAATCCATCTTCAAGAAGCAATCTAATACTACTAAAATAGCATCATAACCACTAGAAATAGATAATTGCAAAATGAAATCCATAGAAAGCAAGTGCAAAGGAATTGACAGAATTGGAAGTGGCTGAAGCAGACCTTACTTCTGGTGTTTTGAGGACCTGTTCCAATTGCAATCATAGCACGTGTTAACATAGTCTTTTAATTCATTGGTCATACCAGGTCAATAGAAGTCTTGTGCAATCAATAGGTAGGTTTTATCCTGCCCATAATGACCAGCAAGCAGAGAATTATGCCTTGAATCAAAGATATCTAACTTAATGCAAGGATTATCTGGTACTACTATACAATTTTTATAAACTAAATGATTGTTTTTGTCAATACTATAATCACTATCTAATAAGTTTGAATTCTTGCAAAGTTTGCTACACTTGAGGTTTTCAAGTTGAGCTTCTTGTAGTTTGGAAGCTAGATCTCAAAGGTGAGTGATGATTGAACTGAGTTTGGCAGACTGGGTTGAGAAAATTGTCCTAAGGTTTTCAGGATTGTTGTCTGCAAAGGTGCTCCCCCCTCCTGGGTAAACGTTGTCCCAACATGACAAAGCATCAGGGACTACTGCTTGTTTCCCCTGAAGGTATGTGATTTTCAAGTTGAACTTGGAGAGGTATTTGGCCCAACGTGCCTGTCTGCCTGTAAGGACTTTTGAGCTCATGAAATATTTTAAAGAATTGTGATCAATTAAGACCTCAAAAGGTTCCACAAGACTCAAAAGGTATGAACACCATTTTTCAAGCAAAAAACAATTGCAAGAAGTTCCTTGTCATGAATCTTTTAATTAAGCTGTGCAGCAAGCAATTTGCAAGACTCAAAAGCTACCGGGTGAAAAAGAGAAGAAGAGCAGGAAAACTGTGAGATTACTCCTGCAATTGCATAGTTGCTTGAATCTATTTCAACAATAGTGCAAGCTAGCTCATTAAAGTGAGCAAGTATTGGAGCAGTTTTGAATGCTTTTTTAAGAGCTTTGAACTCCAAAGCAGCTTGTTCTGTAAAAACAAAATGAGTTTCTTTTTGAAGAAGTTTAGTAAGTTTCATGGTTTTCTTGGAATAATGCTCAATAAAACTCCTGTAAAAATTACTGAAACCAAGGAAAACTTGAAGGGATTTAACAGAGGAAGGTGGGGGCCAGTCCAATATGTGTTGGCTTTTGGCTGGATCCATTGATAGTCCTTGCTGCAAGACTATGACACCTAAAAATTGAAGAGAAGGAGTATGGAATTTGCACTTAGAGGCTTTTGCAAACAGGTCATTCTTGCAAAGTTGCTGCAGCACCTCTTGCACATGTGTGATGTGACCCTCAAAAGTTTTCCAGTAGACTAGTATATTGTCAATATACACCACAAGATATTTCTCTACAAGTTCAGAAAAAATGTCATTGACAAAATGTTGAAAAGTGGAAGGAGCATTGCAGAGGCCAAAGGGCATGACGGTATACTCATAACTGCCAAACCATGTTCTCATTGCAGTCAAATACTCATGAAATTTTGCAATGCAAGCTAGGTTATAGGCACCTCAAAGTTCTAACTTTGAGAAATAAGCAGCTCCATGGAACAGAGTGAGGAGGTGTGACATAGGCGGTACTGGGTAGGCATTCTTCCGGGTTACCTGGTTCAGTTTCCTATAGTCAACACAAAGGCAAAGTCCACCATCTTTCTTCAGAACAAATAAGACAGGTGAAACGGTGTTTGAATTTCTTGGTTGAAGAAATCCTTTTGATACATTTTCCTCAATGTATTCTTGAAGCGCGGTCAATCCCTGCTTCAAGAGAGAGTAGACTGGTCTGGGTGCCGGAGGTGGGCCAGTAAGCTCAATCTTATGATTTCAAGAATGGAATGGAGGGAGTTTATGTGCCTTTAAAGATGAAAAGACGTCAGCAAAGTCACAATAAACCAAAGGTAAATACTCTTGAATGATTTCTAAATCTTCAATCTCATCATCTTTGAGCACGGGATTTGAAGTGCTCACATGATGCAAAAAGTATTAGGGAGCTCAAAATACACCGTTTGGTTGGTACCTATTTCTCTTTGAAGAAACAAGGAAGTGTTAAGTTGGACAAATAAGCAATAACTCCTAAATCTGAAGAGGGAACTTGGGAATGAAGGTCAGGATATTGCAAATCTCCTGGTGGAAAAGTGTCATCCAACTCAATGACAGTTTCAGGTAGGCTGTTTAATTCCTGTTTGACGGAAGGTTTAGTTTTCTGGGGTTGCAAGGTTCAAAGGTTAATTACTCCTTCTTGCCAATTCACATCCCGATTCCAGTGGACTAGGAAATCATTGCCTAGAATGATATCATCCATTCCGGGAATATCCAAGACAAATAATTCCCATTTGAAGCTGGGGAAATTGGAAAATGCAAAGGTCCATTTTGCCTTTTGGGAAACCCAATGAGACGGCTCAGTTGCACTACTTACTAAATAGATAGGGAACTTATCTATCTTGGAACGCGTAAGGTTTTTTGAAGTGGCAAAAGATTCACTTATAAAAGAAACATTAGCTCCAGAATTGAGTAAAACTTGATAAGGTGATTTGTTGGAATGGAAAAGGACAAATCTTGAACTTGGAGCACCTAGTGTCTTGCAAGTGCAAAGATTGAGTTGCTGTAATTTAGATAATGTGTAGCCTTCCTGGAAAGTGTCAGGAAAACTACAAGCTAATTTTTTGACTGCTTAGTCACTTCACGCGCTAGCCGCTTTGCACAACTATCAACATCATGCTTACCTCCACAATACATACATAACCCATTCTTTTCCCTCCTTAACCATTCCTCATTACAGAGCATCCCAGTTTCTTTATCCAGGAAATTCCAATTTTTGGTGACGGGTTTTCCTTTTGGGTTGGAGTGCAAGGTTGGATTTGGTCTGGATTGCTTTGGATTTTTCAAAGATTTTTTTGAGGATTTGTCTGTCTTCAGAGTCAAAGTTGACGGTCCATGGTTGTTTTGTCAAGAGCAGTTCTTGTTGTGATAACCATTATCAAGCTCAATCACCCAGTCAATTAACTTCTGAAGGGAGGTTGTCTCATTTCCCCCAACTGCAAGTTGTTTGATTAGGCCTGCCGGTAAACCTTTTCAAAAATGAAATAAAAGAGCTGCCTTGTTCCATTGGATGCAAGATTGCGGAGTTTGAAAATTGGAAATATAAACGGAGGCTCTACCATTTTTCTTCATGAATAGATTATTGAGTTTGTATTTGGCATTTTGAACTTCATTAGCATTGCCAAACAGGGTGAACAACTGTTTCTCAAACTTTTCCCAATTTTTGAGAATACAAGTGGGGCTAGTGTTGTCTAATAGTTTTAGGTAAGTTTTGAACCACTGCGAGGCCCTTCCACCAAGGAAGGAAGATGCATACATAACTCTAGTTCTATCAGTAGGAAAATTGTGAGGATTGTTTGAGAAGATTATTTTGCAGGACTGTAGGTAGGATCTAAGCTTATGAGGGTGTTCCCCAGTAAAATTATCAGGCTGTTTCATGCCCAGAGTGCAGAAACTAGGATTACTAGGACCAGATTGCAAGGCAGTTTGGTTAAGCGCCTGGATCAGAGTTGTGAGTAAGGTCAAAGCGCCAGGTTCAGGAGCATTAGTGCAAGCCCACAATCTACCACAAGTCAATGTTTCATTGTAAGAGTCTTTGATTTCTTTGCAAGGGTCCACTTCTTCCCAAGATAGAGCAAGGGGATCATCAAATAGGTTCTACTGAAGGAGATTCAGAAGAAGGGACAGGATCTAAAGTTTTTCTGGCCCAAGAAAAGCTGGATCTCCCTACCCAATGGATATCATCATTGTAAGGGGTGAGGGAAGCGTTCCCGGTTGAGCAAGTACGTGAAATTGTAAAAGAAATCTATTATAGGTTGGCAAGCTACAATAGATGAGTTGAGTTAGCTCATTTACTGCCACACAACCACCCCACATACTATAGGGAAATCTTAGATGATTGTGAGCGCAAAAGGAAAGCTGAGTGCAAGGGCAAGTGCAAGGTAGCAAGGGCTAACTGCAAAGTGCAAACTTACAGTGGAGTAACTTAACACACAGCAAGAGGGATGAATGTTTCAATGGAAGGAAACCAAACCCAAGTCCAATGTGATGACTGGAATCAGCAAATGCAAGAACGTATGAAATTAAATAACTGAGGAAAAAACCCTCAGGAAAGCAGAGTAGCCTTTATAAGGTAATCCAAAATGACTAGATACAACCTGATGGATGGTCAACTACAGTTTTGAGCAATGAGGCAATGAATTACATGGACGGAGTACAAAATGAAAAAAAGTGTGAATTGTTTCTGAGGCCTTAGTGTAAGTGCAAGAAAATAGGGGACAAATTTATTGGGATGTAATTGTTGAGACATGAGGGAATGACATCAGAAGCAATTCAAATATGAAGGTGTAGTTTATGCAGGGTAAGGGACTATTCTATTTGCAAACTATACAGTTGAGGTGGCTAATTGACTATTGTGGGTGCAAACTAGCAAGAGAATGTGACCAGAAATGGGAACCCAAGGGTTATTCATACCCAGGGTCAAAAGGTGGATCCCAAATGGATGGTCAACCAAGGTAGAGTTGACTGTGAGGTTTGCAAGTGGATGCTGATTCAGTCGCCAAGAATGGAAGGTCATTATGCAAGCCAGAGCTGATAAGCGGAAGGCACCATTTATGTTGCGCTTCCAGTTTTTCATGCTTATGGACTGGGGTAGATGGTAATGAGGAAAAGGGTATGTCAAAGTGGGAGGACAATAACCCTTAAGCTCAAAGCATGACACAAATTAAATATCAAAAAATCCTTTTCTTTAAGTGGGAACAAATATTTTGAGTGGGATGTAAATTCCTTAAACAAAAATTGAAAAGACACAAATAAACTCTAAAAATACATATTTTATGAGGATGATTAGGGCCTATCAAATTTAGCAAAGCCTCCATTAGGAACCCGCCATTTTTTTTGACCAAAACCCCAATTTTTAATGGTGGGTTTCTTAAATACACATACCCCATAACTGATGTATTTCAAAATTTCAGGTTTTAAGCATCAAACCTGCCATTATCATTGATCAACCATCAATTGCATGCAAAACACCCATCCACTCCTCCAAATCAGCACATCCAAATGTATCACACACATCCCCTCTCCATTGCTTCAAATATTCATTGCTTCACATCTTCATCACATCACAAACATCACATCATCATATCATCACCCCACATCAAATCACCATCTTTCTTGAAATGTGCAATCAAACTTCCCGGCAGAAATTTGAAAATGCAAAAAAACTGACTGAACTTTTTTTGTTATTTGAGTCTGATTCAGACTCCAATTTGGAATGAACTTTGTTAGCTTTGAATTCTCTATTGGAAAAGCAATATTTATTCCACAAATACACACTCTCCACAACCCTATGTATGAAAGGCAAAAGCTTCACCTACTCCTTGACTTAAGCTTCCAGCAACTGTTCCAAATTTTACTTCCTTCATTCATGAAGCTTTTGTAAATGATTAAAGGCCACCACATCTTCTAGAAAAATTCTTGGGATCCTTGATTTGATCCAGATTTACAACTGGCTGTTGCTCTTTGTAGATTGATATCAAATGGAAATGGAGCAGAAATTCATTGATCAGAAAATATAGTCTTGGTAAATTATGGATTGATTGACTTATACACCAAAAGATTCATGATTGCTATCGTATCTTTTCATTTCTCAGTCCTTTGTTGGCAAACCAAAGAAGAAACCAAGGAGAAACCTCAATTAATGGATAATGCAGGCTTTCCATTTTGCATTTGTTTTGTTGATGGAACCACTATCCCCTTGAGTCAAAAGCCAAATCCAGATGGCAACCACTATTTTGATTGGAAAAAAGGCAATCAATTCATTTCCTTTCCAAATCCTTTGATAATACACCAACCAAATATTTTTTATCTGTTTGTATGGATACTCTGTGGTACTAAAAATTGTTTTTAATAACAAAAATAAGTTCATTTCCCTCCATTCTGGCCTTCTTGTTTCTTGTCATGATTCATATGTTTTCAATTGGATGCAGATTTCCCAACAACCAGAGAACTACTTTGACAAAGATCAATTCCTTCAGGATGATTCACCTTATGCTAGCGGGCAATATGTGGTTCCAGCATACTGCAATTTTTCATCCAATGATCAAGCCAAAGCTTATTTCAAATGTCATCTTACCCAATCACAATTTGGGATTGAGAATGCAATAGGAATCCTGAAAGGAATATGGGCCAGCTCATGGGAGATGAAAAACAAGATTCAAAATTCCAATGAAATTAAGATCCTCATCAACTGGATTATCAGTTGTGTAATCCTTCACAACCTTCTTGCCTAAATCAAAGATGAATGGGACAAATTATTTGAAGAAGATATTCCCAATCCTTTTCAGATCTCTGATCCCAGGAACCTTGCAGTCCTTTAGCTACAGAGAGTGATAAAAATGCTGGAATGATAATAATAATTATTATTCCAATAATAAACACTTAGAAGCTCAAATAAATGATTTAATAAGAGCAGTTGCAAGGTTTAATTGGTTTGGTAGTAAATGGTTTTCAATACAATATAAAAGAGGGGCCACAGTATTATACTACTGGGGATCTTTACAGACTAGCAACCTCTCTTCAAGGGGCCTTCTTAGGCAGTTTAAGAACCTTGGAATAAAGATGGGTGCCTTAGAAAGGACTTATTCCACTAATGGCTGGGCTTAACAGCTCAAATGGCCAAGACAGGAAGGGTAAAACTCACTCTGAGCACTTTACCACGAAAATCTTGGAATAATTGGAAGGGTTTCAGAGCAGATGGGGTAGATTTCTTGACTAAACTTCAATGGTTGATTGGTTAATAAAGGTAAATAATACTACTACAGACTAATTCATAAATCACTTGCTTATCTTCATATAAGCACTTGATCAATAATGACACAGTGTCTGATTGATAATAAATAATTCCTGGTAACTGATGATGGAATAATGGATCCAAAGAGGTCTGTATAAATACCTTTTTGGGGTGATTTTGATCTTCTCAGGGCATGTAGAGAGGTTTCTGCTTGTGGACTGAGGCTGGCAAGCCATTCAGGGCAGGATTGGCACGTCCACTTGGTGCTTTCAATCAGCTTTCCTTAGATCTGCCGGATTTCTGTACTATTTTAGCCACAGGATCTGTTAATCTGTTATGGCGTAAATTTTATCATTCTGTACTCATCCTTCATTTTTACTATTGATATTGCTTCAAAGCGTGCAGATGTGGATGTTTACTGATTTTGCATCATCTGTTGATCATGTAGATAATTTTAATGATTTTTATGAACACTCCTTGTAGTGTTTTGTGGTCTTCAAAGATCAGGATCAGTGATTTACGTGATAATCCTTGATCTTTGATTTCTTATTAAAAAATGTTTTAAACTTAATTTTCATTAATTTTATTTAAGTTTTGATCTTTTTAGATCATTATTGATGCATATGTTTGTTTGTTACATATACTAGGCAATCCTAACTAGGTTGTAGCTCTTCTGAGCGGTACCTGGTTGTCAGATTAGTCATGACTGATCCAGACGCGGGGATCAGTTAGTACAGATGCGCGTGGGGTAGGATCCACTGCGTGCGTGGCAGAATCAGCTGTGCGCGGGTCTCTAGTACGCGGGAACCTGCTGCTACTAGTACGTAGGGATATGTAGTGATGCGGGGCTGCGCATGGGAATTGTGACATAACACATTTCCGCGTGTAACTCCTAAAATATACACAACACCTCAATTCTGAGTGAATTTTAGGTGTAAACCCTATACGTGACAATACGTGTGAAATATTAGAATTGCCCAAAAGTGCCATACAGGTGTTGTAATTTTTAGTACTTTTCTTTTTAATTATTTTAAAAATATAAGGACTTGGAATTCAAGGGTGGGGTCAGTGAGTGACCCTACCTAATTTTGGGTTAGGAATCCATTCCTGTAATATAATTTATGGATTTCTCACTCCTTATTTTGTTAATTGAGATATTCTTATTTTTCATAGTTTTGTGTTACTATTTGACAGTTTTGCTCTGTACATAGTAGCAAGCTGACATTCCCCCACTCCAAGATATGTCTATATCAGAAAAAAAAAATTTGTGTTAATGCCTCCTGTTGGCTCTGTAGTTCCTCAGGTGTATAGGTCCGTCAGGGATATTATGTTCAGGCAACCATTCATCTTTATCAGCTGATTCTCCCTTGTATCTAAACAGGTAGAGTCTGACGTCTTTTCCATTGATCCTATCTTTTTTATCTTTCAGGATCTTGCTAATTTTTCCTTTGTTCTTTTCAGGTTCTTCTGTAACAGGTATTGCAGGTGAAGGAGTATGTTCTCCATTCCTTGGGTGGTAGTGTTTGATGAGGCTTACTGGGAAGACTGGATGTTTCCTAGAAAGCTCATCACTGAGTATTACTTCCACAGCATTTTTACCATGAAGTTTATTAATGGTGTAAGGTCCAACAAAAGCTGGTCTAAGCTTTGTATTTCCACCCAAGTTGGTAAAGTTAGTGGTAGAGATCAAGACTTGATCAACAATTTTGAAATCAGGTTCCTTATGGGTTTTATCCCACCTTTGCTGGTTATACTCTATAGCATCCTGGACACACTTAACAGCATGTTTGTTGGCTACATCTTTCATGTTTTTGAAATCAAGTGATGTAGGGTGAATATTGGTCAGCTGGTGGTTAAGGTTATCCTTGGTTAATCTAGGAATCCATCCTCTTTCCAGTATGTAAGGTGCTTCCTTAGTGGTAGAGTGCTTGCTACTGTTGTAGCCCATCTCCAGTCCAGGTAAAAGGCTAACCCAATTGTGGCAATAACCGTCAGAATTCTTGTATTCTAGTCCAAAGCCACACAATCTCCTGAGCATTTCTTCCAGGGTCTGAATCATCCTTTCAGCTAATCCATCCGTCTGAGGGTGATCAGCGGTAGAGAAAGCTAAGGTGGTTCCAAGCATATCATGTAGATTCCTCCAGAACTCAAAGGTGAATTTAGGATCTCTGTCACTGATAATAATCTTGGGAACTCCAACATCAGAAATGATTCTGTTCCAAAATAATAGGGCAACTTCCATAGCAGTGTCTTCCTTGTGATTAGGTAGGAACTTTGCTTTCTTGGAGAACCTATCCACAATGACCAAGACTGAGTTGTAGGAATAGGCTCCTCCTGGTGGTAGTCCAGTTACAAAGTCCATATTGATGATCTCCCATCTTTTCTTGGGTTCAGCAATCTTTTGCAGTAGTCCAAACCGTTTCCCAGTAGTCCTGTTGGACTTCTGACAAATTTCACAACTGTTAACGTACTGTATAGTGGAGTCTCTCCAATCAACCCACCAAGAAGATTGTTTAAACTTATCCAAGATTCTATCAGCAGACAAATGACCAGATGAGCAGTTATCATGGCACTCAGCCAGAACATTTTTGATATGGTCATCCTTAGTTAAGACTATAACACTTGGATGTTGATGCCTATAGTATACCAGACCATCCCATATGGTGAACCTCCCAGCTTTGTATGGTTTCAAAAGATGTTCAGGTAGGCTATTGATCAATTCAGAAGGTGGAGATGTACTTTCCATAATAGTGATCAGAGTCTTTATGCCAGAACTGTAAGCTTCTTTGATTGAGTTGAACAATGATTCATTAAGTTCACAAATGTGGATTCCCATTATAGGAGCTTCAATGTTTAATCTGTTAGTGTTAAGGATAAGGAAGATATCATTATCCTGTGGATCATAAGCAGGGTTACTTAGGTCATTGGGTAACGCATTCCTGCTTAAACTATCAGCATTCTGGTGTTTAGTCCCAGCTTGATGAACTATGGTCATCTGTCCTCTGTACTGTTGTATAGCTATCTGCCATCTCAACATGTGCCTACTAGGGGTCTTCATTTTCATCAATGTCCTGACAGCGTTGCAGTCAGTAATAACAGTGAATTTGGTGCCTTCTTAGTAATAATGGAGTTTCTCTAGAGCCCATACTAAGGCCAGACATTCCATTTGGCTTGCACCATACCTTTTCTCAGTGTTTTTAATTTGTCTGGATATGAAGAGTATAGTTTTTTCCACTGGTTTATCATCTTCTATGACTTCCTGATGTAAAGCAGCTCCTAGCCCTTCCATGCTGGCATCTATGTATAGCTTGAAAGGTTTAGAGTAATCTGGCTGGATAAGTACTGGAGCTGAAGTCATTTCCATTTTTAGTTCCTCTTAGTTCTTGACTCTGTCATGAGTCATTTCAAAAACAGTGGTGTTGTTGCAGATCTCATACAGAAATTTGGTTAGAAGAGCAAACTTTGGTAAATACTTCCTATAGTAGCTGCAGAAGCTGATAAAGGATAGGAGTTCAGTTTTATTCTGAGGCATAGGCCTATTCATTACTGCTGCTATCTTGTTTTGGTCAGCAGCTAAGGTTAGTCAAGAGACAATGTGTCCTAAGGCTTTGAGTTCCCCATAGCCAAAGTTACACTTTTTCATTGATACTTTCAATCCTATGGCAGAGATGGTTTTCAGGACTAGCCTTAATTTCTCCATGTGAGTATCCCAATAATCAGAGTAAATGATAACATCATCAATGTATACCATCATCCATCCCTGTCTGATGAATAATCTTAGGACTATTTCCATCATCCTTTGAAAATGAGAAGGAGAATTTTTAATACCAAAAGGAATCCTAAGATACTCATAAATTCCCAAATGACAGATAATTCTCATGAATTTCTGGCTATCAGGGCTGATAGGTATTTGGTGAAAACCTTTCAGCATGTCCATGGTAGTGATTTACTTAGCCTTGGAAAGGTTATGCAGAGAATTTTCAATCCTTGGAATTGGATAATAATCTGCTTGGGTGTAGTTGTTCAGCATTCTAAAATATCCAACCATCCTTGACTTATCATTATGACAAGCTATAATTACTGGGGTAGTGATATACACTTTTTCATTGTGTCCTACTTTCCTTAACACTTGTAAGTCAACCAACTCTTGAATATGAGTTTCCAGAGCAGCTCTAGATTTTGGAATAGAAGGGTAAGCAGGTCTCCTGAGGTTAAGTGGGTAAGGAGGCTTAATGGTTAGAGTAAGAATCATATCATGTCCTTTGATGTTACCAATGGGGTGATCCTTGGTACAGAAAAAATTCTGATTTTCAAAGCATACTTGTAGGATTTCCTGTTTTTGTTTCTTCATTGAGCAGGAAATTCAAAGCTTCTTGAGAGAAGTATTCCTGATTGAAACTCTCTAAGTGTTTTTCATAAGTAGAATCAGAAGTTTGAGCATTGACATGGCATATTTGAAACTTCTTATTCCAGTCTCCACCTGTAGTGAAGTATCTACCCTTTCTTTGGAATACATCTATACCATATAAGCAAAGATAATCATTTACAAGGATAAAAAAATCACATACTCTGTTTTGGAGAACTACAAATTCAATGTTCAGTTTGAGTGATCCTTTGGAGTGAGGGAGTATGATATCAAAAGACCATACTCCAACAGCTTTAAGAGAAGAATTACAACTGCTGAACTTAGCCGGAGGTACTGATAGTAGGTTCAGCTTCCAGTTTGGGTCTTGTTTCTCCAGATAAGTTGAACCAACACAAGAGCAAAAGGCTCCACTGTCTAGAAGTAACTTAACAGGGGAACCTAGGATTAAACCAGTAGCATAGCATGTTTTGCCTGAAGTGTAACTTTTACCGGCAGAAGGTTTTAGAGTCAAGGCCTTAGCCTCAGAGATGTGGTGAATCTTCATGTTGGGATTCCATTTTTGAGGTAAGTTAGAATCTTCATTTACGGAATTTATGTCCAGAGAAGACTCAATACTACCTTCAATAACATTGATAGGGTTAGTGATCATTAGATCACAATCAGAGAGTGATCCATCAGTATCATCAAGGTGTGGGTCAGGATTGTTATACTCTTCTCCTTCAATAAGATTAATCCTTTTCCTAGGTAGAGGAAAATCAGGTTTTACGTGTCCTGTTTGGTTACAGTTCCAACATACTTTCTCTTTTGATTCTGGAGTCTTCTTGACTTCCAAGGTAGATGGATCAGTGGCAGGGGATTCTTTAGTTTTGGCAGTATATTCTTCCCTGTTCCTAGTATTTTTTTCCCTGGGGAGTCTATTGACCCTTTTATCAAGACCATGCATATCAATAGTCTCTTCTAATACACCTATTAAGGTGGAAAGATCTGAATCCATAGGCATTCTGCACCTTAAACTGTGGTTGATTTGTCCGGGAAATAAGTTGAGGAGTCTTTCATTAACTTCTTCTTTATCAGCCTCAGGATAAAAACAGTCTAACCTCTTTTTCTGGTCTAAGCACCACTTATGAGGTTTGTCCTTGGATGGATCAAACTGGGAAGTTTCAAAAGTTTTCATCATCTTTCTTTTCCAAATCCTGGTACCAAACTGCACTTTGATCAATTATTTCCAAGAATTCCAGGATAAAGATCCAACTTCTTCTCTTTTATTGATAAACCAATCAAGAGCTACTCCTTCAAATAATCTGGTCAATCTTACCACAGCTATTGCATCAGGGAGCTCATAAGAAAAAAGAGTATAGTCAATAAATTTAATGAAACTGACATGGTTATATTCTCCTTCTCCAGAGAATTTAGGACCACACTCAGTGATGGGAGGAAGTAGCTTCAAAGCCTGCTCCATTTCAGGAGTAGGACTGGGTCTGAAAGACTCATACCTAGTTATCCTGGTTCTGGGAGGAACACTAGGAGTACTGGTGAACCCAGCAGGTCTAGTTCCTTCTAGGTCAATGACCTGAGAGTTAGTAGAATTGATCTTAAGATCTCTGAGATCATTCCTAATCATACCTAACTCCAATTCAAGTTTATTGCTTAATAAGTCAATTTTGTTAATCAGATGAGCTGAAGGAGTAGGAATAGTTTTCTTAACTTCTTCCTCAAGCTGGTCTATGGTTGCAAGAATATCTTCCTGAAGAATTGATTGGTTGTCATCAATATGTTTCATCAGGTCCAACTTACTAGCTCTTATAATATCCTTGATTTGTTGTATTTCCAATTCTTCAATTCTCATAATCTGAGACTGAGTGTCAATCACTCTGAAAATAATTGAACTTAATTTGTCCAATTGTTGATGAACTTTGTCAAAGCATTGTCTAATAATAGTAAAATTGTGGGACACATTTACAGAAAAGCTATTAAGAGCTTCTACATCTAATTGTGGTACACCTTTTTCCACTTCTGGGCTAAGGATATTTTTCTTTCCCAATCCTTTGGGTTCCTTAACTTCTTATGGGCTGAGTAACTCTTCTTTTTGGGGTCCTTTCCCTTTAAGGAAGGTAACTGATCCCAAGGATTCCAGTTCTGCACGTAGCCTTCTACTTCTTTCTTTGGGATCAACCTTTGCAGAGAAATCTGAGATTTCTTTGCCTGAGAAATGGCTTTTCTCATACCTGGTTGATCCTCCTGGGTCTGAGCCAACCTGAATTGTTCCCAATAGCTCATGTGCTCTTTCACTAATACTTTGACTCTTTCCTCCTTGGTTGAGTCCAGCTGGGGTGGCGTAGGAGGACCTGTACCCTCCTGGGATAACATGGTGGGTGACGGATGGCTCTCCAACGGTCTGTTGGTCGAGTTGACGGCTGCGGTTGTCGCCGTTTTTGTCCTGCGTGACACTATGGTCAAGGGTTCGAGTCCCCTCATCACGCTTGCAACTGGAGTCCTTGCGCGCACGGGTTCCTCCAGGCAGAGATCCATATGATGGGGCTCTACCTGTTGCACGGGTGTTGCGCCTGTTAGATAGATAGCACCAAAAAAAAAATGTGTAAGTCTTTTGTCAAAACTTTGAAAAAGGACTTTAAAATTATAAAAATAATATTTTTTGTGTGTTTTATATTTTTAATACTTTTTTATAAATATTTTAACTTACTTAGAGTTAAATTCAAGGGTACCAACACTTGGTTGGGATCACAACTATCCTTGGAGGGTATTCCAATGGGGTCTGAGTGAGTTCCAATCAGATCCTGGGATAAATCCAAAGGTAAGTCCAATGGTACACTTTCTGGGACGTCCTCTAGGAGGTCCTGGTCAATGAGATCACCAAAAACAAAATCCACTGAGATGGATAAAAAAAAAATATAAGTTTCATATTTTTTTGTATTTTTACGTGTTAAAATGATGTTTTTTAGAAAAAAATAATCACTTTTATTATTTTTGGATTTTTCTTTATCTTCAGGGTTATTTAGTTTATAAATATAAAGCTTCCTTTGATAAATCTTCCACTCCTTATGTTTCCTTAATAAAGAATTGAAATTGATAATTCTTTCACGCTCAAGTTCTTTGTCTTTTGTAACCTGCTGTTTATAATAAAGCAATTTCTCCTGTTGTTGCTCAGGAGTTATAATGACAGGGACAAAGTTACAGAGTTTCTCTTCTTTTTAAGAAGTTTCAAATAATAATTGATCAATTTTCCATTGGTCTTAAGATCCACTAGAGAAACAAATGATCAAAAATATATGTTATAAGTATGTTAAGTTATTTTTTAAAAATAAATAGACTGGTCCAAGGAATAAATAATTAAAAATTGATTATTTAAGGATATTTCCCGGCCAGACCCCCAGTTTTCAGCTCTCTGATACCAGGAACCTTGCAGTCTTTTAGCTACAGAGAGTGATAAAAATGCTGGAATGATAATAATAATTATTATTCCAATAATAAACACTTAGAAGCTCAAATAAATGATTTAATAAGAGCAGTTGCAAGGTTTAATTGGTTTGGTAGTAAATGGTTTTCAATACAATATAAAAGAGGGGCCACAGTATTATACTACTGGGGATCTTTACAGACTATCAACCTCTCTTCAAGGGGCCTCCTTAGGCAGTTTAAGAACCTTGGAATTAAAATGGGTGCCTTAGAAATGACTTATTCCACTAATGGCTGGGCTTAACAGCTCAAATGGCCAAGACAGGAAGGGTAAAACTCACTCTGAGCACTTTACCACGAAAATCCTGGAATAATTGGAAGGGTTTCAGAGCAGATGGGGTAGATTGCTTGACTAAACTTCAATGGTTGATTGTTTAATAAAGGTAAGTAATACTACTACAGACTAAGTCATAAATCACTTGCTTATCTTCATATAAGCACTTGATCAATAATGACACAGTGTCTGATTGATAATAAATAATTCCTGGTAACTTATGATGGAATAATGGATCCAAAGAGGTCTGTATAAATACCTTTTTGGGGTGATTTTGATCTTCTCAGGGCATGTAGAGAGGGTTCTGCTTGTGGACTGAGGCTGGCAAGCCAGTCAGGGCAAGATTAGCACGGCCACTTGGTGCATTCAATCAGCTGTCCTTAGATCTGCTGGATTTCTGTACTATTTTAGCCACAGGATCTGTTAATCTGTTATGGCGTAAATTTGATCATTCTGTACTCATCCTTCATTTGTACTATTGATATTGCTTCAAAGCGTGCAGATGTGGATGTTTACTGATTTTGCATCATCTGTTGATCATGTAGATAATTTTAATGATTTTTATGAACACTCCTTGTAGTGTTTTGTGGTCTTCAAAGATCAGGATCAGTGATTTACATGATAATCCTTGATCTTTGATTTATTATTAAAAATTGTTTTAAACTTAATTTTCATTAATTTTATTTAAGTTTTGATCTTTTCAGATCATTAGTAATGCATATGTCTGTTTGTTACATATACTAGGCAACCCTAACTAGGTTGTAGCTCTTCTGAGCGGTACCTGGTTGTCAGATTAGTCATGACTGATCCAGACGCGGGGATCAGTTAGTAAAGATGCGCGCGGGGTAGGATCCGCTGCGTGCGTGGCAGAATCAGCTGCTCGCGTGTCTCTAGTACGCGGGAACCTGCTGCTACTAGTACGTAGGGATATGTAATGACGCGGGGCTGCGCATGGGAATTGTGACATAACACATTTCCGCGTGTAACTCCTAAAATATACACAACACCTCAATTCTGAGTGAATTTTAGGTGTAAACCCTATACGTGAAAATACTTGTGAAATATCAGAATTGCCCAAAAGTGCCATACAGGTGTTGTAATTTTTAGTACTTTTCTTTTTAATTATTTTAAAAATATAAGGACTTGGAATTCAAGGGTGGGGTCATGGAGTGACCCTACCTAATTTTGGGTGAGGAATCCATTCCTGTAATAATATTTATGGATTTCTCACTCCTTATTTTGTTAATTGAGATATTCTTATTTTTCATAGTTTTGTGCTACTATTTGACAGTTTTGCTCTGTACATAGTACCAAGCTGAAAATCCTCCTCAATTCATCCCAGTGTCATCTTCTAACTCATCTTCAGCCATGTGAGAGCGGATTCTACCCCTCACACTTGCTCACTTTGATGAGTAGCATTTGGTTTTAAAATAGGTGAAACATCAAATCACAGAATTTTTTTGTTTTTGGTTGTTCAACCAAGAATCCAAGACTGACTCTGGTTTTTTTTTTTTTTTTTTTTTTTTTGGTGGACTTTGCCAAAAGCCAAAACTTCCAAACCACCCACCTCACCCAAGCAAACAACCTGTACACCTTGACTGGTCCACTCCTTCCTCCTCCTTACCAAACATCCTCACCCGCCACCTCCACCTCACCAATCACCTCCACCTCACTATTACCTCCACCTCACCCACAACCACCACCTCACCCATCACCTCCACCTCACCATCAGCTCCACCTCACCAACCGCCACATCCTCACCCACCACCTCCATGTCACCTCACCTCACTCACTGACTCCCCTCCTCCATTGGTTGGCAACCCTGGTAAGCCCCCTCCCCCCTCTCCCTCTTCCTGCCCCTCGCTGGTTGCTGATCCTTTGATCAATCAACCTTTAGGTCCCCCCTGACTGCCTTTCTCAATCCCTCATTTTAGCCACTCCCCTCCTCCTTCTTCTCCTCCTCCTCCTCTTCCTCCTGTCCCTGCCCCTCCTGATTGATTTCATATAAATTGCTTGATTGATTTTCAATCAACTGATTGATCAATCAATCAATTTGCCATTGATTGAGAAATTTATTTGCAATCAATTTCTCAATTGATTTGTGATCAATCACTGGTCAGCTCCCCCCCTTCTCCTCCTTCTCCTTGTCATTTTCATCAGATGAAGCTGAAATCCTTTTTTTTGGGTTTCAGATTTGAAGGGTATTTTTTTGTTTGTTGATGATCTACCTTGATTATAACATACTAGTGTTTTTTTTGGTTTTGTTTTGTTTTTTTGGATCCAACACAATTCAAACCCATTTTTAACCCTTGTTCTGTTGACCCCGCCCCTTTTCTGGAATGCCAATCCTTCTCCCACTGCACTCAAAATTTTATAAAACCAGATCAATTCATTCTTGATCCTCACCCCAAGCACAGTAGGTTCCTGGGAGGGATCAAGATGGAAGGAGATGGTTTGAAAAAAATAAAGAGAGTTGGAAAGCAGAGGTATCTTTGGAAAAAGAGGGCTCAAGTGAGAGATTCTGAAATCTCTTTGGAAGTAAATGAAGATGGGTTTAACAAAAAGGTGGTTTGGTATTGGAAAAAACTACAACCTTTGGATTTGTACCCTGCGATTGCTTCCAAAAAGAAAACTCAAAACCCTCCCCTTAAGAGTTTGGAAAAGCCAAACAGAAGATTGAACAATTCCATTTATTCAGCTCTGGGGAAGTGGCTGTTTTTGATTGTTCCAATTGCCATTCTCTGGTTGCAATAATTGAATTTGTCTCATTGAATAAACTCTTGGAGCAAGAAAAGAAGGACATCAACTCATTCACAAAATTCCTTCACCAATCCAAAATGTTTGTAAACATGGTTGGTCCCTCAAGATGTTGGGGTGGGAAAATTTGGGGAATTGGATGGCAAAATTTATGCAACCTTCTGAACCTTTTGGATGCTATGTGAAGAAAGCAGATATTCTATCCTCCCCCCAGGAGTTTAAATTTTTGAAACTTAGGTCTGACAAGGTATCACAAATTTTAGGCCAAATGTTCAGAAAATTAGCCATACTGGCACACAATTCCAACCAAGAAACCATGCTGGACAAAAATATCCCCTCTTTCTCTTCATTGGAATATGGATCTGGGCTCACTCCTTTTGACTGCGCCCCCCACATCACCTTTACTTCAAATTCCTTCTACAATTCTTCACACATTTATAAAGGTGACATCTCTTCCTATTCCTTTCCACTGGGGTTCCCACCAATAAATTGAATGGTCAAATTATTGACAACAAGGACAAACATGAAGTATCCAATGGCCAATTTGTCTTTTCTGACTTGGGATTTTGAATTGATTTCAAAGAAAAAGGTATTGTAAATATGGTTTGGGAAGCAAACAATTACAAGCATTTTACTTTTCCTGCTGTAGAGATTGCCACCCATACTAGGATGGCTATGCCTTTGCAAATGAACAAGACCACTCTCAACTCCTGCAAAGACTTTAAATTTGTTCAAATATATTATAGACCAAAATTTTCAATAAAAATAAAAATATTTTTTCATTGGTGAGGTTCAAAATAGGCTCAGACATTGTTGTATTTGAAAATAATTTTTTTGTTTTTATTTTTGAAATTTTTATCAAAGCAAATATTTTCCAAGCCAAGAAATTAAGCAATTTCCTTTATTTAATGAACAGTTCTACTGCTAACAATACATGCCATGGCTACCAATAACCTATCTTTTTTTTCCATGCCTAGCCTTTCCCTCTACTTTTTAAATTGGTCTTCCTCTTGATCCTTCTCCTTTTCCTTCATTTTAAACTCCAGCTCAGCCTGTTTCATTTGCCACTCAAAATCCAACTTTCATTGATGAGCCAAACTCTTAGCTTTCTGCTTTTGAAAATCCATAGCCAGTTGACAATCCCACTTCACCTTTTCAAATTGAAGTTTTTCAGATTAAATTTGTGATTTCATTGTTTTTTGGAGGGGAATAGGAATGAGCTTGATTTTGAATGCAAGGATAATCAATCAATTCACTTTCTTGAATGTTTCTTCTCCATGATATCCTCAAATCTAGAAAAATTTAAATTTTTTCTCCTCTTTTGATGGCTATAGGGGTTGAGTTTGATGGGATTGGAGGCCTCTTGCTTTCCCTTTGCAGAAGAGGTTTGTGTGGGAATTTCATTTCTTTCATTTGAAGGTGATGTGGGAGGCCCCACTGGCTTGAGTATTTGGCCATTCAGGAACAGATGAGCCTGTTTTGTTACAATCTAAATCAGTCAGGATGAACCAGACAGAAGAAAGAAAAACTTGATTCCTTACTTGAGAAGATGATGATGGTAGTGGCAATACAGGAATAAATTGGTCCTCATTGGCCAAGTTGTTAAGTTCTTCCACCCCAGGTAGAGAGCAATCCAAAGAAGGAAGTGAGGGGTCCAAGGAAGGGTTTGAATCATTGATCAATGCTGATGTAGACTTGATTTCAGCTGGTTCTTTTTGAAAATCCTCCTCCACATCAGATTGAGGCCACTCATAGGCTCCATTGGGATCATCATTGCTAGGCTGAGAATGCACAGCCAGGTCCTCAGCATCAACTGAATCTGATTTTTTGGAATGAAAAGCAGACAAAGGGGTGATATTGGCCTTCTTTTCAAATATTTCATCCATTTTAATATAAAAAGGACCAATGGAGTCCAACTTATCAACCACCAATTTGATTGCCTTTTCTTTATGGTAGTTGGAAATACCAAATCCAGTGGAGATTGAAATTGAGTGGGCTTTTGTGTACTTGGTTTGATAGTTCTTTAATTGCTCCCACATCTTTTTGGATCAAAGATCCAGCCTACCTTTGGTTTTATTCTTCAGTTCATTGGCCTCACAAGATAACCATCAACCTTAGAGAATGGAGGTTGGCCAACTCTTGTTTAATTATTGGATCCAAAGCAAGCATTTTAGTTTAACAGAATTTTGAGCCTGTTTACCAGGATGCTGTGATCAGCTCTCTTGAGCTGACTTGAGCCTTTGGAAGCTGATGGGGGAGGATTGTTGGATTTTGAGTTCCTGGGGTATGTTTGCTTTGGTCCATTGGATTGTTTAGTGGACCTGGACGGGGAGGATTGCTGAGGGGCCATTTAAAATGAGTAAAAGGGATGAAGGGATGAAGCAATGAAGCAATGAAGCAATGAAGCAATGAAGCAATTAAGTGATGAAGGGATGTTTTGAAAGCGGGGATAGAGTGATGAAGCAATGAATCAATGAGAGTTCGGATGTGATGAAAGTGGGGATCTTGTTGAGGATGGGTGTGATGAAAGCAATAATGTGTGAAAAATTGATGAGAGTGATGAAGAAATGAGAGTGATGAAGTGATTAGAATGATGAAGCAATGAGATTGATGAAGTGATGAGGATAGCAATGAAGAGATGAAGAGAGATGAATCAAATTTTTTGATGAGGTTAGAGGTAGAATTTTTCCAATGAGGTTGGAGGTTGAAACCAGGGGTGATGATGTTGAATGATGGGTTGGGGTGGTGAAAGCCTTTAAATAATTTATTTGAAAAAACTCATTTATTTTCAGGTAACTTTGACCCGTCTGATGTGAAATAAGTGGGGTTTTTTTGATTTTTAATGGTGTGTTTGAAATGGCTGATTTGGGTTCAAACCCACCATTAAAAAATGGAGGGTTTTCTTAACTTTGATAAGCCCTATTGAGGATATGTGCAGACCTTTTGAGTTCAAAGGGGCTGACTTGGGCTGGGTTAAATTATATTGAAGATATAAATGAGAAATTACATTGCAAAGGAAAATGCCCTTTTAGGACGTTTTGGGCTTGTTGAGGCCTGTAAAAACAAATTTTAAATTTAGTTATTCAGATCAAGAAATTTGCATGATTTTTTATTATTCTTTTTTCACTTGATGGAAAAAATTTTGTAATTACTCGTGATATTTGAATTCCTCTCATCACATAGGTGTCTGTGGCATTTTTTCAAGTTTTTTTGTGTTTGGTAAAAATTTATTTACATTTTACCAGAAGTGTTAATTTTATCCAAAGAAGCCATTTTTTTATTGTCTTATTATTTTTCTGTTACTTAATGAATTTTTTGTTGGATTATTTCATAATATTTTTGTTTCACACATACAATTAGTATATTCAGCATTTTTAAATTAAGAGTATCAGAGTTAAAGTTTTTAAAAAAGAAAATTGCTTATTTCAGGAAAAATATGAATTTTTCAGAAAATGTTTTTTTATAAAAATAAACAATGAGCCAATTGGTTTAACCAAAAAAATAAAATTCTGAAAAAAATGGATGGGCCTGAAATCAGAATTTTTTTTTTGAATATTTTAAGTCTGAAACACCCTATTTTTTTTTAATTTCAATTTTATTTATATCCATCAGAAATATTGAATTTTCCTTGAAAAAATCTCTTTCAAAATACTTTGAGGTTTTTCAAGAAGATTGATTTGGAGCAGAATCAGAAGTTGAAATAATCATATGAAAGATTTGAATTGATAGAAGATCCTCCATACCCTCAAAGAATTTCAGAGAATTTACACAGAATTGCCAATTCAGAGAAGTGGTTATTGAACTCAAGGGGTGTGTTGAGCTTGCATAGATTCTGCAAAGGTAGTAGTGGCAGTGGTATGTAGAACCACTTGAAGAGATGCAGAAGGGAGATTGGTGGCCAATATGAGTTAAAAAGAAGTAAAATGATCTAAATTTACTTGGTCTCTTGGAGATATTGGTCCCAAATCCAGTTTAACTCAGGTTTTCAGGAGTGAAGGAAGTCAATTCCCAAAATGATGTCTTGATTTTGAGGAGTATCAACAAACAATAATTCCCATTCTTACCTGTTGAAAGAGGGCAGAGAAATGGTGAACATAAATCTTGGTGAAATCTGTTTTTAATGAGAGTTGGAAGGGCTAAATTTGAACAAAGAGGTAGCTGAAGTCAGAGGAATGGGTTTTAGAGAAAATTTAGAAACCATAGAATTTTATTGAATTTGAAATTACATATTTTGTTTTCCCTGAATCAAAAATTATGTTTTAAGCCTGATCCTTGAGCAAAAAAAAATTAAGCCCCCTTTTAATAGTTCATGTGCCTTGTTTTGAAATTTCTGTAATTGGTGTTTAGAGGAGCAATGAGAATGTAGTATAAAATCATCATCCCTTGGTCTTTTCCTTGTCTGGGTTTAGCTGATACCGATTTTTTGATGGGGTTGAAGCCTGGAAATTTCCTAAAAAGAATAAAGTTATGAGGACCATAAAATTAGTCACACAAACCTTTTTCTTCTCATCTGGCTTTTTCTTCAGCCTTAAGGTGTCCATCCACCCCAATATAATGGTATGGATGGTCTGATTCTCCTGGCTTGGTGTTACTTGGAGAAGCATTTTTCTTCTTTAACATCATGCTTCATTTGATTTCTGGATTTCTCAGAATTGGAAGAGGTAGTAGGGGTGGAACTTTCTTCTGAGTATGTGGAGAAAAATATGATTTTTCTCTCATCCTTTTCTGTTAAAAATGTTTTTTTTGAGAACTGCATCCATATTTTTTTGTAGATTTTCTTGAGATCCATCATTGCCAGATAGCTGATCCAATATTTTGGCAGATAATCCCTGTCTGGATTGAAAGAAGGAGGCTTTCACACCAAATCCAGAAACCCCAGTCATAATATTTCTGAATTTTGTTGATATAGTTAGCAGCATAAAAGTTATCTTTCATTTTAAGGCTCAAATATCTTTTAAATAATTGGATCTCTAATCTATCCCCAAAAAGCAAATGGAGACTTTGAGTGAAGTTGAACCAGGATTTGAGCAATAAATCAGGTTCATGGTTTCCCATATGAGAAATTTTATGTTGAATCCATCTTCTAGCATTCCCTGAAAAGTGGGAGAGTTTAAAGAACAATTTCTTTCTATCAGTGTCAAAACCCTTTCATTTTAAAAAAAAATGATTTAAAAAGCTTGAAGGAATGTTCAAATCTTGGTTGTGTTAATCCTGTAAAGTTTTTCTGGAGCATTAATTGATGGTTCCTTGACATTGGGGGAAGGATGTTTGTCAGCATGTTTAGAAATTTGGTCATTGAAGTGGTAATTTTCTGAAGAATGGCAAGTAGGGCAGGATCAGTAGTAGTTTCCTGTGTAGAGGGTGGAGGATCCACAGCTTGAGAAGTTGGAGGGACTTCAGTTTCATTAGAATTTTATCTAGTTTAAAAATCTGGAGAAAATTAAATAGAGCCCCTAAGTATTCTAGCATAAAATCTACAGTCCTCATCCTCATACTCTTCCTCTCCATCTTCAACTGAAATTAGGACCAAGCTGGGATCAAAGGAAGGTGAGTGCAAGCCATGGTAACCAGTACATAGAAGTTTACTTAAAACCTTGTGAAAGTTAGAATAATAAGAAGGTGGAATAGATGCAATAGAAAGCTGATTAATAGGTTACAAGAGTCCAGTATCTGTAGGAGCGGAAGTTATAGCTGCTGAGATTGGTATTTTTGAAACATTTCTTGAAGTTTTGAAGCTTGTGGGGTGTTTTTATACCTTGCAATTCAGCAAAAAATTGAGAGGCAAGGCCTAACCAAAAATGCTATGATACTTGCTGAAAGACAAGTCCATTGGCAGATTTTATGGCGTCCCATACCACCCCATGATAGGTAGAGGGTTTTCTAAGTATTTTTTCCCCCTTTTCCCTGGAGCTAAAATTGATAACTGGGATAGAGATACGGGAGAAAATTTCATTTATAGAAGGCATGATTCCGCTTTGTAAGGAATGGCCCAAAATAATATTTGAAAAAAGAAATATTAAATAATTCTTTTTTGTTTAACAATTTTTCATTGCATCCAATTACCAGAATAAATGTTTCAAAAAATTGAAGCCTGAAAGTGTCAAATTGTTGAATGATTTGATCAAATCATAAAAGTTTTGAAGTGTTCAAGCATCAAAGGATGGTTTAAAAGGAAATAAATGGGGTTTGAGTTAAGGAGTGTGGATGGGTATTTCTTTTGAGGATAGAAAATATTTAAGAGGACACAAATTCCATAGAAAATTCATGCAGATACGGTTAAAATATGTGGAAGAACAAATGATAAAAATTCCACAATTCAATAGCACATTTGGATCAAATATTTAAGGTAATAAGTTAAGGAGGGGATTTAGATAAGAGTTGGTTTTGGGGAATAAATTAGTTTAATTTCACAAGGGAATCTGATGTGAAATTAGGGCTTGGCACATGAGGACTCTAAAAAAAGAATTATCAGGGGAAGATTGGCTGAGGCAACTCTTAAGGGAGAAAATTAATTAATAGGATAAGGGACAAGAGTGCTTTAATGACACTTTCTGGAACGGATTTCCTGGAAAGAACTAGTAAACTGACTTACTGAAGGAAGAGAAGAAGTAAAGGGGGAAAGGATGAAACTTTACATACAAAAATATCTGAAAAGGAGGCATCAGGGGAGCTTCAAGGGAACAGGTCTAACTAGGTGAAACACATGCAAAGGAGTTGGTTTTATAGATCTAGGGACGTGACAAGTAAATGCTACAGCAAGGATACTCTTGGTAAAGTGCTACTAAATTGGGATAGATTGACTAATACATTGGGATAGGCTGGCTACTACATTGGGGAAACCTCTCAGGCCCTGGCTTTCTAGGTTGGGAATCTACGTTTGAAGGATGTACAGTGTTCATGGGATTCATGACACCATGTACTAAGAATTGAGATAGTGTGTAATACAATCTGCTGGAAAATGTTCCTAAGGATTCTCAGAGGAAAAAACATCATGGAATATATGATAGGAAGATTGGATAAGCTTAGAAGCATGTTTAAGCCTGGGAGATTATGTATGGGCAACCCTGATAGATTAAGTATATGCAAGGCAGGCCAATGGGGACTTATGTGCATACCAATGGTAGATAGACTATATTAAGATACTCAGTATATGTAGATACTCATTAAATATAGATAATGAGTATGTAACTACTAGTTTTATGAACTTAAATGCAGCCCTTTTGAGTTGGAGTTTTTTAATTTGAAGTTCCTTTTGATCTAGAGTTCCTTTGAGTTGAAGGGCTGAGTTTCAATTGTGACAGCTTCTCAAGATCTTTTTACAATGATTTGAAATTTTCTAAATAAATATAATTTATCTAAATAAATATAATGTATCTAAATAAATATAATGTATCTAAATAAATATAATTTATCCAAATCAATATAATTTATCTAAATAAATCTAATTTATTGAGGCATATTTTCAAATTGATTTTCATAATTTTTATCTAAAGAAATTCTAATCTAGAAAGACACCATAGGGGTTCTGGGGCCTTATTTTAGCCCCCCAAGTCCTCCATCAATGTTTGAAGACCTAAATAGGATCAACACATAACTCAAAAGGCATTCATTCCCACCCTGAATGCACCTTCAAGATCTATGGAGAATGCTTTCCCACCCCAGGCAGCCCCTTGAAACTTAAAATTCCTGAAAATTCCCTCAATAGGCTTGTTTTTCTTCCCCAGGAACCCTTTTAAACCTTAAAAAGGCATTCCAAAACTTCAATTCCAATTTAAACACCTTTTTTTACATTCAAAAAGACTTTTAAGATTTACAGAAATTCCTTAGGTGAAAAATTAGGCAAAATGCATGGATTTGGTAAATATGGAGGCATTTATATATGCTGTTTCTTTGTATTAGTTTGATATGGTTTTGAATGAGTTGACTGAAAAAATTGATTCCCACCATCAAGTTTTTAAAATGTTTGTTTCTTTTTTCAGGAATGAGTTGAATGGTTTTATGCAAATTCTCCCAATGGAAGCTGCTTGTTTCAAGTCTCCTGTTTATAGTTTGAGATCTAGTTGAAGATAATGTTTGAGGACCTGGTTCATCTTTTTTTTTTTTGCTTTTAATTTCCACCTGGTAAGCCAATAATAAATTTTGCATAATTTTCAAATTTTTACTATGTGTAGTGAAAAACTTGGTACTACAAGGGATCCAACATTTTTTAAAATTTTATTAGTTAATCCAGGCTTTGATAAAACAGATTCCAAATTAAAAAAACATATTCAAAACAATAATTTAGCCAATTACTTGGAAGGAGCTATATTCTTCATTTGAAGAATCTTAGGAATCTTTGATGAAAAATCCATTATTAACAGGATAGAATTTTAGAATTCAAAATACTTTCATTGGTAAATAAAATACATAGATGATTAATTTCAAGGATTATGTGAAATTGGAAGTGAAAAAAGCAGAAATAAATTCCTTTTCTTCAAAGAGTTTTTGCTATTTCAGTCATAAAAAGAAAAAAGATAATACTTTACTTGTTTGTTAATTCAAGTCCATTAGAAAACTTTGGCACTTTCAAAAAAGGTTTTATCCATCCCATGATTAAAAGATAATAGGCAGTTTTTCTTAATTTCTTTTTAAAAAACAAATAATAAAGGATCATTAGCATCTAATTTTATACTCTTCTCTAAAAAAAAATAGTGAGTATCAGAGTTAACCAAAGCTGCCATTTTTTAATGGAGGGTTTCAACCCAAACCCACCATTTCAAACCCGCCATTAAAAATCAATAAACCCACTTATCTCACATTAGACTTGTCAGAGTTACCTCAAAATAAATGGGTTTTTACAGATAAATTATTTAAAGGATTTCACCACTTAAACTTCCCATTAAGCTCCACATCATCAAACTCTGGTTCTACCTCCAACCTCATCAAAAAAATTCTACCTTGAACCTCATTAGAAAAAAAAAATTCATCACTCTCATTGCTTGATTGCTCTCAAAACTTCATCACTCTTATCAATTTATTGCTCTCAACACATAATCACTGTAATGACTTGATTTCTCTCAACACTTCATCACTCTCATCACTTTATTGCTCTGAACACATCATCACTTTCATCACTTGATTTCTTTCAACACTTCATCACTCTCATCACTTTATTTCTCTAACCACATCATCACTGCCGTCACTTGATTGCTCTCAACACTTCATCACTTTCATCACTTTATCTCTCTCACCACATCATCACTTTCATTACTTGATTGCTCTGAAAACTTCATCCCTCTCAACACTTTATTGCTCTCAACACATCAATTTCATCACTTGATCACTCTCATTACTTTATTGCTCTTGTCACTTGATCACTCTCATCACTTCATCACTCTCATCAATTTATCACTCTCATCTCTTTTTTTCTATCCTCATTTCTTCATCAGTCTTATCATTTCATAACTCTTACTCTTTCCAAATTGACCCTCAGTGACTCTCCCCCCACAATTAATTTATATTTTCAATATAAAGGCTAATCCTTCTCTGAATTTCCCAAAACTCCAGCCAATGGGGCCCCCCACAGTTTCAAAAAGAGGAAAAATAGAAGGATCAACTGGAAGAGTGACTGGAAAAGGAGAGGGAATGACTGGCAATTGAAAAAAAAGGTAGCTTATTGGTATCGATGGAATGTATTGTTAGCAGTAGAGCAGTTGACAAAATACAGCAGATAAATCAATTTCTGGGCTTGTAAATATATTTAATTTGATCAAAATTTTCAAAAAGAAAAACAAATGAATTTTTTTTGATTACAGCAATTTTTGAGACTATTTTTAAACCCACCAATAAACAAACCTTTATATATATATATATATATATATTAATCCAAGGGATTTAATTGGTTTTTCAAACCAGAGACTGGCAATTGGAGCAGTCAAAAACAATCAATTTTCTACAGCTGAAGAAAAGGAGTCTTTCAATCTTCTTTTTGGCTTGTCCAAACTCTTCAGGGGAGTTTTTTTGAGTATTCTTTTTCTTTTCAGCAGTAATGGCAGGGTAAAAATCTAAACGTTGCAGTATTTTTCCAGACCAAAAAACCTCTTTGCTAAACGCTTCTTAGACTACTTCCAAAGAGATTTTGGAATCTTGCATTTTATCTTATTTTTTTTAAAGAGCCCTCTGCTTGCCCACTCTCTTTATGTTTTTCAAAACATCTCCTTCCATCTTGTTCCCTCCCAGGCACCTACTGCTCTTGGGGTGAGGATCAAGAAGGGATTCAAGTTTTTGTATAAAATTTTGAGTGTTGTGGGAGAAGCATTTGCAGTCCAGAAAATGGGGGCAAAAGTTGAAAAAGAAAAAGAAAGGTCATTCATGTGACAATCATTGGTGAAACATGGTTGGATGAAGAAAAAAAAAGAGAAAGAAAATGGTTTTGATCCTAGGCACAAGAGGTGATGTTACTACCACTGAGGAGGGTTTCAGCCATGGATTGATTTTTTTTCCACTGTCAATAATTTTCTTGGCCTTCATTAGCCTGATTGAATTGCACTTTGGTGCTCCTGGGCAGCCACGTCCGGGTGGTAGCACAAGTGTTGTGATTGACATAGTAAGTCCTTCCAAGATGGTCAAACCAACATGCCCAGCCTGGGGGAAAGGGGACATGCTGATCTTTGGTTGTGGAGTAGTTCCTATTGATGCTCAATTTCCGGGTTTCAGTTGAAGGATTTTCCATGAGAGTGATGGGGTTGTTATTCAAAGAGGAGGAGGAACCAGGGTTAAGGGAAGATGGGCTTGCGGTCTCACTTTTTGCACTGGTGACCAAGCCTATAGTGGTGATGGGTGAAGTCAAGGTGGAGTTGAGAGTGCTGGAGCTGGAGCCAGAGGGGGAAGGAGAGCTAGTAATGAGGACTTTGAGGCTGGATGAGCTTTTTTTTGAAGGAGGGGTGTTGGTGGATAGGTATACAATAATTATCCCATGGAAAACCATGTTCTTGTTTGACTTTTTCAATTCACACATCAAGGTGGCTGTGAGGAGGTGAGTGCAAGGTGGAACAGGAAAGGAGAATGTGATAAGCCAAGGATATTGAGAGCTTGGAATGGGTTGTGAGGGGAGGGTATACCTTCAACACCCAAGTCAAGATTCAGGATGCTGGAGACCCTGATGTTGATGACACAAAGGAAGGCCTTTTCCTTGCGTTTGAATTTTTTCTGATTGAAAATTTGAATGGTCACAACAGATCTGTCCTTGACGGAAATGGCAGAGGAATTGTATCAGCTAGGAAATCCAAGCAAATGGAGATAATGAGGGGGGGTGCAAAAATATCAAAGATTTTGTTACAGTAGGGGTTGA
This sequence comes from Puccinia polysora, assembly GCA_025617555.3. Classification (NCBI taxonomy): domain Eukaryota; kingdom Fungi; phylum Basidiomycota; class Pucciniomycetes; order Pucciniales; family Pucciniaceae; genus Puccinia; species Puccinia polysora. The sequence goes on along the minus strand of CM062621.1, from coordinate 33,327,801 downwards.
GGGTTTTCTTGATGGAAGAGGTGGTCTTGATATGATTTCCATCAACCATGATGACAGAAAATGGATTGGGGAGACAGAAGACGTCACGTTTTCTCAGACCATTTGAAGCAAGCTGATGGGATTTATGGGAGGGAGGCAGGCGTGATGGGATGGTCAGAATAAGTTTTTTCTCAAGATGGATGGATCTGGTGGTGGTGGGGGGGGCAGGAGAAACAAGAATGAGGAAGACTACTGACCACAAGTAGGAGATGATCTTCAAGATTGATGGGTATGATGGGTTTTAGATCATTAAAGGATGAGATTGGCAGACAGTTGATGAGACCAAGTCAAGGAGGAGCTCAAAGATGATAATGATCAAGAGGCTTCAGAAGATCAAAGGATGATGAGAATAGGAGTTTATTAGATCAAGAAAGGCGGCCAAGGATTGATTGAAGGCATTAATCTCAGCACGGGAAGGATCCAAGATGAGAGGTTTGATGGAACCTGAGCCATGGATTTCCAATTTCTCAACAAATTCAAAGCATGAGAAGCTAGCAATTATGGTGATAATTATCTGAGAGAGATGGAGAGAAATCTTATGGAAAAACTAGGTAGGATTGGTGCCAAGGATGATGATGATCTGAGAATGGGAGGAGGAGGAGGAAGATCTAGTGATGGGTCTATTCCTGAGGGAAGAGATGGATTTCGGGAGAAGGTGTGATGAGATGAATTGTGGAGGTGTGGACGGGTGTTTGTCATGCAGGATGGTGGATGGATGATGATGCATAAATTGCGGATTTGATGTTTGAAATCTTCCATTTCCATGAAACACAAAATTTTGAAATGAACCAGTTAGGGGGTATGTGTATTTTAAAAATGGTGGGTTTGGTCAAAAAAAATTGTGGTTTTCTAATGGCGGTTTTTTTAACTCTGATACACCCTAATTGTTTATCAATTGAGATAATTTTAATTTCAGCCAGAGGTTATCTCATTTTTTAATTAAATAAAATATTTAATATCAGATTTAGAAATTCTTCCATAAAAAATAGATTGCCCTTTTTTTTAGCAAGCCTGCCATTAAAAATGGTATATTTCTGAAATACACATACCCATTAACTGGTGTATTTCAAGATGGTGGGTTCACAAAATTTAAAACTCCATTTATTCATCTCAATTAATAAAAATGATAAAAATCACCAACACTTCAAAATAATCAATGCTTCAACACCATCCAATCAAATCAACACCAAATGTGGTCTCTGCCAAATTAGCCAAAGAAATTAACTTCAAATTGGTCTCCAAGCTTCATCTTCACCAAAAATAAAATGTTAACCCAAGCCAGGCGCTCCTCTTCACACCTCACAGAGATTGCTTTAATTCCAATAATCTCAGATCATCCCATCAGTCCTCCCATTCCTCCATGCTTAAAATCCTCAAACATTAAAATTAAAATGCCTATCATCGCAATAAACCTATGGAGGATAAATTTGATGATAACTTGCAAATTAAATTAATCCAAGCCACCACCAAGCTAAATTACAAGGGGAAAAAAATAACAATGATTTTCATGTTACCCATTACTAATACTATCAATTTCCCAACCTCTCAAATTTTTTCTTGATTTGACTCTCTCTCTCAAAACATTTCCTCATAATCTACTCCAAAACTCTGAATGGCAGAAAAATTATTTGAGTTAGGAGGGTCTAGTAATGATTTTCTGTAAAATTTTCAAGCTCAGCAAGCCAAGTAACAAGTTTCTAAGATCACCCAACCTATTCTTCTGGATAAATGGGAATTTTTTGGGGGTATGGAGAAGACAGAGAAATCCTTGATTCAAGTATTACCATCATCCTATCCTGGTAGTATGTATGAATCAGTGCCTAGAATTTTTGATTTTTTTGGATGGAACTTTTTTTCTCAACTTGAAGGAACAAACAAGAGAAACCATGAAAATGCCCAGAGAGCTAGTATGTATTCACTATGAGGCTGTGGGATCCATTTCCATAACAAATACCCAAGGCAGTCATCTTTACACAAGGATATTTCTATGCTTGAAGTTTTTGATTTTTTTTTACATTTATTTTTCCACACATAAAACCAATTCCAATACATGGAAGCACAAAGAACAATCAACATATCAATAGGTTATTTTTAAAAATTCACAGCTCATTCTTGTGCAGACAGGACCAATTCTTCTATTCAAAAACTGAGTGTTTTGGGATGATGATTGTGGGAACCACATTTATTCAATTCTGGCAGGATTCAATAAAATTTCTTATCTTTAAAATGCTTAATGCTTAAGAATTTCAAGGGCTTTATTTAAAAAGATCATTCTTTAAATTCAAGAACAGGAAGATTCATCTGTTTCAACTCAGAAAAATTTCCTTCTGTATCCCATGGAAATTTAAAGCTCATCATCATAGAACCAAAAAAAAAATTGTGAATTTTTTTTATTTGAAGGGAGAGGCATCAGCCATGAAATGATACAAACTTTTCCAGGATGAATTAAGTGATATTTTAGTTTCAAACTAATTCTGATAGAGCAATCCTTGAAGATTCATATTTTTTTATACCAAGATAAAATTTTGAATTCAAGAATTTGTAATTAAAATTCAAAATATCAAAATCATTGTGATCAAATAATGATATTTTTTCTATGATAAAACAATAGTTAAAGATTTAATAATACTGAAAATAATTTTAAGTTTCTTCAGCCATGCACATAAGGGAAGAGAGAAATAAATTTTTTTTACCAAAATGTGCTTCAAAAAGGTTTAAAAATTCAGTAAATGCCAATTTGTTGGAGCCAATGACCAAAATGAAAGATGGATAGGATGAGACAAGTGATTTTTTGAAACCCAAACCAGCTGAGTCTGAAAAGAGTGATCCATGAATTTTTTGGTAAATTTTGAAACTAGGGAAATTTTTTGTATCATGATTGGAAGGGGAAGATGAAGGAGTACTAATCTCAGGATGGGTTTTTAAAAATATTTGGGGCTTGGCTGTGCATTCTCCATCCTGTAATTTAAGGGTCTGGCCTCATGAAACAATTTTTTTCTTTACCCAAGATGAATTTTTACTGGTTTGGGTTGATCTTTTATCCTGATGGATAGACCTTAAAAGAAATACCAAGTTGATTCTCACTCTGATTAAATGAAGCAAAGTAGGGGTTAGCAGAAGAATCATTGCAGTTCTTCCTATAGTTTTTTTTAGATGATACATGGGTGTTTGATGTATTGCATGAAATTTTCAATGAATCTTGGCTGGAACTAAGGGTGCAGATGTGGTTTTTAGTTAGTGACCAACTGGCTGAGTTTTTTTCTGAACATTGGTTCACCTTTGGTATGAAAATTCTTTAGATCCTTGTCAATCTTCTTCAGCCTATTTCAATTTCTATTGGTAAAAAGAATAAATCCAATCCAGTCAATTCTTTGGGAAAGGAAAGAAATAAATAGTTTAGCTTGCAAAATGAATTATCTCCAACCAACGCATGAGCCACTCTGGTATGTGCACTCCAATTCCAAATACTCAAATGGGCTAAATCAACCTAATATCCAGGACCTCAAGCTTGATCTAGAAAAAATCTGCACAAAACTTTCAACACCTCATCTAGAATGCTTCCTTCTCATTTACCCAATCACCCATATTTACAGCCTGATTTCCCTTTCCCCCAATTCTCAAGCATCTCAAAAAATTGATTCTTTGTGTTTTCCATCTGATTCAACCCCACATTCAACTCATGCTAGCTTCCCATCCTGCAGACTGCATCCATATTCTCAACCCTTCTCAAATATTTTTTGAGCACTATCTCAAGAGAACTTTTATTCAGTTACACTAAATCCATATTCAGAAGACTTACATCTATCTAATCTCAATATTTTTTGCTTAATATTACTTATTTTCTGTGAAAGTTGAATCATTTTTGTTATCAATAACTATTAAAAACTAGGAGAGCCTAGACTTTCACTTGTCTACCTCTGTTTTTATTCTTGATTCTCATCTAATACAGTCCTGTGTCATTTTCTTGTCTTCTCAGAGCCTGTTTTGAAATGCATCAAGTGGTTCTGTTTTTGGATCATTTTTAGATCTTTCAGAGCTAAAAAATTGAAAAATCCCTTGGTTTTAGGAGGGATAGATTAGTTTAAATTTATGCCTGTAGAATGCTCAACAAAATAACTGAGTGCCATGCTGGAATGGACAGAGAAACGTTTGTGGTAGTTTTTTTGATTTAAATCTGTTGGGAGATCTTAGAAAAGGATGATGATAATGAGTACCACTAGGAACAAAGACAGAGGAGCTTTGGTGGTTAGGCCAGCAAAAACTGAGGCAATCAGTGAGGAAGTTGTTGGGTGATTTAGATGAGGGGGGGTGAATTTTTAAGGGGAGGAAGGATCAGATTTTTTATTAGTCAATGAGCAATAATGATGGTATATTTATTTTAAGAGGGATGTATCAGCATCAAAGGTGGGATTATTTTTTTATTTGAAAAAATTCAAAGGAAATAATGAAGATATAGAGAGGCAATAGAGAGATATATATATATATAAGAAAAAGTGGTAACTTTATATACTATGTCTAAAAAAGCCTCACTCATTTTGCAGGTGACTCTCCCATACCTTTTTTAAAATTAGTGGGTTTTTTCATTGTTGAGATTAGGTTTTTTTAATGGAATATTTAGATTAAAAACTTTAATTAAAAAAATATCAGGTCTTCCAACTCTGATATTCCCTAAAAATAATAATTTAAATTTTACTCACATATTTTGACTGAGTTTTTGTGAATACCTTTGAGTATCAAATTTAAGTGGACACTAAAATTTGATAAAATTGTTTCTTTTTAAGTTGTTTTGGGTTTATTATCAGAAAATGTGCTTCCCTCATTTGGGTAAAATATTCCAAAATGTAAAAGGCATTCATTATTACTTCCAATTCCAAAGTAGGACCAGTCATGTTACATTATTTTAAGACTAATATAGGCCAATTTTCCTCTATTGAAGTATAGACTTGTAATCATACAATACGTAAGTGATTCATTTTTGAGAAAAAAATTATTTTTAAAAAAAAATAAGAAGTTATGAAAAACATCTCTTCAAAATAAATTATTTAAACAATCTCTTGAAAATCAATCTTTTATTTGATTTTGGATGATTGCAGCTTCCTTGATTTGAAAGATGAAAGGCCAAATTTATTCAAAGCATGAAATTTAGGAATCAAAAATGAAATGGTTTATTAAACAGCTTCCAAATAGAGGAAAGTTTGATTAAATACTCCAAATTGATAAATTATAAGTGCAGTACTTCATAAAATCTTGAGAGATTCAAACAAAAAAATACATTTTTCTGAGACTTAATGGTTACATTTTTAAAGAAGATTAGTATGGTTGAGCTGAGTTTTGAAGGGATTCCAAATGAACTTCCCATGAAAATTGCTGAACTCTAAAAAAATGGGAATGGCTTGAATTCTATTTTTTTCTTGGAATTTCAAAGATTTTGAAATTTGGCTGGGACCATAGGGATCTCAGTTATAGATAGAATGGCCCTAAGGAAAAGGAGTGTGTCATTATAAAAATCAAAAGTTTTAATTTTGGAATATACATTTTTGCTTTAAATTTTTTTGATGAATTCTAGAACATTAAAAATAATAGGGTGTATTAGAGTTAACCAAACCCCCCATTTTTTAATGGAGGGTTTCAACCCAAATCCGCCATTAAAAATCAAAAAAAACCACTTATTTTACATCAGATGTGTCAGAGTTACCTGAGAATAAATGGGTTCTTTCAGATAAACTATTTAAAGGCTTTCACCACCTCAACCACAATCTTTACACCTCATACACCCCTGGTTTCAACCTCACCTTCTTCTACCTCCGACTTCATTGGGAAAATTCTACCTCCAACCTCATCAGAAACATTTGATTCATTTCTCTCATCACCTTATTGCTCTCATCTCTTCATCTTTATCCTCATCTATACATCTCTCATCCCCTTGTCACTTCATCAAATTCATTAATTTATTGCTCTCATCACTTCCTGAATCTCTTTTATTTATTTCTCTCATTGCTTCATCCCTTCATCCCTCATACTCTTTTCAAATGTACCCTCATAAAACCTCCCCCAACAAGTCCACACAACAATAAAATTCCCCCAAGCAAAAATCCCCAAGGACCCTACATCAAACAATCCTCCCCCATCAGCTTTCAGAGGCTCAATTTAGCTCAAGGGAGCTGATCACATCATCCTGGTAGACTGGCTCAAAATTCACTCCAACTATGACACTTGCTTTGGATCCAACATTTAAACACAACTTTGCCAACCTCCATCCTCCAAGTTTAATGGTTATCTCCTGATGGCCAATGAACTCAAGAATAAAAAAAAACTTAGGCTGGATCTTTCATCCAAACAGATGAGGGAGTGATTCCAAAAATATTGATCCAAGTACAAAAATTATCAATCAATGTCAATCTCCACTGGCTTTGGTATAAGTGACTCCAACAAATCCCAGGGAATCAACTTGTCAGTTGATAAGTTGGACTTCATTTGTCCTTTTTATATTCAAATGGATGAAATTTTGAAAAGAAGGCCAACATCACCCCCTTATCTGATTTTGATTCCCAACAATATGATTCCATTGATGCTGGGTACTTGTCTGTAAATGCTCAGCCAAGAAACCATGACCCTGATAAAAACTTGGAGTGGCCCCAATCTGATGTGGAGGAGGATATTACAGTTCAAACACCTCCAATAATTACAAAATTGGCACCAATCAACCCTACAAACCCTTCTTTGTACCCCTCACTTACTTCTTTGGATCTCTCTCCTCCTGGGGTGGACAATCTCAACAAATTTGCTGATGAGGAGCAGTTTATTCCACCATCTCCATTAAAATCAAAATCTTTTCAATTAAGGAAGCAATTACTTTTCTTTTCTTTCCCATTAATCCTGACTGATGTAGATTGTAAAAAAGCAGGCCCATCCTTTTTTGAATTTCCAAACACTCAAGCCAAGGGGGGCCTCCCACATCACCTTCAAATGAGAGTGAAAATGTTCCTGCGCAAACTTCCTCTGCAAAGGGAAAGCAAAAGGCCTCCAATTCTGTCAACATCAACCCCAATTAACATCAAAAGAGGCAAAGCCCTTCCAATTTTTCTGGCTTTGAATACATCATGGAGAAGCAAGAGTGAAGTAAGTGCATTGATTGAATCTCCTTGCTTTTGAAATCAAGCTCATTGATATTTGCCTACAAAAAACAGCATAATTAAAAATTGAATTGGAAAAACTTGAACTTGAAAAGAAAATGTGGTATTTTCAACTAGATATTGATTTTAAAAAGCAGAAAGCCAAGCTTTTGGCTCATAAGCAAAAATTTTATGCTGAGTGGAAATTGAAACAGGCTGAGTGGGAGTTTCAAAAAGGGGAAAAGGAGGAAAATCAACAGGAAGAGCAACTGGAAACGGAGAGGGAACAACTAGCAATGAGAAAAAAAGATAGTTTATCAGTAGCCATGGAATCTATTGGCAGAAGTAGATCACTTGAAGAAATACAGCAAATTACTCAATTGCTTGGCCTTTAATTATACTTAATTTGATAAAAATTTGAAAAATAAAAAAAATATATTTTCAAATACAAAAATGTTTGTGACTATTTTTAACCCCGCCAATAAAAAAATCTTTTTTATTTTAATTTCCTTTTTTTTTCTAGATTATATTTTTTGACTGTTCCATTCCCTACAAGTGTTCTGAGTGGCTTTTTTGATTTGCATAAACATTTCCATCCTTGTATGAGTGGCAGTATCCACAGCAGGAAAATTACAGTGCTTGTACTTATTTGCTACCAAAACCATTGTTACAATACCTTTTTTTTGGAAATCAATTCCAAAACCCAAGGCAGGAAAAACAAATTGGCCATCAGATAATTTATCTTTGTCTTCATTTTTGATAATTTTTCCAGTTGATTTTTGGGTTGGAACCACCAGTAAAAAGGAATAGGAAGAGAAATTTCCATTGTCAATGTGGGAAGAATTGTAGAAGGAATTTGAATTGAAGGTGATGTGGGGGGCACAGTCAAAAAGAGTGAGCTGGGATCCAAATTCCAATGAAGAGAAATAGGGTATATTGTTTTCTATCATTGTTTGACATTTGGAATCAAGTTCAAGTCTGGCTAATTTTTGGAAAATTTGGGCTAAAACTTTAGAGAGTTTTTCTGAATTAAAGTTGAGGAAATTTTACTCTTGAGGGAAATATTGAATTCTTCTTTCTTCAAACATTGTCCAAAAAACTCAGAAAGGTGCATAAATTCTTGCCGTCCAATTTCCCACATTTTTCCACCCCAAGATCTTGAGGTACCAACAGTGTTGAATACTTTTTTTGATTGGTGAAGGAAATTGGTTTCAAATTTGATTTCCTTATCATCTTTCTCAGAGAGTTCATTCAGAGGGAAAAAATTGATTATTGCAACCAGAGAGTGTTGATTGAAGCAGTCAAGAACAGCCACTTGTCCAGAGCTGAATAAATTTAATTTTTCAATCTTCTGTTGACCTTGTCCAAACTCTTCAGGGGAGGTTTTTTGATTATTCTTTTTCTTTTCAGCGGTAAGAGCGGGGTACAAATCCAAAGGTTGTAGTTTTTGTCTTGAACACACAACCTTCTAGTTAAAACCTTCTTTTGCCACTTCCAAAGATATTTTGGAATCTTTCATTTGATCCCTCTCTTGCCAAAGAGCCCTCTGCTTTCCACCTCTCTTTATGTTTTTCAAAATATCTCTTTTCATCTTGTTCCCTCCCAGGCACCTACTGCGCTTGGGGTGAGGATCAAGAAGGGGTTCAATTTTTTTTATAACATTTTGAGTGTGGTGGGAGAAGAATTGGAAGTACAGAAAAAGGGCAAGGGTTGAAAGAAAAAGGGTTCAAACACAGGGTTGCATTGCATGGGATCAAAAAAACAAATAAAAAAAATAGTGATTTTATAATCAAAGTAGATGATCAAAAATCATTGAAAAAAAATACTGGCCAATTCTCTGACCAAAATAAAATAAATAAATTGGGTAAGTGACATTTTTTTTAAACATCTTTCTCATAGAATAAGAGGAAGTGGTGGTGGTGGCAGGGGGTGCTGACCTGGACTGGGGTTCCAAGTGCCAAAAAAGCAACCAAGCAAGGAGGAGGGTGATGGCCTAAAGTGGCAGAAATCAATCGGTAGATCAGTTATTGATCAATTTATCCATGATGAGGAGGAGGGGGAGGAGGAGGGGAGGTTTCCTGGACCAGATTTCCAAGAGCTAAACAAGCAACAAAGCAAGGAGGGGGAGGGATGGCCTAAAGCGGCAGAAATCAATCAATATTCAGCAATTGATTGGTCCATTAATTATCAATCAATCAATTAATGAGGAGGAAGAGGAGGAGGGGGGGGAGCTGAAATGGACTGGGGTTCTAAGCGCCAAAAAAGCAACCAAGCAAGGAGGGGGGGTGGCCTAAAGCAGCAGAAATTGATTGGTCCATCAAATGCTAATTGATTGATCCATTGATTATTAATTGATTAATTGATGAGGAGGAGGGGGGGGATGGCCTAAACGGAAGAAATTTATGGTTCAATCAATCGCTAATTGATCACTCCATTGATTATTGATTGATTGATTGATGATGAGGAGGAGGGGGGGAGCTTACCTGGAATGGGGTGAGAAGCACCAAACATGCAACAAAAAAAGGAGGGGGGATAGCCTAAAGGGGCAGGAGGAGAGAGGACGTCAGCAAGATGAGGAGGAGGGGGGGTGCTTAAATTTTAAATAGTGCTGACCAAAGAATGAGCAATTGAGGTGGAGGTGGTGGGTGATTCAGGTTGGTAAGGAGGAGTAAGGAGTGGACTGGTTGATTTGGTGAGGAGGAGGACAGATTGGAAAATTGGGTGATTGGGTTGTGGTGGGTGGTTTGCTGAGTGGTGAGTTATGAGTTGGAGGTTTTTTTTTGTTTCTAAGTCCATCAAAAAAAAAATTCATCCTAGGATTCTTTTTTGAACAACCACAAAACAAATTTATGGTGAGTTTATTTTTTACCTATTTAAAAACCACATACTACTCATCAAAGTGAGCAAGTGTGAGGGGCACAATTGACTCTCTTATGGCAGAAGATGAGGTAAAAGATGAGACTGGGATGACTTGAGGAGGATTGGGAATATTGTCTTCAAATATTTTGTCCCATTCATGTTTTATTTTGGCCAGAAGGTTGTGAAGGATTACACAACTGATAATTCAGTTGATGAGGATCTTCATGTCCTTGGAATTTTGAAGCTTTTTTTGCATTTCCCTTAAGCTGGTCCATCTTCCTTTGAGGACTCCTATGGAATGCTTGATCCAAACTTGTGATTGGGAAATATGATAGTTGAAATCAGTTTTGGCTTGATCATTGGATAAAACATTGCAGTATTCCGGAACCACATATTTCCAGCTAGCATAAGCTGAATCAGCCAGAAGGTATTGATCTTGGTCAAATTAGTTCTCTGGTTTTTGGGAAATCTGCATCCAATTGAAAACATATGAATTGTTACAAGAACCTGGAAGGCCAGCTTGGAGGTATGTGAAATTCTTGTTACCACAAACAAGTTGTAGTTCCACAGAGTATCTATACAAACCAATAAAAAATATTTTTTCAGCGCCTCATCAAAGCTTTTATCAAAGGCTTTGGAAAAGAAATGAATAAATTGCCTTTTTTTCCGATCAAAATAGTGGTTGCAATCTAGCTTGGGTTTTTGACTCACAGGGATAATGGTTCCATCATCAAAACAATGCAACAAGGAAAGCCTTCAGTCTCCATTACTTGAGATATCTCCTTGCATTATTCTTTGGTTGGCCAAAAAAGGACTGATCAATGGAAAGATAGGATAGAAATCATGACTCTTTTGGTGCATAATACAATGGTTCTATGACCAACTGAGAATAGATTTTCTAATTGATGAATTTCTTCTCCATTTCCATTTTAGTTAAATCTGCAAAGAGCAACGGCCAGTTGGATAGCTGTATTTCATTGAGGATTACAAGAATTTTTCTGGAAGATTTTTTGGTATTCAATCCTCTCCAAAAGTTTCATGAATGAAGTAAATAAGGTTTAAAACATTTACTAGAAGCTTAAGTTGGGGAGGAGATGAAGCTTTTGCCTTTCATACATAGGGTTGTGGAGGGTCTGTCTTCTTGGAACCATTTATTTCTTTTCCAATAGAAAATTCAAAGCTAAAACAGTTGATTCCAAATTGGATTCTGAATCAGATTCAAATAATAAAAAAAGTTCAGTCATATTTTTTGCATTTTCAACTTTCTTCCAGGAAGTTTGATTGGACATGTTGAGAAAGATGGTGATGTGATGTGGGTTATGAGATGATTATCGGAGTTGTGTGAATTGATGGAGATGTGAAGCAACAGAGATGAGATGTGTGTGAATTGATGGAGATGTGAATCTACAGAGATCAGATGTGTTTGATGAAATGGAGATGGGATTGGTATAGATTTGCTCAGGTGGAGGTGTGGACGGCTTTTTTGCATGCAATGGATGGTGGATGGATGATTGTGCATAAATGGTGGGTTTGATGTTTGAAATCTGCCATTTGCATGAAAAATTCCATTTTGAAATACAAAAGTTAGGGGGTATGTGTATTTCAGAAACCCACCAGTTAAAATGGAAGGTTTTGTCAAAAAATGGTGGGTTTTCTAACTCTGATACGCCCTATTGAAGTAATGTGACAGAAGCAGTAATGGTTAGGAATGGTTTTTACTAAATTTGTTCTGTTTACTATAGTAAAAAAAGTGAAAAATGTTGGGGTTCAGAACTTCACCCCTTTCCAGCTTTTATAGAACACACATGTCACTCACATATCACAGATATTGTAGTATACTGGGGGCAGCTCAGGAGTGTGGAAGTATTCTTTTCCTCATCCTTCCACATCCATAATCTCCTGCCCCAGGTATGTTCCTTCCTTTCATTCTCTTATCATTCATTCTTCTCTCTCTCTCTCTATCCTTATGATTGATTTGTTCATTCTTCTGATGCTCGTGCAATTCATCCTTCTACATCCATAATAACCTTCCCCAGCTCCTGCCTCAGTCAACCTCATCAGGTTATGAGCCTAGAGCTCTACGGCATTTTTTTAAGGATCTGTATGCTTCACAAAAAAGCATTTTATTCCACTCGCAATTATCAATATTAGCTCCAATTTGCTTGTCTCTGGAACTCAATAGATTTTTAGCTCCAAGCCAACTACCTGTACTCAAATCTCCAGGTCCAGAGTCTGACTACCTGGAATGGGAATCAGTAGTCACATCTTACTCTAAGGCTGCAGGCTTGGAGTATGTCATTGAAAAACCAAAACCAGATATTCCCTTGAATTTCCAGACCAATTACAATAAGATATCCTGCGCCCTCATCACAAAAGCCATCAATTTAACTAATCTCCAATATACACAATAGCATCAAAGACATGCTCATGGCATGTGGACTTCCCTGACCCAAGCTAATCAGGATCAAAACACCATGTGGACTGCCCTGACTTGATCTCATCAGGATCAAACCACTGGCGGACAAGTATATTGGCTTTGAAAGCTTCTCTTGACCAAAATGGACAGAGAAAATATTCTTTTGCATATCAACACAATGGAAAAATACTAAAAACGCCTCAACTCACTTATCTCTGTCAAAAGCCCTCTCACTGCAAATGATGATGTTCACGCAGCAGCCCTACTCAGCTCAATCCCTCAAGACTGGTTCCATTTTGCATCTTCTCTTATGAATCAAGACAGCTTGAAATCTGAAACTATTTTGACTTCTCTGAAAAATGAGTTCCCTTATTGTCAATCTCAAACCAAGGTCAAAGCCTCAATCTCCTCAGCAAAATCAAAACAACTATTGGCCAGAAAAAAGAACAACAAGTGTTGCTACTTTTGCATCTTCAACAGGAACAATTGGAACATCTGTCACACTACTTGCCATTTTTTCAACAAGTTTAAAGCTTCTCAGAAATCTCAAAAGGATCAACAATGTCAGAAGAAGCCAATGAAAAAGCAATGAAAAAAATTTCTCAAGCCGGTTGTACCACTGCTACACAAGTTCTACCCTCATACAACCCAACGCCTGGAGAGGAAGAGTTGGACTATTTGGGCTCTGAAGTGGAAGTCACCACAGGAACCGCTATCATTCATCAATCAAAAGTTATGGATACCTGTCACCAGATGAAAATCTGGATTCAGATTTTTCAATCTCAATGACACCTCACTTGCTGTTGTTTGTCAAAAAACTGAAGTCTGATTGCACGCCGGTGCGCTTGGCGGATCATTCACTAGTAAAATCCATGCACTGTGGTTCTCTACTGCTCCCATTCAACACCAACCAGAAAATCCAAACTCTAGTCATACCCTCCCTCCACAAGCAACTATTATTGGTGGCAGGGATATGCAATCTGGTTAGCCTACCCTAAAGAGCTATGAACTATGAATTTTGGACAAAATTTCCTAAATTTTTATAAACTTGTCCAATTATTTGTTTATTTTATTGTATTTTTTGTTTTTTTCCCTATTTTGTCTTGATTTTATACTAAGTTTTTTTCCCTAAATTTAATTAAATGGTCTCAGTAATTCAAAATTGACTGGCTTCTTTTCCTTGTACTAGTCCTAATTTTTTTAATAATATTTCCAAATTTTAATTTAGGTGGTAAAAATGTTTTCAACACAAGATATGCTTCAGAAAAATCATAAAAAATATGTAAATTGTATTTTTGAGAGGAATAAATTTTACAGCTTTCAAATTACAATTAATATGAAAAAAATAAGGCTATGTATTGAATAATAAAAAATAAGGTAAAAGTGGCCAAAAAAAGAAAAAGAAGAGAATCAAAAAAATCCATTGGTATTGAGATAGCTACTGGGATCTTTTATAATGGTCCCAGTTATTTGTTTCATTTAACCACATGCTTTTTGAAATTTTTGACACGTAAATTCTTTTTTTGAGAAAAATCAGTTAAAATTTTCTTGTCAATAGAATTATGGACTGTTGCATGTCCTCACATGCTTTATAAATATTTTGAAAATGTAACAGAGGTTATTTTTGAGCAACATCAGGTGAAATTTTATCTTCAATAGAATGAAGAATTTCTGTGGCAAGATTATGGAAACTTTGGATTTCATTTTGCTTGAAATTTATCTTAATTATATTGAAAAATATTTTGATTGAATTGAGCATGGGGGATTAATTTGGAATAAATTGAATATCACTTTATTTGGTTGAATCCTTCATTATCCCAATTAAAAAATTAAAATATTCTCCAAAATGGATGTGTGAATTATTGATTATGAAAAGGGAATTTGGGGGGAATTTATTTGGATTTGGAGTGGTAATTTTGCAATGTCAAAGGATACATTAACTCCCTTTTTCCTTACCATCTTTGTTCATAAAATAAAAATAGATCATGCCCAATTTGGCCAGGGATCCAATGAGGTGGATCCTGTTGCCCCTGGCATTGGTTTTCAGGGAGGCATCCTGGCCTAGGTTCTAGAAGAAACTAAACAAAAAATGAAGATTTAATGAATTATTTACTTATTAAATAAATAAATAAACAATCCTACTTACCATAACACAAATACCCATGAGTAGACTGAGTCTGGGAATCAAACCCAGACTCATCAATAAATATGAGATTCCTTCCTACATCATTCAACCAATTGAGAAAAAGAATTTGTTGATTTTTTGGGAAGGTGGCCTCATTCCACTTCTGAGATACTGGAATCATAATCTTATAGGTGATTTCAAGGACCTTGGGGAGCTTCTAAATTTAGGTGTGGAAAAAGTAATATCAAGGGCTTTCCTTGATGTGACTGGTGAGATCCTTCAAGCAAGGCAAGGGGCCTTCCTCCAAATGTATTGAAATTGGGCCAATAATTTATTCAGAAATTTTTTTTTGAACCTCTAGAGGATTTTGTTTTATCTTTGTGTTCCTCTCAATCATGATAAATTATTATTTGTAGTTTATTTTTATATATGCCAAACATCAGGGCCAATTTGACTTGAGTCTTATTTTCAATAATAGATTAGTTTCTACCAAATTCTTCACATCACCACAAATTGGTTGATGTGATCTTTTCAGTTGACTGATTTTTTCCTTGCAAAGTCTTTTTTTTTTATTTTTTTTTAGATTCTTTGATAATTTAAATAGGTGATCATTTAAAACTATATGTTGATTAGCCTCTTGGATGACACTTCAATGAAAACCAATTTAATCCAAGTACTTTTGTGCCTGTTAAAAAATATTTGGTAGAACTTCTTTTTCTTCCATGGATTGGCTATAAATTGAAAACTAAACCTGATAAAAAAAAGGGGGAGAGTTGAGGAAAAATTCATTGAAATAAGTGAAAATGAAATTGGAAGATAATATTGAATAATTAAATGAATTGCTACTCAATTGTCTAATTCTTACTCAATTATTGCTCCTTTGATGTGTTTGGTGAATTCATGGAGTTGAATTACTTGCTTGGCCTCCTATCACATTTGAGAAAAATCAGGCAGGGAACCAAAAACAGATACAATAGGGTGTATCAAAGTTAAGCAAACATGCCATTTATTAATGGTGGGTTCCAACCCAAATCTTCCATTTCAAACCCACCATTAAAAATTTAATAAATCTACTTATTTCACATTAGACTTTTCAGAGTTACCTGAAAATTAACAGGTTTTTTCAAATAAAGTATTTAAAGGTTTTTACCACCTCAACCCATCATTCCACATCATGACCCCTGGTTTCAACCTCCAACCTCATTGGAAAAATTCTACCTCCAACCTCATCCAAGAAATTTGATTCATTGGTCTTCATCTCTTCATTTCTATTCTCATCACTTCATTACTCTCATTGCTTCATCACTCTCATTGCTTCATCACTCTCATCACTTTCTCCATTTCATCACATCCTAACTCTCATTGCTTTGTCCCTCTTGTCACTTCATCACTCTCATCTCTTCCTATCTTCTTTCCTTCATCACTCTCATCCCCTCATCCCTCTCACCACTTTAATTCCCTCATTGCTTCATCACCCTCCTCACATTATCACTTTAATCACATCCATCCTCTCATCACTTCATCATTTCATCCCTGCTTTCATCAAATCCTTGCTTCATTGCTTCATCACTTCATCCCCACTTTCAAAACATCCCCTCATCCCTTCATCACTTCATCACTTCATCCCTTTGTCCCTGTTACTCTTTTTAAATGGCCCCTCAGCAATTCTCCCCCTGCAAGTCCAATAAAAAAACCAATGGACCAAAGCAACCATCCCCCAGGAACTCAACATCCAAAAATCCTCCCCCATGTTCTTTGAAGGCTCAAGTCAGCTCAAGAGAGCTGATCAAATCATCCTGGTAAACTGGCTCAAAATTCCCTCCAACTATGACACTTGCTTTGGATCCAACAATGAAACACAAGTTGGCCAACCTCCATCCTCTAAGGTTAATAGTTATCTCCTGATGGCCAATGAAATGAAGAATAAAACCAAATTTAGGATGGATCTTTCATCCAAACAGATGTGGGAGCAATTCAAGAACTATTGAACCAAGTACAAAAAAGACCACTCAATGTCAATCTCCACTGGCTTTGGTATCACCAACTCTGATAAAGAAAAGGGAATCAACTTGGTGGTTGATAAGTTGGACTCCATTTGTCCTTTTTATATTCAAATGGATGAAATCTTTGAAAAGAAGGCCAATATAACCCCTTTAGCTGCTCTTGGTTATTAAAAATCAGATTCAGTTGATGCTGAGGACCTGGCTGTGGATGCTCAGCCTAGAAATGGTGATCCCAATGAAATCTATGAGTGGCCCAAATCTGATGTGGAGGAGGATATTCCAAAAGAACCTACTCCAATCACGTTTACCTCAGCATTGATCAACAATTCAAACCCTTCCTTGGACCCCTCACTTCCTTCTTTCAATTTCTCTCTTCCTGGGGTGGAAGAAATCAACAACTTGGCCAAGGAGGAGAAAGTTATTCCTGTGTCTCCACTACCATCAACATCTGCTAAGGTAAGGAACCAAGTTCTTTTATCTTCTTTCTGGTTAATCCTGACTGACTTATATTTTAAAAAAACAGGCTCATCCATTCCTGAATTTCCCAAAACTCAAACCAATGGGGCCTCCCACATCCCCTTCAAATGAGAGCAATGACGTTCCCAAACACACCTCCTCTGCAAAGGGAAATCAAAAGGCCTCAAATTCCATCAACATCAACCCCGTCAGCCATCAAAAGAGGAGAAACATTTCAAACTTTTCTGGCTTTGAGGATATCATGGAGAAGCAAGATTCAAGTAAGCCCATTGGATTCTCCTTGCTTTCAAAATCAAGCTCATTCCTATTCCCCTCCAAAAAACAGTGAAATCACAAATTTAATCTTAAAAACTTCAATTTGAAAAGGAGAAGTGGGATCTTCAACTGGCTATGGATTTTCAAAAGTAGAAAGGTGAGAGTTTGGCTGATCAAAAAAATTTGGATGCCAAATTTCAAATGAAACAGGCTGAGCTGTATTTTCAAAAAGAGGAAAAGGAGAAGGATCAAGAGGAAGAGCAATTTTAAAAGGAGAGGGAAAGCCTAGCCACATAAAAAAAAGATAGCTTATCAGTAGCCATGGCATTTATTGGTAGCAGTAGAACTATTGATGAAATAAAGGAAATTACTCAATGGCTTGGCTTGTAAAATATTTACTTTGATAAAAATATTAAAAACATAAACAAATGAATTATTTCCTCATGCAACAATGTTTGGGCCTATTTTTAACTCTACCAATAAACATTTTTTTATCTTTATTTACTTTGGTCTGGTTTCATGTCCTTTCTCCTTGCATGAATTCCTACTTTGAAATATATTTTGATGGCAATCAGTGAACAAAGACATTCATTAAGGGTTGCAGTGGTGGCCTAAGAACCTAAAAATCTTGGCTAGGTTCCTGATGATTCTTTGGATTCAAGGGCTCATCCTCACTACAAATAATGTTTCAGAGGACCAACAGGAATACAAGTGACAAGGATTGAGATAAAGTGTGCTCTGGATACAGAGGGGACAAAAACCAAAAAAAACATTCATTATTCTGGTATAATCAGAATAGATTATCAACAAACCTATAAGATAAAAAAAATGCCAGTAATTTCCCCTACAAAAAAAAAGAAAAGAAAAGAAAAGAAAAGAAAAGAAAAGAAAAGAAAAAAAAAGAAAAGAAAAGAAAAGAAAAGAAAAGAAAAGAAAAGAAAAGAAAAGAAAAGAAAAGAAAAGAAAAGAAAAGAAAAGAAAAGAAAAGAAAAGAAAAGAAAAGAAAAGAAAAGAAAAGAAAAGAAAAGAAAAGAAAAGAAAAGAAAAGAAAAGAAAAGAAAAGAAAAGAAAAGAAAAGAAAAGAAAAGAAAAGAAAAGAAAAGAAAAGAAAAGAAAAGAAAAGAAAAGAAAAGAAAAGAAAAGAAAAGAAAAGAAAAGAAAAGAAAAGAAAAGAAAAGAAAAGAAAAGAAAGAAAAGAAAAGAAAGGAAAAGAAAGGAAAAGAAAGGAAAACGCACTCTGATATGTG
>CM062621.1:33290609-33309168 GCA_025617555.3 Puccinia polysora | reverse complement strand
TTTTCAAATAAAGTATATAAAGGCTTTCAACAGCTTAACCACGCGTCATTCCACATCACCACCCCTGGTTTCATCCTCCAACCTCATCAGAACACTTAATCACTCTCATTGCTTCATTTCTATCCTCATCACTTCATCACTCTCACCTTGCTTCATCACTCTCACCACTTTATTGCTTTCATCACATCCATCCTCTCATTGCTTCATTGTTTCATTTCTTCATTGCTTCATTGCTTCATTGCTTCATCACTTCATTTCTTCATTGCTTCATTTCTTCATTGCTTCATTGCTTCATTGCTTCATTTCTTTATCCCCCCTTTCATCACATCCTCAATCTCATTGCTTCATTGCTTCATCACTTTGTTGCTTCATTGCTTCATCCTTGCTTTCATCACATTGCTTCATCACTTTATTGCTTCATCCCTTCATCCCTCTTACTCTTTTTAAATGGCCCCTCAGCAAACCTCCCCCCACAAGCCCACTCAACAAAAGCAAACATCCCCCAGGAAATTGACATCCAACAATCCCCTCCCCCCATCAGCTTCCAAAGGCTGAAGTCAGCTCAAGAGAGCTGATCACATCATCCTGGTAAACTGGCTCCAAATTCCCTCCAACTATGACACTTGCTTTGGATCCAAACAACAATGAAACACAAGTTTGCCAACCTCCATCCTCTAATTATAATTGTTATCTCCTGATGGCCAATGAACTAAAGAATAAAACCAAGGTAGGATGGCTCTTTCATCCAAACAAATGAGGAAGCAATTCATGAACTATCAATCCAAACATTGCCCCTTTAGCCAATGCTGACAAGCTCCATTATGTCCCAGTCTCTGTATGTCTCCAAAATCATCTCCTCCCATCCACCTACTACATTTGGGGTGAGGATCAAGAAGGGATTCAATTCATTGCATAACATTTTGAGGGCCTTAAGCCCTATTTTTTCCACATCTCTGTATGTTTATCAAATCATCTCCTCCCATATTGTTCCCTCCAAACCATATACTTTGATCAGGGTGAGGATCAAGAAGGGATTCAGTTCATTGTAGCACATTTTGAGGGTTTCAATCCCTATTCTTTTGACGTCTCAATGTTTTTCAAATCATCTCCTCCCATCTTGTTCCCTCCCATGCAACTGCTTTGCTTGGGGTGAGGATCGAGAATTGATCTGATTCATGGCATAACATTTTTAGGGTTGCAACCCCTATTCTTTTGACATACCAATGTTTGTCAAATCATCTCCTCCCATCTTTTTCCCTCCCATGCAACTGCTTTGCTTGGGGTGAGGATCAAGAAGGGCATCAATTTTTTGTTTAATATTTTAAGGGCAGTGGCAGAGTTATAAGCCAAAAATTATTTGCACACTATGGGAGTTGAACCCATGACCTCAACCTTGGTGAGTAATGCTTTAACTGCTAAGCTAAGTGTTCCATTGCCAGATGAGCCAATGTGCCTGTCCAAACCAATACACACCACACCACACACTCACCACACCACAAACCACTCATCATCCATCACCACTCCTCAATCAAAACAACTCAAAAATCCAAAACTTCAAAATAAATCCTTCTCAATACAAATCTTCCATCAAAAATTCAATGGCTCATTGATTGGTCAAAGGGGGGGGCGGTCAATTGGCCCCCTGATCAATCCAAGGGGGGGGGGGGGTCAATTGTCCCATCAATTGGTCAAAGGGGTTGGCGGTTGATTGGCCCATCAATTGGTCAAAGGGGGGGGGGCAGTCCAACAGTCACCTGATCAATCAAAGGGGGGGGGCGGTCAATTGGCCCATTGATCAGTCAATTGGCCCCCTGATCAATCAAGGGGGGGGGCGGTCAATTGGCCTGGGGGTTGGTCAAAGGGGTGGGGTTGGTCAATTGGCCTGTTGGCTGGTCAAAGGGGGGGGCCAAGGGAGGATGCAAGGGCAGAGTGGTTAGCAAAAGTGCAACAAGGGGGGGCTGGATTGAGAGGGAGGGGGGAGGGCATACCAAGGTGGGCTGGAAACAACGATGGGAGAGGAAAGGGGGGGTGTTAGCAAGGATATCAAAAAGGGAGCTGAGATAAGGAGACTGACCTGGAGATGGAGACAGTGATGTTTGGTTGGTGGGTGTGGTGAGCCTGTTTTTGGTTGTTAGTGGTTGGGTCCAATGAGTGGTGAGGAGGAGGAGGGTGAGTGGTGGAGTCCAATGACTGGGAGAGTAGGAGGAGAAGCGTGGTGTAGGGGGTGACTGGGGTCCACTTGTGGGTGACTGAAAAGATCAATTTTCTGGGTTGGTAGAAGATCTCCAAGGCTTGAGGGTGAGAAGGATGTGGAGGTGTGGATGGGTGTTTTGCATGTGATGGGATTTGTGTGATTTGATGGAGATGTGATGTGTGTGATGCAATGCAATGGAGATGGGATTGGTATGGATTTGCTGAGGTGGAGGTGTGGATGGATGTTTTGCATGTGATGGATGGTGGATGGATGATAATGGCGGGTTTGATGTTTGAAACCCGCCATTTTCATGAAAACCGCCTTTTTTAAATACGCCAGTTAGGGGGTATGTGTATTTCAGAAACCCGTTATTAAAAATGGCGGGTTTTTTCAAAAAAATAGCAAGTTTCTAATGGGGGTTTTTCTAACTCTGATACGCCCCAATTTTTTGTTTGCCCTTTGATCAATTGATCAAACAGCAAGCAAAAAAAAAATTCTGTTTGATCAATAAACTTATGTGCAAGCAAACAATTAATTGACAAGGAGGAGGAGGGGGATGAAGGGGAGAAGGAGGAGGGAGATGAAGGGGAGGAGGAGGAGCAGGGGGGGTGCTTACCAGAGGTGCAAAGCAAGGAACAAGGAAGGCTTCTAAACGGAGGGGGAGGAGGGGGGAGTTCAGCACTAATGAATCAAGGAGGAGGAGGGGGGGGTTACCTGGGGAGCTTATCAAAGAACAAGAGAACCTGGATAAGGAGGAGGATGACTGGGTGAACTTGGAGGTGGAGGTGGATGGCGAGGTGGTGGTGGTGGGTGAGTTGGTTTGGTGAGGAGGAGGGAGGATTGGACCAGTGTTTTGGCGGGGTGAGGTGGTTGGTTTGGAATTTGTGGTTCTGTTTGAGTCCATCAAAAAAAAAAAAACAAGTCAGCCTAGGATTTGAACAACCAAAACCAAAAAATTGTGTGATTTGATATTTCACCTATTTGACATTTGAATGCTACTCATCAAAGTGAGCCAGTGTGAGCGGTAGAATCCGCTCTCTTAATGCAGAAGATGAGATAAAAGATGAGATGGGATGACTTGAGGAGGATTGGGAATATCTTCTTCAAATATTTCTTCCCATTCATCTTTGATGTTTGCAAGAAGTTTTTGAAGGATTAAACAACTGATAATCCAGTTGGTGAGGATCTTCATGTCTTTTGAATTTTGTAGCTGGTTTTGTATCTCCTGTAATCTGGGCCATCTTTCTTTCAGGATTCCTATGGCATGCTCAATCCAAACTTGTGATTGGGAAAGATGATAGTTGAAATTGGTTTTTTCTTGATCATTGGATGAAACATTGCAGTATGCTGGAACCAAAAATTTCCCACTAGCATAAGCTGAATTGGGCAAAAGTTATTGATCTTGCTCAAATTAGCTATTGGGTTGTTGGGCAATCCACATCCAATTGAAAACATATGAATCATGAAAAGAACCTGGAAGGCCAGCATGGAGTGATATGAACTTCTTGTTGTTATCACAAACAAGTTTTATTGACACAGATTATCTATACAAACAGATAAAACATATTTGGTAAGTGTATTATCAAAGTCTTTGGAAAGGAAATGAATTGATTGCCTTTTTTCCAATCAAAATATTGGTTGCCATCTACCTTGGTTTTTTGACTCAAGGGGACAGTTGTTCCATCAACAAAACCAATTCAACCGGGAAAGCCTTCAGTCTGCATTAATTTAGATATCTCCTTGTTGTTGAAATTCACCTCTGACTTGGATGTGCGCTCTTCCACACTGATGTAGAAACTCCAGATCCAGATACCCTCAAGTCTCAGCAAGCAAACAACCTCCTGTGTTGCAAGACTGATGATAGAGGTCTCTGAATGGCCTTCATTCCTTCTTCCCACTCAAACCCTCATATCAATCTCACCCCAATCCTCACATCACCTACCTCACTCCAATTCTAGATCCATCAAGATCATTCATCACAGCCTAGCCTGGAATCATCTCAAGCTGGTAATGCCAAATGCTGATTCAACACTCCAATATGGCTTGCACTGATGGATTAATCCGTACTCTCCAGGTCTACTCACTCCTACCAGAAGGTCTCAAGATTGATTCCTCAGACCCTCAGACCGCCTTAGCCAGTACGCCGCTCTTAGGTTCTGACTTAGATCTCATTTCCTTCAAATCTTATTCTCAATTACTCCTAATGACTCAAACCACCATTTCAAATTGTTTGCAGTTGTGTCTCAATGAAAGTAGTTGAATATTCAGTGAGGAGCTATTGAGCCTATTTCTCTTAGCCTTCCTGTTTTTACTATTCCTTCTTTT
Source organism: Puccinia polysora (assembly GCA_025617555.3). Classification (NCBI taxonomy): domain Eukaryota; kingdom Fungi; phylum Basidiomycota; class Pucciniomycetes; order Pucciniales; family Pucciniaceae; genus Puccinia; species Puccinia polysora. The sequence goes on along the minus strand of CM062621.1, from coordinate 33,304,649 downwards.
CTTTCATATCATCTCAAGATTGTTTGTTCCATTCACTCATCTCAGCTTATTTTTGAAATCAAATAGTGGTCCTGGTCCACTGGGTCATCCAGTTCTTTCACGGTTAAAACCCTTTTCTAAAAACAACCGGTGCAATGGAACCCACACCTGGACCAGCAGGGGATAGCTCCATGAGGGTGATAACAATCAAGACTCTAATCAAATCAACCCCACTGTTAAACAAAGACAATTGCTCTATCTGGAAAGTCAAGATGGAGAGTCTTTTTGATTTAAGGGGAATTCTTCAAATCATGGAGGATCCTGATGTTTGGTCCCAACTAGACACTGAAGTCAACCGCGTCATGGCTCCGTTTATCTTGGCCAAATTGGAGCCTTCCACTCACTCCAACATTGTCAACTCAACCAACTGTTGTAATGCCAAAAGCATTTGGCAGGCTTCTAAAGACCACTTTGCCTCATTGCAATCAGCAAACATAGCAAGGGTCTTCAATGCCTTTCTCTACCTTCCCTTCAGCAAAGAAAATATTGAGAAATTTTTCACAAATGTAAGAGTGCATCTGAACAAATTGAGTGAGGTTGGGATTGACTTACCTCCTGATATCTTGGCCTATCTGCTTCTCTTCAAATTCCCTCCAAATCTGAAAGCCATTGCCTCACAGATAACACATGGAGAAAGAGGTATCAACGTTGATCTAGTCCTGAATCACCTCATACAGTTCAAGAAAAAAAATATTGCCAAAGTGAACAATCCCTCTTCATCTTTGAAATTTGACATTAGCCTTTACAAAGATTACCCACGTTGTTCTAACGGTATCCACAACCCATTGGTAAAGAATCACTCTTGAGAAAATTTCTGGATTGAATTTCTGGAGCTCAGACCCAAAGACTTCAAGCCCAGAAAAAGCAATAAGAAGAAGAACAAATCTTCCAACTTCTTCTCCTATTTTCACTGCCTCACCAACAGTCACTTTTATAACATCAACCACTTCATCCTTGATTCAGTCTGTTCAATCCACATGCTTAACAACAGAAGTAGGTTCAGTCAAATGTCAGACAAGGATAGTTCAGACATCATTAAAACTGGGAATCCCGGAGCCGGACTACCAATAATGGGACGTGGAATTGTAAGGCTAAAGTTTGGAAGATCTAATCTAGAGTTGAAAGAAGCTGCCTGGACCCCTGAAGCAAATGTCAATCTTCTGTCAATGGGAGCCTTCCTTAGTCAGGGAGCCCTCCTAACAAGATACCACACGTGGCAGCCTCCAGAATTTAAGCTCAGAAAAGATGGCCAGACAATTCTCAAAGGTGGAATCATCAATAATCTACTAATGATTGATTCCCCAGATCACCATGCCTTTTCTGCATCCACCAAGGGCATTGCCAAACTTCACCTCAAATTGGGACATGCAAGTGTCTCTAGAATGGAGAAATACTTTGGCTCATCAATCCCCAACAAAGTAAAGCAAAGCTTCCAATGCGAGGGCTGCGACAAATCCAAGATCACCAGGTCCCCATTCAAGGAAGTATTGACCCAAGCCTCCAAAGTCTTCCAGCATATTCATATTGATCTCATGGGGCCAATTAACCCAACGGCAAAGGGTGGTTACAGATTTTTTCTGACCCTTGTCAATAACTTTAGTGGCTACATAGGCTGCTTTCCGCTGAAAAGCAAAAACAAGGTGGGGCAGGTGCTTCAATTCGTCATTCAGAATGAACACCACCAATTGGGATATTATCCAACTGAACTATGCAGCAACAGAGGTGGTGAGTTCATCAACAATGATTTGACCACTTTCCTGGAAGACAAATCCATACGTCGGGTTGTCTCAGAACCTTATCATCCACAGCACAACGGATGGGCTGAAAGAGAAAACCAAACCATAGCCAAGTCCGTACAATCTACCCACGCCTCCTCAAAAATTTCCAAATCATACTGGCACAAAAAATTCAGGAGCTGCTCTCTATCTCTCAATCAGATCCCAAACAACTCTGGTTTGACACCCTGGGAACAGATGCACGTATCACGACTGCCAAGCAATTACCTCAAACCAATCGGCGTGAGTCTGACCTATCTGAACCTTGGGAGTTGCAAACAAAACAATTTCAAAGAAAAAGGGGCTCGGGGCCGACTCATAGGATACCAGCCAAAACTCCTGTCATACAGGGTGCTCATGCAGACAGGCTCTGTGGTAGAGAAAAAACACGCCCGGTTTGACAAGGTCAGTTCCGCTCCAAAGGATGACTGGCCAGAAGAATTGATAGACTGGACAACCCCAGACATCACTCATCCCACCTGCACTACCCAAACTCCCAAATCAAGTGTTGAGCCCGCTCAAGGAGATGACTCCTCTGCTAACTCCAAATCCAAATCTGAAGACTCCGCAAGGGATGTGGAGACTGTTAACAACCAGCTCACCGTTGGCCAAACTACGGCCAGAGTGTTGAGGGACCGCAGTCAGCTCAAAAAACCTCAATGCTACAGTTACTCAGCAAGCTTTGTGCCGAAAAATGTATGTGAGGCTATCAAGTCCAAACCCTGGCACAAATCCCTGGATGTGGAACTTAACACCTGCAAGGAACTTGGTGTGTGGGAAGAATACTTTGGAGAAGAGCCCAAAAACATACTAAACATAACTTCTGCCTTCAAAATCAAGAAGAAAACTCACGGCAGACCCAAAACTTACAAGACAAGATTCTGTGTTCAAGGATTCAACCAAAGGTAAGGGATTGACTACCTCCACACCTACTCCCCAACCGGAAAGGTAGCCTCTCTGAGAGCAGTACTACTCTTGGCAGTCAAGAAGGATCTTCCCATCCTCCAATTTGACATAAAAGGAGCCTTCCTCCACGCACCCCTTGAGGAAGATGTATACATAAGAAGGCCAACTGGCTCAAAGCAAAAAAGCCCAATACTCAAGCTTAAAAAGTCCCTATATGGACTCAAGCAGGCGCCAAAGAACTTGTACAAGACACTAAGCAACTGGATACAACGTCAAGGCTTCACTATATCCAATGCGGATCCATGCCTATACATAGGAAACAACAAAAGGTCTGCTATCTTTGTTCACGTTGATGACCTGCTGATGGTCGGGGATGTTGAGACTTTCAATGCAAGTTTTCTCAAAGAATTTCCCAACTCCTTGGCACATCTCCCAAATACCCTGTTAGGGATGAAGGTCAAACGGGACAATAACTCCATCAAGCTCTCACTTTCCCTACACATAGAAAAGGGACTCGAAGAGATGAAAATGACAAGCTGTAAATTTTCAAACACTCTGTATACTCCAGGTCTTCAGCTGACACCCGGAACTGACAAAGAAGTCAAAGAGTTAAATCAGCTGAATGTGAAGTACCGGTCTCCAATTGGGAGGCTCAACTTCATTGCCCAGCTGGCTTGGCCCGACATTAGCTTTGCCATCTCATCTCTTGCATGCTTCTCTGAGAATCCCGGCATCAAACACTGGAACAAAGTAGTCAGAGTGTGGAAATACCTAGCTGCCACAAAGGACCAATGCCTCAGGATCTCAAAGAAGCGCAGCAACAACAGCTTAACAGTCTACAGCAACGCCACCTGGGCCAATGATCCTGAAACCAGGAGATCTCAAACCGGTTTCATCTGTTTTTTTAGAGGAGCCCCAATCTATTGGACCAGCCGCCATCAGCAGAACATAACTCACTCATCCACCAAAGCCAAGTTGAATTCCCTGAGTGACGGTAAACTGGAGTCAAGGTGGATTAATCATATGATAGCTGAGCTATGGAGAATTGAGCAAATCCCCAGCTGTTACCTCATCAACAACAAAGGGCTCCTAGATAAGATTGTCAACTTTGGCTCAAATTCAAAGACCAAATTTATTGACTTAAAAAAAAAAAGCTTACGTGCCAATCTTAAGGAGAATCTGATCAAGGTTCAGCTTGTGACCTCTGACTGAATGGTAGCCAAAGCTCTGACCAAGAGTTCCAATTCCACATCAATCTTGGGGCTGGTACACCACGTTAGTGTATGAAACCTGCATGTTGAATCAAGGGGGAATGTTGTAATTCACCTCTGACTTGGACGCGCGTGCTTCCACACTGATGTAGAAACTCCAGATCCAGATACCCTCAAGTCTTGGCAAGCAAACCACCTCCTGTTTCACAAGACTGATGATAGAGGTCTCTGAATGGCCTTCATTCCTTCTTCCCACTCAAACCCTCACATCAATCTCACCCCAATCCTCACATCACCTACCTCACTCCAATTCTAGATCCATCAAGATCATTCATCACAGCCTAGCCTGGAATCATCTCAAGCTGGTAATGCCAAATGCTGATTCAACACTCCAATATGGCTTGCACTGATGGATTAATCCGTACTCTCCAGGTCTACTCACTCCTACCAGAAGGTCTCAAGATTGATTCCTCAGACCCTCAGACCACCTTAGCCAGTACGCCGCTCTTAGGTTCTGACTTAGATCTCATTTCCTTCAAATCTTATTCTCAATTACTCCTAATGACTCAAACCACCATTTCAAATTGTTTGCAGTTGTGTCTCAATGAAAGTAGTTGAATATTCAGTGAGGAGCTATTGAGCCTATTTCTCTTAGCCTTCCTGTTGTTACTATTCCTTCTTTTCTTTCATATCATCTCAAGATTGTTTGTTCCATTCACTCATCTCAGCTTATGTTTGAAATCAAATAGTGGTCCTGGTCCACTGGGTCATCCAGTTCTTTCACTTGTGTTCTTCTTTGGTTGTCCAACAAAGGACTGAGCATTGGAAAGATAGGATAGCAATTGTGACTTGTTTTTGTGTATAAGTCAATTGTTCCATAACCAACTGAGAATAGATTTTATAATTGATGAACTGCTTCTCCATTTTTATTTGATCCCAATCTACAAAGAGAAACAGTCAGTTGGATAGCTTGATAACGTTGAGCATTCTGAGAATTGTTCTGGAATATGTGGTGGTCTTCAATCATCTCCAGAAGTTTCATGAATGAAGGCAATAAAGTTTGGAACAGTTGCTGGAAGCTTAATTTGGCAAGTAGCTGAAGCTTTTGCCTTTCATACATAGTGTTTTGGAGAGTGTTTCTTTGCGTAACTATGTATTTCTTTTCCAATAGAGAATTCAAAGCTAACCAAGTTGATTCCAAATCAGAGTCTGAATCAGAGTCAAATAACAAAACAAGTTTAGTCAGCATTTTTGCATTTTCAACTTTCTGCCAGGAAGTTTGATTGGACATGTTGAGAGATATGATGATTTGATTTGTGTGAAGCAATGCAGATGTGAAGAAATAGAGATGTGAAGCAATGGATATGAGATATTTTTGATTCAGTGGAGATGGGATGGGTATGGATTTGCTGGGGTGGAGGTGTGGATGGGTGTTTTGCATGCAATGGGATGTGTGTGATGTGATGTAGATGTGAAGCAATGGAGATGTGAAGTGATGGAGATGTGAAGAAATTGAGATGAGATGTGTGTGATGCAGTGGAGATGTGATTGGTATGGATTTGCTGAGGTGGAGGTGTGGATGGGTGTTTTGCATGGGATGGATGGTGGATGGATGATAAATGGTGTTTTTGATTTTTGAAACCCATTATTTTCATGAAACCTGAAATTTTTAAATACACCAGTTGGTGGGTATGTGTATTTCAGAAACCCACCATTTTTAATTGCGGGTTTGGTCAAATAAAATTTTGGGTTTCTAATGGCGGGTTTGCTAATTTTGATACACCTTAATATCAAAAGAAATTTTGTGAAATTGGAATTACCCCTGCACTTCCCACTTTTTCCCAAAGCTTTCATAATTTTCCAGCAGAAATAAAATCCAGAAATGAATGTCAAAAAAACACAAAAGGTTTCTTTAAATGCATAGTATTTATTTTTTGTTTATTTTAAATGCATTTTATATTTCATATGTATATTTATTTACATTTTTTTCTTTTTCTTTTTCTTCTTCTTCTTTTTCCTTTTCTTTTTATTTTTCCTTTTCTTTTTCTTTTTCCTTTTCCTTTTATTTTTATTTTTCTTTTTATTTTTCTTTTTCTTTTTATTTTTCTTTTTCTTTTTCTTTTTCTTTTTCTTTTTCTTTTTCTTTTTCTTTTTCTTTTTCTTTTTCTTTTTCTTTTTCTTTTTCTTTTTCTTTTTCTTTTCTTTTTCTTTTCTTTTTCTTTTTCTTTTTCTTTTTCTTTTTCTTTTATTTTCCATTTTGAATTCTATTTTTATTTAAAAACTTCATTTTTATTTGTAGGGAATCATTTTTCTTACAATTGCTATCCTTTAGCTCACAAATTTTCTACATCTTTGGGCTTTCACCCCCACATTGAGAAGACCTTTATTACATGGAAATTTCAAGAATTGGATTTTTCTTAAAAAAAATTGAAGCCATAGCCCTGTAGCTGGTGTCTTACACCCTCAAAATAAATATTTGACAATTTTGGAAACATTAGAACAACTCATGAAAATTATTGAAAAAATCAGGAAATTAAAAAAAACTTATTGCATTTTCAGAACCTTTTCTTTTAATTTTCAATTTATTTCATTTTGGGTATTTCAACTCCTATAAGGTTAAAAAATCAAGTAAAGTAGTTTCCAATATCTTTGTTTGATTTTTTTGATGTATTCTTGGCCTTCAAAATTGAATCCAACATAATAAAATTTCAAAATACAACATCCTTTTCAGTATTTTTTTTTTCACATCAGGCATCAAATTTTCTCTCAAGTTTCTTTTACAGAAATTTAGAAAAACATTAAAAGATTGAAAAATATTCTGACTACTTATCACAGGTTTTAACCCACTAAATATCTACCACAATGGAAATAATTCAAAATAAAAGGGGTTTTCCGTCTTTATTTATCCTTTTTTTGCTTTGTTTTCCTGAAAAAATTAATGATCATTTGGAACATTTGAATATGTAGCTTTGAAGAAACCCTTTTAAACTTGTCTAAATATTCCTTTTGGGTAATTTTTGAGGCAGCATTTTTGCCTCAAAGCAAAACAAAATAGGAATCACACAAAACCCCTTTTGGGTTGTGGTCCACTTTTTTTGACCCCTTTGGCATGCATAAATTCAATATAAATTTCAATTTTTTCCAAGGACCTGCTCCCATCTTGGAGTTCTCCAATCATTTTATAAATCATTGCATTCACCTCTTCCACCCACCCATCACCACACAACCCCTACCAAACCACACCACACCACACCACACCACACCACACCACACCACACCACACCACACCACACCACACCACACCACACCACACCACACCAAACCAAATCACACCAAAACATACTAAACCACACCACACCAAAAAAAAAAAAAAAAAAAAAAAAAAAAAAAAAAAAAAAAAACGCTCCTCACCACTCCTCACCAAACAAAATACCTCCAAACCAATCAAAAGCCCTCCACATCAATCCAAACCACTTCAATACACTCTACCCATCACCACACCACACACCACTCATCATCCATCACCACACCTAAATAAAAACAACTCAACAATCCAAAACTGCCAAATCAAACCTCCTGAATTCAAACCTTCTATCAAAATTCAATTGTTTATCTCCTCAACAATGGCTGTGGAAAATTTTAAACTTTTCACCTCAAATATTTCACTAATCAATACACCTCAATAAATAATTCCAAAAAGCTCTTTCTCTCCTTAAGTCTCTGAAAAATTGTTTTTACTAAATTTCTGCTCAATTTTTGTCTAAATTATCAAATCCTACCTTCAAAGATAAAATCTCTTTTCACCATGGCTCAAGAAAACATCCAACCACTCTTCAGGAATGTTTCATCAGGCCCATCCTCCATTTCCTCATCTAATAAAAATAGTGATTCAACTCCTCTTGCTCCTTCCTCATCTAATCAAGCTCCTTATTCTTCCCTCTGGCCCCTCCTCCTGGAATATTATAAAATGAAAAGGAGTAGCCAAACAATGCCATCAAATCATTGGCAAAGTCCCATGGATATGCCATATCTAACAGAGTCTCCAATTTGAAAAAAACACCTTAACATATCAATGTGATAAATCTGGGGAATATAAACCCTCCAAAAATACCAAGAGGTTGGAAAAATCAAGAAATACCAATTGTCCTTTCAGATTATCTGTGAATTTTTGAAAAAGATTGGGTCTCTTGCAGGTTAAAGGTATATTTCCAGAACCCACACATTGAAATTCAAATGACCCTTCCACTCATTCAATCCACAGAAGAATTCAAGGGAAGAAACATGAGACTGCAGAAAACTTAAACAAAGCTGGTGTTCCCCCTTTGAAAATATTTAATCCTCCTCATCTCCTGTTCATACCAACCTTAGTTCTCTTTGAAAAAATTTATACCCAATTCAAAAAAATTTTCTTGATTGTAAATCTCCCATTAAATCTCTCATACTTCAACTCTTTAATTCTCATATTTTCTAAAAAATCAAAAATATGGATGGAAGCATCAATTCTTTTTTTATTTCAAACCCTGATTCCATCAAACCTCTCATACTTTTCCCTAATCTTCTCATTATGGGTCACACATATAAAAAAAAACATGTTGGAATGCCCCTTCTTCATATTGTTGGGGTAAACAATTTTTCAAGAAATTTTCATTTGCTTTATTTTTTATATCTCAAGATGTCAGCCTCGAAGATGCCAGGACCCTTGCAATTCTCTAGCTACTGAAGGTGATAGAATAAGAATCAATAAGATATTCAAGTTGATGTGGCAATAATCCATAAAGACATGGATAAAGCAAATGGAAGGAGTTGGTTTGGTATGGTTTAATGGCTAATTAATAGATAAGTAATTAATTAATTAAATAGAAAAAGGGGCCGCAGTAAACACTGGGGATATTTAAAACCTCTCTTCAGGGGATTCAAATTATAATCCCTGCACCTGGGACCTTGGGACCTCAGAACAAAATTACAGAGGGGAATATGACCCAGAAAAATAGGTGATATGACTGGGCTAGGGTAGAAAACCAGTCAGAGCAGAGAGGGATATTTTACTGGATAGAGGGTTAAAGCCTGGTTACCTGCAATAACCAAACTCAAGGGTAATTGGTGGGACTATTAGGATTCTCTGAGGGCTTACCAATGTGCAAGAGTTGAGTTATGAGGGTGAACTGTTCAAAATAGAGGTGAGAATAAGGCCATTAATTGCTTACTTATCCTCAATAATTACTTGATTACAGGATGGCATGGTGTCTGTTAGTATGATAATGAATAGATGGGTGATAAACAGGTTTAAGAGAGGCCTGCATTTATCCCTTTTCAGTTCATCAGGAGTTACCATGAGGTTTATAATGGTAAATGGAGGGGAAGAAACAATGCACTGGGGCCAGAAGGGCAGTCATGCATGGCCTACAGGCTGCTTTTGGTAGTTTTGGCCAGAAAGCCTTTTCAAATTTCAAGAAATATTTTATTTTCAATATTTATGTTGTGATTTTGGCAGGGGAAATGAGCCTAAAAACCATGCATACCTTTCTTTGGTGGTTTTATTTGTATTTGGCTTGAGTCTAGTGACATTCTATTTGAATAAAAATAATTTCCTATAAATTTACATGTTATGTAGTCAAAGTGGTTTTCACAGGCCTGGGTTTGAGAGGCCTGTGAAAGATATTTTTGGCCATTTTTGTGATTTTGGTCAAAAGTGTCAAACCCTATTTTTGAGGTTTGTCACATGTCTTTTCTGTCATATTTTGACTTTTATATGGGTTTTGTGACATGGTTGATGGACTGGAATGCATATTAAATATGCATTATTTTCCCATTCATGTTGTAGCCTCTCTGTCAGGGGTTTTTGTGATAATTTTGGCTCTGACAGCTGGGGGTACAGCTGTCAGCCTGTGTACTGGCCATTGCCTGGCTTTTCCGTGGCTGCGCGCAGGACTTTGGAAGGGCAGGGCTGCATGCATGTCCCAGGCCTGATGGGGTTTGTATGGCTGCATGTGGGACATTGGTCAAAACACAATTGTGTCCATAGCTCCTAAGCTATACACAACCCTCCATTTCTGACTGGATTTTAGTCAGTTAACATATACATGATGTTTCATGTGAAAAATCCCAATGGCCAAAAAGTGCCAACCCAGTGCCATGGATACTCAAATGTCCCAGGGAGCCAGATTACAAAGTTAATCCCCTGAATTGGAGGAGTTAAAGACCCCCAGTCTGTATAAACTGTGGCCCCTCTTAGCCTTTTTGTTATATTTCAACAAAAACATTAAACCAAACCACTTTACCTTGCACTATTGCCAATTATTAGCATCATTTCTAGGATCATTGTTAATCATCCAAAGCAATATATTTATCCTTTTACTTCATCACTTCTAGTAAATAAAGGATTGCAAGGGTCTTGGCATCCAGAACCTGGCAAAAATTATGATGGACATTTACTTTTAATTCTTCAGAAAAGCATACATGAATGCCACATTGAAATAAACTTGCATGATAATTTCACTTAGGGTAACCCTTTGGAAATCTTTGACATATTTGCTATCCTCAGTGGCCAGTGGTTTCCCCCCAATTTTGCAAGGCTGAACATGCAGAACCCTTGACTGAGTAGAAGGTGATAAATACCAGTCCTATCTAGACTGTATTTGGCCCATACTCATTCATTATACCATCCAAGACTACACTACTGGTGTCAATCAATCATATTGAGACATAAGTGATTTTCAGCCCAATCTGATGCTTGAAGCAGCTCTTTATCAGCTCAAGCTCATTATTGTTTGCATTCTGTAAAGCATCCTTGTTCCCCAAGAAACCATTGATTACTCATCATTGGATGCTCTATTCAACATGTCCCAAGGATTATTTCTCAACAAAAGTAAGGAATCCGTCTTTCATCATTGAATCTCACTGTGATTCAACATTTCTGGAAACTGCACCTTGATGTAGGTTACCATCCTCTGGATTCAAGACAATCTTGATCTTAATTGATCAAGGTCTGATTCAGAGGGCAAGCAAATCAAAGTGATTGGGACACCACTTTAAACTGCTTTTTTCATTCTACATAATCAATTTTACCAAGCCCATTTCAGCCTGATATTTCCTTAGCTACCATGAGGTCTATCTTTGATTTGAACAATGTTTTCCTTTACTCTAATCTTCTTTTCACCTTCAATAGCCAAAGGAAAGGAAGTTCCTTGGTATCTAGTAGGCTGCTAGCAAATGCAACTTTGGGTGGGGGCGCAAACCACGTCTCCACCTCTCTTATGATAAAATTGTTTTCAACGGGATCAAGATAGTCGAGCTCCTCAAGGGTGCCTCTGAGGCCTTAACTCCATGGGTTCAGTAGAGAGAGGTATGCACAGTTGAATGAGACAATCATGTGTTCTGGTGCAAAATAAAGTAAAAAAACAGGCTAGGATTGACAGTAACTTTATTTTGGGTTATCAAAGGCATCAAACATGGTGAACGGGCTGGATTTGGCGGATGCTGAGGATCCTTCTGAGGCCTTGTCTTGGTTGGAATGTTCTGAGCAAGTAGCGTAACCTTGGGTCTTTTTACTAGTTGTCAAAAGGAGTGGTAGGCATGGGCTCAATTCTTGATTGCTCTCATGACGGGCAAAATGGTCTGCTGGTGTGATGTGCCATTCTCTTCAGCCTGTTTTTTGATTGACGGGTTGATGGAAATGGATGCAGTCGTTGGAGAAGAAGAGATCTCCTGGGTCAGTTCAACTTTGAGGGTGCTCCAAGTTATGGAGCATGGTTTCGATTGGTTGGGAGAGTAAGTTTTCGTTTGAGAGCATTGTGCTTAATTCTGCAAGATGACATTCGATGACTCCCATACAGGTTAGGGTACGGCGATGCAAAGATAAAACTCCAAAGAAATCCCCTTCAGGTTAGCATGAGTGATGTGATGTCATGGAGACTTGACCACGAAGGTGTCAACCTTGAGTGTATAACTCATGGTAAATGTGTTTCCATCGCGCTCATGGCTGAGGAATGAATTCAGGTCGTAGAAAGAGTGAATGACACCTCAAGTTCAATCCAATCTAGTTTGCACTCCAAGTTATGAACGGGTGCTGCTGATGACCAGTCGGTTGGAGGTTGGTCTAGGTTTTTGATGTTCGTCCTGGTTCGTTTTCATTGATCTCATGTTTGTCCTGATTTGATTCTGATGGTTGACTTGCTCCGATGCTTCGCTAAACCCGATTTCATCTGATCTCAATCAGCATGGTATTCCAGTCCCAGAGGTCTCCTCGATCTACCCTCCTTGGTTCATCCTCCTCCTCGCCTCCTTCTCATCATCATCCTCACCATGTCCGTCGTTCCTTCAACCTCCGAAGCCATCGCCGGTTCATCAGCTTCGAATCAAGTCCCACAGGCCGAGGATGCTACCCGAAATCCAACAGTGGCGGCCGGTTCCGATGATCTCATTCGACCTAAGCAACTTCTTCCACCTCCGCCAGTCGGTCCCTTGCCCATCGATCCAGGCACAATAGACCCAACTGGTTCATCGGCTGCTGCACTCGCCCGTTCGGCTGCTTCCTCACTGGCTTTCATCTTCAAACGGCCCCCTCTTCGATTCTTTCGTCCCGTCAAGAGTAAGCCTCTGGTTCTTCCCCCTTCGCTACAGTTCGCATTATTTCTGTCAACTTTGAGCTGAACCGTTTCTTTCTCTTCTTCTCGTTCTTTCATTTTGGAATGGCCCAGTTTCAACATATGGTGCCCTACAGGTCATGGCAGAGGAGCGGGGTAAACCAGTTTCAATCAAGTTCGTAAGATCCGTCATAAAAACCGAAGGATCCACCAGGTTCATCCTTAATCACGTCCTACCACCCTTTTGCTTCAATACGGTGATCGGTTTAACTCTCTTTACGACCTATACGACAGCTGAAAATCAATTATCAAGCTCTGATCTTACGCTTCATCCTTATCTGGTACCTGCTCTTGCTGGCGGAATAGCCGGTGCAGCTCAGAGTTTGATTTCAGCCCCGCTCGATAATCTGAGACTCTTACAAGCTATACGGTCAGACTCAGATCACCTGAGAAACTTCAAGTTCAAAGGTTGGATTCCTCTGCTCAAAAAAGTCTTTCTGCCCTTATCTCATCCGATCCATTCAAGCCCTCGTTCAACAAATTCGGAGAAATCCAAGTTATGGGCTAGCCGAGGATCAGTATGCTAGGATTGAGCATCCTCAAAGATTCGATCGGTTTTGCAACGTTCTTTAGTTTATTTCAAATCGGACGTGATCTCGGAAAAAGATCAGCCGGTTCAGTTGATCAATCGATTTACATCATGTGGACCCGCTCGGACGCCCAAGGTTTCGACGAATCTCAACGCGGTTGGACGGGTAGGATCCTTCAATCGTTTGTGATCGTACTCAGTGGCGCCACTGCCGGTTGGGCTTACGGTATCGTCGCCGAGCCCTTCGAAAGGATTCGTCGAGTTTTGTGGCAAGCTCGGTTCGACTGGGCTTCGATGAATCTTTATGATCAGAGCGATCGTCATCAAACTCAATCATCCCACCGTCCTTCTTCAAAATCTTCACCCTCATGCCATGCTCACCAAGATCGTCACAGACTCTATGATTTTACCCCGAAAGCTCGATCGATCGATTCGAAAACAAGCAAGACTAAAGCCCCAGCTTCCAACAAGGTTGATCTTACAGGCCCTCCGAACTTATCATCAAATCTTGAACAAGAAAGGCATAGGCTGAAGGAGATCAAAACCAAGCACAGTACGATTTTCAGATCCGAGAGACCGCCATCGGTACTTCAAGCTCTGGAGATCATCAGGCTTGCCAGAAGTGGCGAAGATCGATCGAACCGATTCGTCTCGATTCTCAGGCGAGGGTTTAAAAACAAATTGATCGATTCCACAGTACTACCGGAATGAAGCTCGACGAGCTCGTGAAACCCGTCAGGCTGATCCATCATACCCACTCGAAAGGATCACTATCCCTGAGACCTAAGATAGTCCCGAATCATACTTCTAGAGTCACCGGATTCAAAAGCTTTATCCTTTCTCCTTATTCAGTTGGCTTTTTCGTTTGGGCAGTCTGCAGTGGTGACTTGAGCGCTTGATAGTCGTTACAAGTTTTTTTTCTTCTTCTTCTTCCTTCC